>JASAOG010000256.1:467500-785221 GCA_030265305.1 Biomphalaria pfeifferi
CTTTTTCTGGGTCATTAGAAAATCTTTTGTTTTACAACTATACACAAAGCATACCAGCCTCTCTAGAATTTGAACCAGGAACCCTCAGTTTTGGCAGTGAAGCGCCCGACAGCTCGGCCCACCTTGTCTCCTCCGGTGCACTGCGGGCTAACGTCGCCACGTCAAAGCTCATTAAGGTCCTGTATTTTTGCTACTGAGCGCCAGTGCCAGGACACCCGCCCCCCGCTTCCGTGAATTCCATCCGGTTTTAAAAGAGGGGAATAGTATGGGGAAAAGTAATTACCTGAAGAATGGGGGGGGGGGAATTGTTTTCCTTCCTGAAGGCGGAAAATAGAACAACATATTTATTTATCAATCTCAAAATTCGGCAAATACGCCCTATTCATTTTCCTACTCACCACCCGTTTTTATCGCCCCCCCCCCCCCAACCCCTTTTTCTAGTTTAACACTGGTTGAATGCCACAAATTGCGAACGTAATTAGCCAGATTTTTGTACAGAGTTGTTTTTTTTTTTTTTTTTTTTTACAAAATTTTTGCCTGTAAATTTAATTGGCTAAAAGAGAAGCGCCAAAGCGACACGTGTGGACAGACTAAAATGAAATGAGTCTAAATCTTTTATATCTAGTAGATGCTTTGATGGAAGAAGAAAAAAATAGGCCAAATACATTTATTGGAAGAAGAGATATGAGACATGGAGGGAGGGGAAAAGGCGGGAAGAAAAGGTTTAATTTTATTGCAATGTCTGACCTATCTGTCAGCAGTATGGCTTCCAGATTTAACACAAACCAGGTGACATCACGGGGTCAGAGTTCAGCCGTTAGAAAACCATTTCGGTTTACAGTGGCCATTTATTTTGGCTGACGTTTTTGTTTTGGCTTCTGGCGTTTTCTTGTTTTGGCTTTTTCTCCCCGTTTTTTTTGTACTTTTTTTTTTTTTTTTTTTTTTTTAACCATTTTTTTACATTGGGAACAGAAACACACACACAAAAAAAAGTTATTTCGAACATACTTTTATAGACAATGACATCGCACAGCGGGCGCCCTAATGCGCAGCACGCAGCACTATCTCCGGGGCGTCGGTGGAGTAGACACGCATTGCAACCCACTTGGCTCCTGACAGATTGGATTCCAGAAAGTTTAAATTGTATCCATGTCATCTGTAGTCCCCTAACTCTATGGAGGCATGTAGCAAGGACATAGGGCGAATGGATTGGCATCGTACTTTCCACCACTTTTATTAGTCGAGTGTTGTTGATACGATATGTATTATTAAGTGTTATTGTATCAATTAGTTTGGATCAGTCATGTAATTATATTTTCAGTGCACGGACCAAAGGTTTGGAACTCACTTCCCATTGATCTCAGATAGACAAAGTGCCACACTACAAGAAGAACATTAAAACTTACCTGTTTAAAACTTTTTTTTCCGAGATGAATTTGTCTTTTCAACTCTCGTGTGTAATGTTATCACAGCGCCTCGAACCTACATTTTGTTGGTTAACAGCGCTATGTAAGTTAAATTATTAAATTCTTTTAATTATTACTACTATTGCCGACTAATAGTCTAAGACATAGAAATGTGTGAGATAGAAATATTTTAATCAATTGTTTTTGTTTAGCTTTTAGCTTTCTGAATGTGCTATGATCCTATCACTCGTCTGGACCAGTTGTGAAAGGGGGAGGGAAGAAGGGGGTATCTTGGTGAATGTTTACATGATCGTTTTTTAAATGAATGAAAATAATGTTCATTCACGTCACAAGATTCCTTAAATGGACTTATACACCAAATCTGCCACGTACGATCTCTTTCATGATACCAAACAACATAATTAATTACAAAGAAATAGTTGAGCAAAATTTCAATGTGATTCGAGATTGGGTGTGGGAGAAAGTATGTGTACAAACTTTATACCAGACAAAAAGACAGAGTGATTTGATATAAGCTTTGTAAGAAAATCCATTCATACTTTTTGTTTGTTTCGGGGTGTATGCTTGTCTTTCCATGGTAACGTTCTCACGTCTCAAGGAATTTCTACTACTTCCTCCACACCTTGGCCATTGATAAGTTATCATCATTTTTCTAACCTAATCAAACATATCAAAAAGCATTTTAAATAAAAGATTGCAAGGTTAAACAATCACATGCTTGATAATAAGCTCAAGAGGAATGAAGTAATTAATTCATCCGATACATGGCACAAGGTGGAGAGTACAGATTCCCTACTCATCACAGACTGCCAATTCGACTCAAATCATATTTCGACCCACGCATAAGTTAGCTATTGTCCCGAATAGCACAGTCCACAGCAGGCCTTTTCAAAACTTAAAATAATATAGAAAGACAAGGGCCTGGCCCTCGGCACCAAAATCCCTGGTCATGACCACATTTTTATACGCTTGCAAGTCGTGGACGTTGAATGCAGAGCTAGAAAGGTGGATCCTAGCAATGGAATTGAGATGCTACAGAAGGATCCTAGGCATCACATTCAAAGACCGCATCACAAACCAAGAGATCAGAGACAGGGTTACTGCAGCGATCGGACCTGCTAACTATTGTAAAAAGACGAAAGCTTAAAACCTATGGCCACCTTACAAGATCTACGGGTCTCGCAATGACCTTCCTTCAGGGAACAGTGCCAGGAAAAAGAGAAGAGGCAGACAGAAAAAGCGATGGGAGGACAACATTAAAGAATGGACGGGCCTGCCATTGAGAGAGGTTCTAAACAAGGCAAAAAAAAAAGGGAGGAATGGAGAAAGACGGTCGAAAAGCATTGCCTGGTGCCTCAACGGTCCAACAGACTAAGGGATAGGTAAAGGTAAAAAAAAAAATAAGTTAGCTCTGCAAGGGTCTCTATCTGTAGCTGCGCGCATTGGGGGCAAGATCCGACCCATAGTTGACAACGAATCAACCAAAAATTTAGATGTGGTATTCATACTCTCCAAACCTTGACTACTGCAACGCCATGCTCGCATTTATACCCAATGACAAAATCAAATAGGATGGCAGCGAATTCAGAAAAAAAGGCTGTAAGAATATCCCGAGGAGAAACAAGACGTGAATCTGCTACTGCTCTCTTGCGTGCACTCCGTTGGACTCATGTGAATGCAAGAATCGACTACAAGGTGGTCAAAATTTGCCATCAGGGAATCCATGTTATGATACGAGTTCTTTTATTGTTGATGGTTTACTAAGTAAGTTTATTCTTCAATAGCAACAAAGACAAGTCTAAATTTGAAGAAGTTTCAATTATATTTGTACAAATACATGTCTACAACGCAGTTCTTTTTACAAAGCTTATACTTTCTCACTCTGTGTGTCTGTCTGTGTGTCTTTCAGGCCAGAAGTTTGTACACGTTATTTCTCCGACACCCAATCTCGGATCAAGCTGAAATTTTGCACAATTATCTCTTTTACCTAACAACACAAGAATAAACAAAAAAAAACTATTGGTAATTAATTATATTGTTCGGTACCTCAAACAAGGGAAGAAATAGTACTTGACTGAAGTGGTGGTATAAGTTGAAGTAGTGCCATTTTTATTAGGCTGCCGTGGCTGCCTTCTCAGGCTTAGTGAACACAAACATGAAATAGAAAACTATACAATCTTCCATGTTCATGGACTCTTCACTAGCAGAGTGGTTATCGCGTTGGCTTGAGTAGCATAAGAAGGCTTCAGCCCACAAGTTCGAATTCAGATACATCCTTTTTTTTTAAATTTATTTTTATAAATGCTTTTTTTATTGTTAGTCTAGAACTAGATCCATTACAAATTTAATTCCATGACTGATTCGAACTAATTGATAGAACTTTGCTTAATATAAGCTGGGTTTTTTTTTATGATTTTTAAAATGTTTTTTATGTTGTAGTCTCCATCTCTCTTTAACTTTTAACTCGTCTCGCTCAACAAGCTACAACTAACTAACTGACTAACAAACTAACTGATTGACTGACTAACTAACTGACTGATTGACTAACTGACTAACTAACTGACTGATTGACTAACTGACTAACTAACTGACTGATTGACTAACTGACTAACTAACTGACTGATTTACTAACTGACTAACTAACTAACTGACTAACTGACTAACTAACTGACTGATTTACTAACTGACTAACTAACTAACTGACTAACTGACTAACTAACGGACTGACTAACTGACTAACTGACTAACTGACTAACTGACTAACTGACTAACTGACTAACTGACTAACTGACTAACTGACTGACTAACTGACTAACTGACTAACTGACTGACTGACTGACTGACTTACTGACTTACTGACTTACTGACTTACTGACTTACTGACTTACTGACTTACTGACTGACTGACTTACTGACTAACTGACTAACTGACTAACTGACTAACTATCTAACTGACTAACTAACTAGCTGACTAACTGACTAACTAACTAACTATGTAACTAACTGACTAACTAAGTAACTAACTGACTAACTAAGTAACTAACTGACTAACTAACTAACTGATTGACTAACTGACTGACTGACTAACTGACTGACTGACTGACTGACTGACTAACTGACTGACTAACTGACTGACTGACTAACTGACTGAATGACTAACTGACTGATTGACTAACTGACTGACTAACTGACTGACTAACTGACTGACTGACTGACTAACTGACTGACTAACTGACTGACTAACTGACTGACTGACTGACTGACTGACTAACTGACTGACTAACTGACTGACTAACTGACTGACTGACTGAATGACTAACTGACTGAATGACTAACTGACTGACTGACTGACTAACTAACTAACTAACTGACTAACTAACTGATTAACTAACTAAGTAACTGAGTAACTCACTGACTATCTAACTAACTGACTAACTAACGGACTAACTAACTGACTGACTAACTAACTGACTGACTAACTGACTGACTGACTTACTGACTGACTGACTGACTGACTGACTAGCTAACTAACTGACTAACTAACTGACTAACTAACTGACTAACTAACTGACTAGCAAACTAACTGACTAACTAACTGATTAACTAAGTAACTGAGTAACTCACTGACTATCTAACTAACTGACTAACTAACGGACTAACTAACTGACTGACTAACTGACTGACTGACTTACTGACTGACTGACTGACTGACTAGCTAACTAACTGACTAACTAACTGACTAACTAACTGACTAACTAACTGACTAGCAAACTAACTGACTAACTAACTGATTAACTAACTAAGTAACTGAGTAACTCACTGACTATCTAACTAACTGACTAACTAACGGACTAACTAACTGACTGACTAACTAACTGACTGACTAACTGACCGACTGACTAACTAACTAACTGACTGACTGACTGACTAACTAACTAACTAACTAACTGACTAACTAACTGACTAACTAACTGACTAACTAACTGACTAACTAACTGACTAGCAAACTAATTGACTAACTGACTAACTAACTGATTGACTAACTAACTAACTGACTAACTAACTATAAAAAAATCAACCCTTTTAGATACGGTGCATGGGGGGAGAATCAACTTATATACCCACAAGCAAGGGACTTCAACCAATGTTTAAACAAGGATTGCACAAAGTCTGGTTACAAAAACATATACGAAATTTATAATTTGCATTAAGAGTCATCGTAAAGAAGTTGCTGACTGCTCTCCTGTCTTCTTATTTGGTAGAACGTGGATTCAGTGCCGCAATGAGCCTCATCACAAATACAAGAAACAGGCTAGAAATGTGTGCTCATTGAGCCGGGCATGACTACTCTTATGACATCTCATCGACTTGATTCAAGTCAGTAATTTTGTACAATTTTATTTTAAACCAGGGGTTCTCAACCTGTGGGTCGCGACCCCCTTGGGGATCGATTGACGATTTGCCAGGGGTAGCCTAAGACCATCGAAAATATGGATTGTTATTGTCTATTCTTCTATTGCTGTATGTGTGTGTATGTGGTGGGGGATCGCGTCAGAGTGGGGAATTGTAAAAAGGGGTCGGCAAGCTTAAAAGGTTGAGAACGCTGTTTTAAACGAAAGCGAGTCAGGCTAATAGCTCATTTGTTTGTGATGTGGCAACGAGCTATAGGTCTAACGTTAATAAACTGACCACTGGTTGCGACATCGAAGGTCAGTGTTCAGGTGTTGTATAAAGAACTAGTCAACCTATGCGACCCCAGTGGGCCCTGCACTGTCATAGGCCCCACGCTAATCCTAGGTGTAAATTGTTAAACTGAACCATTTTTTAGACAATTAAACCATTTTATAACTTATAACAGATTTTCCGCGGCCTCCTGATTTACCAGGAGCTCCTGATAATCTTCTTAAATTGTAAAATATACGAAACAAATACTGGAAATCTCCGGAAATTATTAAAATCTTTTCAAAACTCATAAAAATCTCCTGAAATATACACAAAATTGTCATTTTAGGGTGTCATTCAATATGGAAAACGCCAATCCTACGAGCGTAAAAAAAACGGCATTATACAATACCCGTAATTGTGAAAGAAACTTCTCGCGACTCAAACTAATGAAGAAATATTGATGTCAACAATTATCTAATATAGATTGAAACATTTGGTAATTCTTGCTATTGAGCGTGATCAATGTAGGAAACAGAATGTGTATGATATACTGTATGACTTCGAAACACGCAAGGCTAGTAACGTAATTCTGTATGTAGTAAGTCAAGAATGAATAAAATGCAAAGACGAATTTATTTTCTCATACAAACTCTTAATTTTCACTTATTATCCGTATCCCTACCCCGCGAAATCCGTTTCGCAAAGGGCCCCTAAATGGTTAATTCCGGCCCTGCTATTTAGTGACGGGTGAATATACTACTTATTCTCCACCAGCCCCATTTTTTTTTCGCCGCTAAAGTTACGTGGGGTAACTCTAGTCCGCCTTGCAGAAATAAAAAAAAAGTATTCTTGCCATGACTTCTTGGTGATGTCAGGAATGGTTGAGCCATGAAGAGAATTATATATTGAGATGGTCTCGGGCAGATGTCACTGTCCACTGAAGTCAGACGTCACCTTATCTTAGTACACAATTCATGCAACATTTTGGAGCATAGTACAGTGATGCCCAAAATACGGCCCGCGGGCCAGATACGGCCCGCGACGTGGTTCCATCCGGCCCGCAGAAACGTCGACATGAAGTGAAGAAAATCCCCCTCTTTCTTTTTAAAGTTCAAAAAGTATCTTGAAGTACGTTTGTTCCTCTCCTTTTCTCTGATGGATCGGTACAAGGGCCTTTAACGTTAGTACTTGTACGTTATGTAATGGAAGACCTGAAGAAACTCTGAATTTAGAATATACCCGGAAAAGTGAATGCATCTTTAATTTTATTTTGTGAAACGTGATAATAAGCCAATTTATTTGATTTATAAAGTATGTTTGGCTGTTTTAAAAAGGAACAACATATACACGGCATTATAAAACAAATATGTCGTCCTTCTTGATTTGAGTCTTAGATACAAAGATTGTTAAACTTCGCCCAGAGATTGGAGGAGAAACAAGAGAAGAAAATCTTTTGTTTGGTAAGCTGGCTACAATGTCGCTCGCATTTTAAGTAGAGGCGCGTAAAAAAAAGGATAAGTTTCAGATATCCCATTAATTAATGTAAGCAGGCTACTAGATCTAGAGATTTCTAATAAAATTGTTTCAGGTCAATTTTATTTCGTTTTTGTACTTTTTCGGTCATGTGGTCCGCGACACGAGTGTCGGAAAGTGAAATGGCCCGCAGGTTGAATTAAGTTGGGCATTACTGGCATAGTAGATCTAGTAGCTGACTTCTATTTTTATGTGTAACATAAGTGCCGCTGATAGATCTCAAGGGGTGTAACAATATGTTCTTTTTGTTCAGCTAACAAGACATTATTTAAAGTAATACTTTTCATATTTATTAAATTTTGTCTTTATTTATTAAAAATAACATTAATACTTAGAAATAAGAAGGTGAACGAAACTCCTAACGAAGAATAAAATATAATTTACATAATTTTATAAAAAATATATTTAGATTTTTAAAAGCAAAAAAGTATAACTATTTTTATTTTATAAATATGAATACATTTTCTCGCTATTAGTTCCTATATTTTTATTGTAATTTCCATTTCAATTTTAGAAGATTCTTATTGAATCTTATTGAACTCAAAATTACAACCACGAATAACTGTTATTTACAGACTCAAATACTGTGTATTCTAATTTACTACATAAATTTTTCTATGGTAGCCTTAAAATGGTTACGGTGACTATTTAAACATTTTGTTTTTACGTACAATTCGATGAATTCAATCAAATGCATTGTGTTATGTGAAGGACATTGATTGATTATTGGTAAGATTCATCTGCAGATCAAACTACCAATTTTGAAACGGTAATATGCCCATCGCTGAAACACTAATAAAACAACAGCTGAAATAGTAATGTTTAAACTCGCTACGCGCGAACGCTAATGTATAATTCAGCGAACTTGTGCGCCATAAGCAATTGGCTAATAAATTCGTGCTACAAACTTATATAGGAGTGTAGTGAATGACCTTCACGTATTCAAATTTTATGACGTCCCTGTAGGGGTGCCACATAGCTCCGAAGGTATTATAGAGAGTGTGTGTGTGTGTTTCTATGGTGACGGTGGGAAGATGTTAGTGATTAGCTGTGAATGATGCAAGATAAACGGCATTGTCGTCAGCGGTCTTAGTTAGGACAGACGACTCCAGAACGTGAGACTGAAAGGTTGTGTTAGTGTAGTGATTTTGTTTAAAAAGATATTACTACTAAAGTCTCTTACATTTATTTTATCTCATATATCATTTTGTCTATATTATAATAACAATTATATTTAGTTTTGTTCACAAATACGTTACTCAATTTATTTCAAGTTTTATTAGTTAAGTTAGATTACGCCTACAATGGTTTAGTTGTCTACGAACAGTTATGTGCTACAAGTCAACGACCATCTCAATAACAAAAGGGTAACTGCCATTTGTAGAATTCAGTAAAAACGAGGGTTTGTTGTGCTGGCCACGGGCTATTCACGTTAAGCGTAGTCCGCAGAAATAGACAAATTTGACACCGTCTGCCTCATGGATCGCAGGGTCTTCAGTGAATGCTTAACTCTGCGGCGCTAACCTTTTTTTTTTTTTTTCGCTTATTGAGATGTGCTATGTTGTACTCAACAAGTTGCCCGACGCGCTAAACTATAAGCGATGTGCTAATCAAGTCGTTCTTAGGGCGCTAACACAGTTGTACATCAACGCCACGTTACGCCACGCTGTGCGTGCAATGACGTGGGCCCCCACTTCTGAAAGTATTTATGAGTGTTAGAAGTTGTTCTTCATCGATGCCAGCCCCCCCCCCCCCCTCGCCGTTCCTTTTGCAGGGCACCTGCATTGAAAGTTTTGGGAAAACTTTATGGGCAAAAGAAAGCTTTGGGAGGAAGAGAGAAAGAAAGGCTTTTACAAGTTATGTATGCGTATGAGTAACAAGTGGGGAGAACGAGATAGGAAATAAGCGAAAAAGTTCATTTTTAAAGGAAAACTGCGATCCGTTAGAACATCTTTTCCAACCCACGTGCAGTATGCCAAAACGAGGTCACGAATTCAGCACAAGTGAGTGATGTTCTGTCGGAGTGCGTTCCCTTTGCATCTTCATCAATGTCTCGGCCAATCAGAATCAAAGGGAACTTTCACCGCCAAAGTCTCAGCCTTCATACTGCGTTTTCTTTTTAAAGCCTCGACGTATGCCACCCCCCCCCCCAACCCATCTTCACCCCACTCCTCTGCCTACAAGTGCTCTTTAAAGGCATCAGGCAGAGAGATGGATAGGGGAGGTGCAGGAAGCGGTGGATGTTTCATTTTATGTTGAATGGGCTCAGTGCGCAATTGGGAGGCACCCCTTAAACGCCGTTGCTTATTTCAGTGACTCTCAAGTCTATGGTTTGTGGGCCTTTATTTTCCTAGCGAAACTAAAGGCATAAAGTGAACTATCTCGTTTAAGTAAAGTTTCCCCTTTCAGACCTTGTGATCTATAGTTAAGATGATGTAGATGTCATCTGTTTCTACGGCTGACGGTTAATGAGGGTGCCATGTGGTCAGCACAACGACCACCCTTCTTTACTTTCCCCTTCTTAAATCAGGTATTCATTAGAGTTGGGTGGACTCAAAAGGGGTGGGGCGTAAAAATCTTGAGCTAAAAAATTTCTGTCCTCACCTAGATTCGAACCCCTTACTTCTCGGTTCGTAAGCCAAACGCTTTACCCCTCAGCCTCCACGACCCATTTCTTACCGACTCTAAGACACATTGAATGAGCTGTCTTAATTAAAAATGCATTTAAATATATCCCAAGTTTCAAATCTTAAAAGTTTGAATTGAGATCGACGGTGGTCTCAAGTTGTGAGAACCACTGCGATGCGCAGACCGGCTTCTTTCCACACGTGTACGGCATGTTGATGTTTAATTGAGTCATGCGTCATAATACAAAACATGACATTCAATCTTGCAAGTGGAGAGCCTGGTCAACCCGAATCATTAATTAGTGCCATCTTCACCACTATGCACCGAGGAGCTAACGAGGCAGGGGGAGGGGGGGGGGGCTGGGGTGGAAGTTATAAGTCCTTCAACATTTTACCTGGCTATTCATGTGTGAATCTTATTGCTATATCTAGATCTATTCATGTTACTCTGGCTGAGTGGTAAGGCGCTTGGCTAGGTAACCGAGTGGCCCGAGTTTGCATACCGGTGAAGACATGGATTTTGAACTTCGGAGCTTCAGGATTTTTAGGGCGTACATGAGTCCACGCTACTGTAATGAGTACGTAATGTACTTTAGGAAAGTTAAAGCAGTTGGTCTTTGTGCTGGCCACATGACACCCTCGTAAGCCGTCGACCATAGAAACATCAGAGAGAGAGAGAGAGAGAAAGAGGGAGAAAGAGTATGAGAGGTGGATAAATAGATAGATAGATAGATAGATAGATAGATAGATAGATAGATTTAAGAGCATGTGAATTGATGATGGCTTTTAAATGGTTTAATCTAGAGCAGTTTTTACAGAACACGAGAACCCCTAAGCAGAAACAATGGTAACTGGATAAAGTAACTAATTTGTTTAAATTGAGTTTTTCTGTGGCGTTTCTAGAATATATTTCTGGTAAAATTTTGACCACTGCAGTAGCGATGAAAACCAATTCATTCTGAGCGTATGTGATATGGCGATGGGTGGATGCCTTTTTTGTAGCCGCCACAATTTCACACACCGACAGAATCCATTGAGGTAACAGGGGCGGCGTTCCTTTATTTCCTGACTGGACTTCGGGCGTAGAATGAAGGTGGACCTGGGTTCATTTCAAGTTTGTCGGAACGAATATGGCCGTGGGGTTTCTACTTTCATTATGGAATACATACATCTGCCTGTTGCTGGACCGTAAAGCAGAGGTTCACGATATACTGAAAACAGACAGAGGCGACGACGGGGCACCACTAGTGATAAGTTACCAAGTGTTGTTGTTTTTTTTTAGTGAGTGGATTGCACATTCTGCAATTTATGGAATTGGTTAGAGTTTGTTTTTTTTCAACACACTTTTTAAACTATTTTAATGTTCTCAAAGTTTAAAGAGAAAAAATGAAATGTCGAATCGGGTGCTGCTGGTAGAGGGGTAAACACTTAGCAACCGAAACAACTATCTCGAGTTTGAATCCTGGATAAGGCCGAGGTTTTAGGACGTCTTTAACTCCTTTCATTTTTTAAATTTTAGTACAACACGCAAATCCATTAATTAATTAATTAGTGGTGATTATATAATTTTGCTGTATACACAAAAGGGGAGTAAATCATGCAGTATTGAGAGATGCGGCAGTTATTGTGCGGTTCTTTTTTCTGACATGAGCTTTTGTTTGTTGTTTTTGTTGTTGTTATACTTTTAAAAGTAATTTTAAAAAAGTATTTTGATATTTTGCTTATCATTAGCTAGTTAGCGACATTGATATTTCACTATAGAATTTTTGGCATTGTGTCTTTCGACTTTTTGTTTCGAACAGAGGCGTAGCTAGGAATTTTGAATCATTTGGGGGCTCGGGAGGGGGGGGGCTTGACCTCTTTGAGGGCCCCTGCTATTGCATAATATTTATTATTTAATGTAAAAAAAAAACATTCATTTAGGGGCCCCTCTCAAGTGGGGCCCGGGGGGATTTTCAAATTCTCTCCCTCCTCATCCAACCCTAGCTACGCCACTGGTTCCGAAATCTCTTACACGTTCCTTAAACTCGATTTCCCTTATTTTTCTCTTGTTGTAACTAATTACTAGAAGAACGCCTATGAATGTGTCTATAGACAAAAGCATATTTCTGTGATAAATATGATAATCATCAATGGCTCAATCTTTCCTGGCAACTCTAGGCTTATATAGAAGGACGTCTCTTTATATAGTTTAGTGCAAAGCTAAATATAGACTGGCCGAAGGAAGTAACTTCATGTAACTTGAAAACGTGTATATCTATTGTATTCGGATTTCCGAATTATGAAAAATTGAATGATCTTCAGATTAAACAAAACTACACTTCCTCCTTATTTACAATATATATAGGTGTGTATCTTTGTGTATATTAAAAAGAAAGTTTGAAAAGCTGAAATAGATATGAATACTTAACTTTTATACTGCTCATAAATGATGTATAATAAAGTACCCGAAATTGCAAGTCACAAATTTTCATTTCATAAAATTCTTTAATCGGCCAGTCTATATATATATGTCTATGCACATGCAATTACAAAAAAAAAAGAAACCAAACAATTATGAAGTGAACTTATTTGTAAACGCTCTTTCGGCAGCCATTGACTGACACGAAATAGTTTCGAGGGTTTAATTAGTGGCCTGTGTCAAAGCAGACGTTAATGTAGGGGAGTTAACGTCCAGCGTTCACCTGCTGGCCTCCCCTTGACGAGCGCCGCCATCTTGCTCATGATTCACAGCAAGGAAAGATGGAGATGTAGTCAGAGCGACATAGATAAAGAATCGTGGCAGAATTGAAGTTTCAACATTTTTTTTTTTTTATAAAAAAAAAATGATGACGACAGATTTTGTACAAATTAAACCTGTAGGAGGAGAGTTAAACTTCCTGGAGTTATTCAATTTTTCAATATAAAAAAAAGAGATGTAGAAATGTAAAGTAGGAGGGGCTTTAAAATGATTGACAGATATTCTAGATAAACATGTTCATTTTAATCCTGTTTTTTGTAAATATGGTCAGTATAATCATGTTTCATAAAATATTGTGCTATATAATCATTTTCTCAATAGAGTTTTTACTTTTATATAATCATGCTCTACGTAATCATGCTCTTGAAATCCTGTAGGCCTGCTATATAATCATGTTGCATATAATCTTATTCAATATGATTTTTTGTAATGCCCTCATTCAGTCGGGAAGTGACTATGCATAATCTCATGGATATTAAGATGAATGCCTGGGCATTAGCTGTGGTCGCCCCACACATCAGTTCCCATTCTCTCCACGCTGCTGATGTATGCAAAAGAATGGCAAGTGCCGATACAGTTTGGGGTCAGTGGCGTTGCAGGCTCTGCCAGGGTGTAGCACTGAGTGTTACAAACTGCCTAAGGGTAGCTGGCTTCTGATTTTTCTTCAGGGTTGACTCCCGAAACTTTTCCCATGATTGGGTATAGCTGCAAGGCAACAGAGGTTTGAATTCAGAGCTTTCCTTCTCCTAGGTGGGTAGTCAGCCATGGCTAAAGAGCCTCTTCCTGTCCGAAGCTTACTGGTTTAGGCGCCAGTTTCTCGCCTTCGCCCCTTCTTCTGTTAGTGAAAACAGTTCTCTCGGATTCAATATCTGAGCCACACGTTAAGGCCAAAAGTTGGACAGGTTCTTAAAAGCTGAGACGCATGCCATTAGGAAGCATTTGAAACTTTTTTTTACCACTTCTGGCAATGATAACCTTGCGGAACCTCAAAATGATTATGTTCTGTATATCCAGGATAACTGGTAATGTGCTTCGGACTATCGTCATGGCGGTCGCGAGTTCCAACCCTTCTCACCGTAAACTCTTGCTGTCCTGCATGAGGTTTGAGTTAGGACGTAATAATAGTGGCGTCACTAGGAGCGTGCGGCAGCGCCGGGTGACACCGACCCTCATGACGCCACTGCGTAATAATTTTCATTTCTGATAGATAGTCTGAAACTTGTATGTCATTTCTTTGAGTGTTTGAGTTTCAATTAGTACAGAAGTATTTATAATGTTATAAAATGTCTCTGTGGACACATAGAAACATAGATGCCCTACTGTGGACCTACAACACGCTTAATTAGGCCTACTGAGACATGCGAGAATGCATTATTTCGTTTTGTTTAATTATCACTCCAGGAAGAGAAGACTTGTACTGACATAGAGTAGAACAATTGGTAGCAACTGACTTTTGTAAGAGACAGTAGCAGCATTGTTACTAAGACTGCCGGACATTATTAAAGACTCGTAGAAACTTGCAGACGACTCGATAACTCCACCATCGGCAGACAACTTCATTGGCTTCATATATGACACAATATTAACAATATATAACGCCAATTTTAAAGCGAAGGCACCTTGATAGAAGCGTTCGATGTGTGCGTAACTTTGACTATAAAGAGTAAGCAGCCAAATGATCTCAAGTAAAAGTTGTGACTAGCTCTCCATTGGTTCCTATTAATTCACAACAGAAACGTAAGAGTGTGAGCCTTTTATACTCTCTGGTACTTGCGTTTTTGAATTTACACATTGATTCGCTCATTTATGTTATTCATAGGGTAATAAATGTATTTTAAAAAGCAGTTAATTGTTCGTAATTGGATTGTCGCAGAGAGCGAGAGAGAGAGAGAGAGAGAGAGAGAGAGAGAGAGAGAGAGAGAGAGAGAGAGCAACAAAGGATAAAATAGATATACATACTACAGCTATTATAGGGGAGACAACTGTTTCTTTTAAGCGCATTTTCAAAAACTTAAGGTTATCTCCCCTAGATTTTTAAAAAATTTCATTGCTAGGAGTGGAGGATCTTAGCAATGGCATTGAGATGCTACAGAACGTGATCCTTGGTATCACGTTCAATGAACCGCATCACAGACCAAGAGATTAGAGACAGGGTTACTGCAGCGATCGGACCCCATGATGACCTGCTAACTATAGTGAAAAAACGCAAGCTCAAAATCTATGGCCCTATTACAAAATCCAAGGGGCTCGCAAAGACCTTCCTCTAGGGAACAGTACCAGGAAAAAGAAGAGGCAGACAGGGCAAGCGATGGGAGGACAACATAAAAGAATTGCCATTGAAAGAGGGTCTAAATAAGGCAAAAGACATGGAGGAATGGAGAAAGACGGTCGACAAATCTTGCATGGTGCCCCAATTGTCCAACAGACTAAGGGATAGGTAAAGGTAAAAAAAAAGCTAGGAGAGATGTTTTTGTTATTATCTTGTGGCAACTTTTTAAAATGTTTTCAAATACCAGGCTCTAATAGCGGATCACCATACAAATCAAATATATGTAGGCCTACACTTTGACACTTTTTTTTTTTGGAAAATTGTATTCTGTCGAGTTATCTTTCTTTGCATGGTGTGACCATATTTAGTGAGTATTTAGTTTAATGACATTTGCTCAGTCAGAAATTTTTAAAAAAATTGTAACCCCACATATGCAAATACGTTACCTAAGACTACAAAACGACCATTTGTCTTGTGATAAGATAGTGATGCTGGTGTTCAGTTTCAATCTGTATTTTTTTAGTTTGATATGCTTAGCTCTATTAGGTGGCTGAATGGCTCCCAGGTTTTAAACCCAGCCTGCTGCCATCTCTCGTCATCCTGTAGACGGGCTTTGTGCCAGGATGTCATTCTCTTCAAATCTGAAGAAGTGTCTACAAATCAAATACGAACATAAAACTAAAATGTTATTAAACCTTGGTTAGGCCAATAATAGAATATGCATCCTCTGTTTGGGACCCTTCAACTCAAGAAAACATTAAGAAACTGGAACAGACACAAAATAGAGCAGTGAGATTCATTACAAACGAATATTCACATTTGACTAGAAAAACACCTTTAGTAAAATCACTAAATTTAGAAAGCCTTCAGGACAGAAGACTTAAAAGTAAAGTATACATAAAACACTTCAAATACAAAATTGAATAAAATACTCAGACACAAAGATGAAGGAACATTTCTCATTCCATATGCTAGGACAAATTTGTACAAATACCCCTTCTTCCCTAGCACTATTAGAGCATGGAATGAGTTGCCTGAGCCAGCCAGGAAAACCAAATTGGCAGAATTTAGGTCATTGGTTAATATGCATGACGCATAGGACGTAATCATCTTCTTTTTTGAAGTAACGTCTGTATTTTATAAGATAAGATATAAAACATTTTGCACTCATAGTCCAGCTTGCTCTTATTGGTAAGGAGAACACCTAGAAGTGAACCGTTTCAGAGAACCAACAGTAGACTGCCAAGCATACTTTTGAAAATAGAAGAATAACTACCATTAATGACAAGTATAGTAATTATTGATGTCAGAAAGATAATTTCAATAGACAAATGGGAGTCAACGTCTTTCTCTGTGTCAGA
Source organism: Biomphalaria pfeifferi (assembly GCA_030265305.1). Lineage (NCBI taxonomy): Eukaryota > Metazoa > Mollusca > Gastropoda > Planorbidae > Biomphalaria > Biomphalaria pfeifferi. The sequence continues at coordinate 484,123 of JASAOG010000256.1, forward strand.
TGTGACAAAATATGAAGATCACATCTAAGTCTTCATCCACGTAAAATACAGCACTATTCCCTAGTCAACAGACGTAAAGAACATGCAGATTTGTAGCTTTCTCTAGAACTTTGTCATCAGTAAACTCGCTGTTGGACTTACTAGGTCAATGTTATAGTAGCAATGTTTTTTTAGTTGTAAGTTAAGGTGGCAACGTCTTTTTAGTGATAAGATGTGGACTTTATCTATGCAGAATAAAATCTAGACTTCTACATGACATCTTTTACTAATAGAATTATCTTAGCTTCTCATGTTCAATAAAAGCACACCTCCATTTTTGTGGCACTAGATACTTCCAGTGTTATAGTAAAGCCAGAGAGGGATCAGGCAAGTTTCGATAGATGCCTACAAAAATTAGATATAAATAAAAATCTAGCTGCCCAGCTTTTTGGATCATATCAATGCAGAAAACATCAGAAGTAATGTACCAGTATTACTAACATTTTATTGCTGAAAGTATAGGCTTATTGGGATTTGCAAGGAAAATAATGCACAATGGCATAAATAATTATTTTTTTGTTTTAATCCTAATAAAGTGGAATCCAGTTAATTGGACCACCCACTTTTTGAAGGACTGAATCAGTCTTGCAACAGATGACAAAGTTAGTGCAATAGTACCAGCCAGTTACAAGCTTTAAACAGCAACCAAAGTAAATGCCTATCTACCTACGTCAACCAACTAGATCAATTTTTTAATTTTTTTTTGGAATTGAGAAGTACAATTAAAAAGACTTAATTTTGAATTTTAAAAGACAGTAGATGTCACATTTAATTCACAAATTATAACAGAAATCACCTTGGCAACTGGAAAAAAAAAAAAAGAGAGAAAGTAGATTTAGACTCTGCCTGTCAATAACCCATCTAAAATTTAACTTAGTCAAACTTGAAACAAGGGGGATAACCCCCATTTCCAACTCTAGTTTCACAGTGTGCATGATTGCTAAGTTATTTCTTTCCCTTTACAAACATGGCCTAAGCTGAAGTGATTAATACCCAAGCAGACCCTATTGGATGAAGAAGCAAAGTCTTGAGTGTAACATTTTGTCATTTGTTGACTTCATTATGTCACATGACATTTGATGGAGATTTGCTCTGCTCTCTTAACATTTCAAAAAAATACATTGCATATATATCTTATTCAATCTTATTCACTACCAAACACATCTACACAAGGGAGTAAAAAAACAACTTTTTTTTTACATTAAAGAAATTTTTCTGACAATAATAAAATAATTTCTTTTCTACTAAAATTATGTAGCAGCAACAGGACATGACCTCATGTCATAGCAAAAATAAAAATACAAATTATTTTTTGCTGTGGGGAAAAAAAAAAGGGGGGGGGGGGTCACAATAAAAAAAATATAAGAAATAGAATTATTAATTAAAATATTCTTGAATGCATCAAGCCATATCAATTACTTTCTATTTAAAACTTGTAATAGTATGGTTCATAACTGTGGAGTGTACATAATACGTTTCCATGTAACAAATAACTTGTGGGTCAATTTCCTTTTCGAATCTATTACTATCAAGCTCTATGACCAACAAAATACCCAACACTTTAAGTGAGCACCATTTACTTCAAACAATTCTGTCCCAATCCATGACACTGCTGTCAATTTGCAGCATCAATTCTTACCCTCAGTCACAACATTGATTCAAACGCAGTAGACCATAAGGACCTTAAAACAAAAAAGACATGAGAAGAAAGTTTGTAGGTAGACTAGTAATACATTTACTATTTGTTAATAGAGATGTTGTTAATAGAGATGGAGAGTTCATGTGAAAAACTGGTATTGACAATGACCAGTGTGTAAACTCATTTCTGGTTTAACGCAGTCACTGACAGAAGACATGCTAGCCCATAACATGTCAAAGGTTTACATCCACTCATCAACCTTAAGCCACAATTTATTATACAACTATGATTTCAATTCATTCCCTATTTATAGAAATCAACAAACTCACATCACTCTACATTGATACCTCGGCATCCTCACACACACATTTCTCTCACATGCTGCCCCCATGATAATTCATTCTTCCCACAGACACCATTCGTCCCATTCAATTAAAACCCAGGAATAATTCTGCCTTTCTTTATCATAACTTTCCTCTTCTTGTCTTTCTTGGCGTCCTTGCGTTTGTCAATGTTTGCCTGGCGCTTGTCTTGACGTTTCTGTTTCATCTCCTTGACGTCCTTGACCCTCTCTCCCCACTTCTTCTGCTTCTTCTCCTTTATCTTCTCTTTCCTTTTCACCGCTTTCTTCAACAAGTTGGGGTCGTCCTTGACCTTCTCACCCTTGGCCTTATTGAACACATTCTGCCACTGAATATTTTTCTCCAGTTTTTTCCCCGCCTCCGGGTCCTTCTCTTTCAACAGCTCCACTTTCTCTCTCTGCTTCTCCACTTTCTCCAAAAGTCTCTTATAGTCTCTGCCACGAAGTTCTGACGATTTATGTTTGTCATTGCCAAACGATATTATAGAAAAGTCAAATTTAGATTTCACAGGCTCCCCATTCTGATTGAGGATCGTGTTCCTCGGTGGGGATTTCAGTCCATCTGCCCCTGCGGTGACATTCTGAGACTTGTGACTTGTTTTATCTTTACTCTTTAATTTACTTTTCACTTTCTTCTCTTGACGCTTCAACCTTTTCTCTTCCTGGCTGTTGACGACAGAACCTGAACTTTTGCGAGCTGCAAGAACAAAATAAAGTGTGAGCTACGTTATCAGGGAGGAAAAAAATTTGACGAATCTAAAAACATTTTCTTTTACCAGTACTGTAAAAGGCAGTTAGTTTATTAGTGAACATTTGTGTAGCCTTTAGAAAAGCGTAATCTATAAGTATAAGGGACTAACTGAAATATTCACATCAAAATGCTTGTTTTTAAAATGTTTTACATGTTTACGAGGTTCCTTCAGAGTTGAAAATAATGAACTTCCTAGACCAAGACTCCCGCAGGATAACAGGAGATGGAAGCGGACAGGGTTTGAACCCAGGACCATCAATGGTAACTAAACAAGCTCAAGAGGGACATTTTTATATATAGTTTTTCAGCTTTTGGCTACGCCAATTTTTTTCCAATTATGTTTGAAATTAACAGTACTGTAACATTTGAAATTATATAAACAATAGCTTTATCACCAAAAATGCTTGTATTTGTAACCAATTTTTACTTAAGTTTTTTACATAGCCTCATCCATAAAGATTGTTTCAAGATGTGAAAACAAAACAATAAGAAATTCACAAATTGAAACCAATGTTACAATGTTCATATAGTGCAGAACAGAGAAACAAAATAGAAGACAATGTTTATGGTAATCGATATTAACCCTACACAGCTACAATTTGCCTTCACAGTAAAGACTACACTAACAAGCACATCCTATAGAATAAAATCATTCACCTTTTATTTCTTCCAACTTGATCCGCAGCCTTTCCTTCAATTCTTCTAATCTTGACTCACGACGCTGAAATTCTTTTTTCTTTTTCTTAGCACTGGAAGATCTGCTGATTTTCTTGCCTTGTTGTTTGTCAGCTGAGAAACGAAGTAGGAAGTGGACTTTTTTTTAACAGATATTTTAATGAGTAAATTTTAAAGTGTAAGCTTGTGTGTGTAAATAGAAAGTGTGCTTTTAAGCTTTGTTTTTGAGGGAAAGCTTAATTATGTAAAAAAAAATTTTTTTTTTAATGATTAAAATTAAGGTTTTAAAGTTGAGGTCATTATTTTCAAGCGTATTATCTGACATTTACTGACTGTACGAGCATGCTTTATATAGAATATAGGCAAGTTTTATATCTTTATTTCATTCTTAGCTTTGAATTATATTAATTAGAATAGCATTAAAAAAAAGCATAAAAGGGTATGGAGAAAGGAATAAGTATTGAAATCTTTTCAAGAGGTTTTCTTTTATACGATACAGGGTAGAGTTCACAAACGGGAAAGAAACTTTTATTTAATATGCTATCCTAGCTATAAACTACATAGACTGCATCACAAATGAGGAGATTCAATACAGGATCACAATGGCTATTGGGCCCCATGATGATATACTGACCAATGTAAAAGAAAAAAAAAATATGAAAACTAAAACTATTTGGCAATATCATGAGGTCCTCCGGGCTCACAAAGAACCTCCCTGCAGTGAACTGTACCATGGTTTAGAAGAGGATGACAGAGTAAGTGATAGGAAGACATCAAAGAATGGATGGGTCTGTCATTGAAAGAGATTCGAGTCAAGAAAGACGAAGAGGAGAATGGAAAAAGAATGTCGACAGATCATGTATGGTGCCCCAACGATCCAACAGACTAAGGAATAGGTGAAGTTGATAGAAGAAAAAACATGAACACATTAAATTCCATACGAAGTAAAAAAAAAATCACACAAAGACAGATTAAAAGCCAAATATCAGTCTTAAAACTAACAACACAGAAACAATAATACAACTGTTATAAGTCACATTGGCTAACAAAGCGTATTCATGTGTGACATTGGTATGAAGAGTTTATTCTTATTAATGCCTGAACTGTACAGAAAAAAGTAAAGTTCCCTTGTCAGACCTTGAGGTCTATAGGGCAGATGATGTAATGGTCATCTGTTTCTGTGGCCAACGGTTAACGAGGGTGTCATGTGGCAAGCACAACAACCAACGGCCTTTACCTTTCCCCAACTAATGTCAGGTACCCATTAGAGCTGGGTGGACTCAGAGGCGCCCAAAGATCCCGAAACTTAAAAACCCAGTCGTCACCAGGATTCAAACCCCGGTCTCCAGTTCAGAAGCCAAGTGCTTTACCGCTTGGCCACCACGCCTCCTGCCTGAACTGTACACTAGCATTTTTAGTTGAAGATATGTAGTTATGAGACACTAATTTGGAAAAGAAAAAAGAAACCATAAAGCCACTAACAATAGGTCAGAGTTTTCACAGATGGATCAATCAAAAATTGCTACAAATATTTGGCATATTAATTGAATGGCCCAATGAAGAAAGACTAGAAAACTGGTCATCTCTCTGACAGTCACAGAGCAGAAAGACAAGCACTAGAACTAGCAGCTATCATCATCCATCCCAGTGGCACTACAGCCTTCATTCAGATCTCTCCTGGGCCTTTCGTCTCCAGGTCCTAACCCAAAGCTCTTGCAGATTGGCTTCCACGTCATCAATCCATCCACCCGAGCAAGTCAAACATTCAGATTGTGATCCTGACGCCAGTGCAGTCCTGCAAAGCCTAAAAAAGTTCAGATCCTTCATATCTAAAGCAACTCAGGACAGCTCTTGTAAACCTCAACGACAACAGTAAGGAAGCTGTCCTCCAAAGGATACCAGGCTACGTTCAAATAGAAGGCAATGAGAAGGCAAACATATTGGCCAAAGATGGGAGAAAGACTAAACAATAAAAAATCCCTCTCTACCCAGAAGAATTGACAAGAAGAGTAGGTAAATTGAGAAATGGACAAGTTCTCAATGCAAAAACTATGCCTAATACAAGCTGTCCCAACATGACCAACATATAATATTTTGTCTCAGAACTGGATACAAAGAATGAGACAACACGTTCCCGAAGCTAAAAATAGGCACTAGTGAGATTTTCCTGTGTACCATGCGGAATGTCCTTCAAACCTAGACCTAAAACCCTCCTCTAGAAAAAAAAAAAACATATGGAGAGCTGCCAGATCTGGAAATCAGAGACCAATTTATTGCAGATATAGATCTACTTGTCTGAACTCCCTGACATATTAATGAGAACAAAGAAAAAGAAAGAACTTACCCATTGAATTTTTATCTGTCGGATCTTCAGTTCCATTCTCTGAATGTTTTGCTTTCTTGCCATTTTGCTCAACTTTTTTTTTCTTTTCTCCTGTAAATTAACAAACAAAAAAATGTGTTAACATGATTAAAATGGCCTGACCAGTATCACTGTAGTGTAAAATAAAATTTTTATCAAATTTATAATTGTCATAAAAATAAAAACTCTGTTAAATTTTCAATAGGATCTTTAATTTATTGAATGTTATTTATTTACTGTTTAAAAGTATTTCTTATATGATAATATTTCTTTTTTATATCTTTATTTTTCTTTCTGAGCTCTAAGCCATTTTACAGATATTTGAAGAGACCTTCAAGCTACTAGCGACTAACAGTGATTGCAATAGAAGAAAACAAAATACAGTTGATTCTGGCCAATGAAATCAGGATGCCAACATTTCAGTCCTAATGACTGGAAGGTCTGATTAAAGAAATGTACCCCATGCCACACGACCGTTTCAGTACTTTAAAGTTCTGTCTGATAAAAAGCAGCTGGTTCAATGGACTAAGTCTGACAGCAGAGCTAATTAAAACAATAGTTTTTAAAAAATGTAGAAGATTCTTTTTATCCTTTTATCTCATTTGAATCTTCTATTTGTTGAAAGAACACAATTATGCTTGAACATGTTCAGCTTGATATCTTTAGTGAATACCTTAATTTAACTGGTTCTATCTTTTGTCACTTGTCTTTACACTAGGAACTAATTCACCCTGATACAATAGGAGACACAATACTACATGTAGAACATACCAAGTGTTTCCCCCTTGAGTCTGAGTTCTGTTATCTGTGTCACTGACATGGAAGACAAGGGAATTTTCTTAGTTTTCTTTTTCTTCTTCTTCTTTCTCTTTGGCTCATTTTCATCCTCATCTGTGGAGGTTCAAACAACAATTAATTAATCATCCTTTAAGAGCTTTATAGTTAGTATAGTTGTGGGAAGCGTGGTCAACAGGCCAAGTGCGCTTGAACTTGGCTTAGCTTGGCTACCGAGAAGGGGGCTCGAGGTTTGACACCCAACTCGGGCAGAGTTGTGTTTACTGAGCGCCTAAAGGCAGCACGAAAAACCAACTCCTAGATACCCCCTCTCCCCCTCCCCTGGTCCACAAATGAGATTGTACCAAAGCGCTCTGAGCTTGCTATAAGCATGAAAGTAGCGCTATATCAAAGCTATAATAATAGTATGGGTAAATTACATGAAATAAGTAGCTTGTTTTTTCTGGCTGATTCAGGCACTGTCATTCGGCAAGAAAGAGCACTTATGAATTTGTCCTAGCATTTGGAATTAGAAATGTGCCTTTATCTTTGTGTATGAATATTTTATTATGGGTTGGGGTGTTCAAAGCTAAAGTTGAAAAAAAATTCAAGCTTGAATCCTACAAGAAGTAAAGATTTATAATGGAATTATTAAAACACTTGAATCTGCCTACATATCTGACATCTGATGTGAAAGAGGAAAATTAGTCATTGTAATTGCTGGGTCACCTTTTACCACAGAAAAAGGGAGAACTTTAACTGCCATCCAGAATGCTAAGTCTCAAAGAAAATGTCATGCAGTGCTTTTAACAAAAACAGCACAGCAATGACTGATTATGAATATCTTCAAATGAACTAACTTAAGCCAGGGATTAATAAGTAGTTTCACTCATTAAACCTCACAGAGCAAAGAGCTATGAAGGAACATTGGCCTACCTGGATTGAGCCCAAATAACTCTTGTTTTTCTTCCTGCTTGAAATATGCATGAGGAGGAATCAAGTCCAGAAGAGCTTTAAAATGTTTGTTGTCCAGTTGTACTTGCTGCAAGACATCCTCAGATGTTTCCGACATTTTGTGCATTCTAAGGAAAGATTTTAGAATCCGTTTTTTTTATTAACTATTAATCTTATTAAACTTAAAAAGCAACCATCAATGCATATTTATTACTGCCATGGTGTGTGGGAGAAACAAATAGTTAGCTCTGATAATGTTCTTGTGACATTCCTGCCCACTGTCTTCAATAATTTTTTGATAGATTAAAAGTACAAGTGCAATAAAACTCCAGCCCCAACTTGAATTTAAATACAAAACATTTTAAATAACCTAATAAAATATTCATACACAAAGATAAAGGCACATTTCTAATTCCAAATGCTAGGACAAATTCATAAGTGCTCTTTCTTGCCGAATGACAGTGCCTGAATCAGCCAGAAAAAACAAGGGCTTAGTTGAGTTTAAATATATTTAATTAACAGGAATGATTGAGTTACCATTAAAGCATTTTTTTTTAAAGAAACAAGTTATTTTATGATACAAGAACTATTCAGACAAAATGATGAATCAGAATTTTCATCAATATTGATTGTTTGACCTTATAAAGCTAACCTCTCCACATCTACTTCAATACTTGTCTTTCAAGGATAAAAAGGATGCTGATGATCAACTAATTTAAAACAATGTAGGTTTTATTAGTGCACTGTCCTTTTTAAATTTTTTTATAAAAACAGACTTGAGCGAGAGTCTGAGAAAAGATTACTCTAAGAATAGTTGCCGGGTTAGGCACTATGTGCTCTAGACTGTTGTCCGAATGACATGCTGTGGTTCAAACACTGCAAAAGAAATAGTACTGATGCAGCAAGGAATCTTTAAATTTACCAGTAATCAAGCAACTAAACTAATTGCAGATACTGGTAATGTTGAAATATATATCTAGACTACAATGCATGCAATTAATACATAATAAATTGATTTAAACTGTCTAGTAGACTTTTAATATCTTTTCACCATTCGAAAATAAAACTTTTCATCCATGTCATGCTGTCTTCCAGCAGTTCTATTGCCCTTTGTAGAAGCAACAGCACAATCTTGCAGCTTAAAATTGACTGTATATGAATTTTATGCTTTGTCATTTTTAGGCTTAAAAAAAAACTCTACTGAGTGCTGATTATAATTAATATTTAAGTGGGATACGTGGTCGAGAGGCTAAGTACGCTTGACTTTGCTTGGCTACTTAATGGTACTACCTATGAAGGGGGCTTGAGGCTCGAAACTCAACTCGAGCAGAGTTGTGTTTACTGATCGCCTAAAGGCAGCGCTGAAAAACCTCCCAGTGGCCCACAAATGAGATTGGCCCATAGTGCTCTGAGCATGTTATCAACATCAAAGTAGCGCTATATAAAAGCAATAATTTAATTTTTTTTTTTTTAATACACTTTAATTAGAGATGCTGCACAGCAACACAATATACACTATGAATGTCGAACTACTAGAATATCCATGCTGCTGATCGCCATCGGAATGAATAGCCACACAATCAGGCCAATTGTAAGGTCCAGCTGCTGCCTCATTTCTTTCTCCACCATCACCAGATAACCAAGTCAAAGGCGGCATAGGCTGGTATTTGACTATTTCACACACGGTAAAGTTGAGTTTACCCATGTCCCATGTGTAGATCTAATCTAGTAATATATAATTATGACTAGTAGTAGTAGTGTCAGTGTGTGGCTGTAGGACTAGAATACATCTATCATCTACTGATCTAGTCTAATCATTAGTAATGATTAGACTAGTCACTAGTACAGTAGATCTAGAAGTATATCAGAAACTTTCAGGTCTCTGAGTCTGTTTTAAGTGGTTTTTTTACCTTTAAATTTAAAGTTGATGTCTTCACTACTGTTAACTTAGTAGAGTAGTATATAACTATTGAGAATATAATTATATCTACTTCACTACACTTATATAACTTATTTATTACACTGTGAGACTGTGATTATTGTAACTACGACACAACTATTCAATTGTGACTGTGACTGAGTCAGTTACTCAGTACTCTTCACTCACTGTCTTCAGAACTTAGTGATAGTGACTTCAGTTTCTACATATACTACTATAGTATAGAATCTAGATCTAGTTGATATAGATAGATCTAGATCTTTCTAAATGCAAGCATACACATAAGATAGTCTCTAGTATTGTCTCTAGAACTAGACTAGATCTATATTTTATACACCATATCCATAGTCATAGAAGAAAATGATCTCTCTAGAGATCAACAGCATAAACATTCAACTTTTGTTTCGTTTAGAGTAAATAGAGCTGGCCCATGTGGAAATAAGTTGCCAACTACTTAATCTCTTAGACTAAATCTTTTTTTTTTTTTTTTTAGAGCAACACTTACCTAAATAGGGTTCGTCTATTTGACTATTCAAAAAACTTTAGTCATTTAAAACAAAACAGACATGAACATGCATTCATCTAAAAGCTTTGTGTTTACTTTTGGTATGGCGCATCCGTCATGTTATAGCTTTCTCAGTGGGTTACGGTCCCGTGTCCGATTTTCTTTTTTGAACTTTGAGGGAGGGGGTATCTGGTAGAAAGTTTCCGAAGCTGCTTTCAGGGATTCAGCGAACACAGCCGTGACCTCCGCAACCCCTCGAAGGTACCGACACAGCTCAGCTCGATTCTGGATTCGAACTCGAGCCCTCTTGATAGTAGCCAATCCGAGTTTTTAAAATCCCCCAAGATTATTTGAACGGAATATTGTTTTGATCCCATGAGTGTTTGTGTTATTTTCGATTCTTTTAATCGCAATGTCATCAAGGGCATAAAGAGACATAAAGATCCAGGCTTAAAATGATTCAACAATCTATATTATATTAATTAATTCATATGACTAAATTAATAAGTAGACGTTTATATTAGATTTTAAAAAAACACGCAATTTATCTGCTACTATTTCATTATAAGAACGACGGATATGAGAGATATTTAAAACAGGGAGCAAATCGGAGCTAGAACTAGCTAATAGCTATATATCCAAGGGGAAGGCTTTTTTTATATTTAAAAAAAAAGGTATAACATCATCACGATGAAAATCGAAATAAATTACCTACATTGGCAGCTTAATTCTGTAAAATTCATAACCAATTTTAAATCCCACCAAAGGCAAATATAAAAAAAAAATGTTCGGGTGAACAAAAACCGACATAGAATCGACAAAGGACTATCATGCTATCTAGATCTAGACCTAGAAATTTATTTTAGAATCTCAATCTAGATCTAGATTTAATTTTTTTTAAAAAAATATCATCCAGGCTACCCGTCATCAGCCTATCTAGTTCGACCTATTTATGTCTATCGTTCCACCACTATACGTTTCCAAGGAAGCGCTTCAATGAGGCTACGGGAGATGCAATTCTCAGTCTGTCAGTGAAGTGGCTATATAGAGAACGTAAAATAATGGAATTGCCTCTCTCTTATCTCATAAAATACAGACGTTACTTCACGTCACGAATCTAGTCGTTGGTTTTCCTGGCTGGCAGGCAACTCCATTCCATGCTCTAATAGCACTAGGGAAGAATGAGCATTGAAAGCTTATTATAAAGATCCATTTATGAAGGAAAATACCTAAATAAAAAACATGCTATATTTTAGAAGAAAGAAATAGAGTTCTTATCCCACTATCCCTTTATCCCACTATCGGTCAGAGTGTTACAAGATCAGCTGTCGTCATCGAGAAGTACCAGTACATAGAAGTCCAATTCACAAAGTGCTGGTTGTGAATGTGTATGTTTCGTGAGTGAATGTTGTTCGAATTTTTCATCCATATTGTTTTTGTAAAGTAGTTACGCTGAAGTTGTCAATTGTAGTCAAACTGAATTTCCATTTGATTGGATCAATAAAATTATCGTATCTTATAGGCTACATTTAGGTCTAATCTCAATTTCCTTTTAAAAAATATTTAATATGCATATTTTAGTTGTAAAAAGTGTATACTTTTGAGTTTGCGAAGGGCAAGGCCTTTGGTAGACGCGCTGTCAAAAATACGGAGATGTACTTACTTATTCCGAGCATGATACAGGCCTCAAATATACACCTCTTAATCACAACATTTTTGCCAGCGCCTTAAAAATGCGGAAAAAATGTTGTTTGAAAAAAAAAACACTTTAAAGTTTCTGACACGTTGAAATTCGGATTATATATTTATCTCTTTTGTGGAGGCCCCTTTCTTGTGGATTCCTCGGGGCTGTAGCTTCCTTAAATCGTGACCTCCGTGTCGAAGGCGCCGCTTAAATCCCGACCTGCGAACCGTAACAGCACCAAAGGACCTTCAACAATGAACTTGCAATGATTAGGCCTATAATGGTGATGATTTAGATTCTCAATAATCTTTAAAAAAAAAAAAAAGAATGGGAAATCACAAAAACAAACTTTATAGAAGAGAGAAAAGATTAAAGTTTCGAGAGCACCCTCTTTGCAAAGGTCGATTCCCTACAACCATATCAAAGATACGCCGTTCTTCAAGGGACCGTTTCAAAAATGTCGAGTCCCGCACTGTTAGCGTGGTAGGCTATACAGAATGAAAATGGTGGACGAGCCCATTGTACTTGGCCATGTCTTCAGTCCTGAGTTTTGGAAAGATTGGAAATAGTGGTGTGACACATAGACACCTACTTGGACTCCCTCACACAGAACTTTATTGGTCAGGCCAGTAGCGACAGTCCTTGTTCGTTTTGCTGTCCTAAAGTTGCAATAGTCTTCTACTCAATATTTTCGGACAATGGGGGAAAAAATTACTGTTTTTGTTTTTTTAATTCTACATATTTTTAATAATTAACGTATGCTATAATTAGATTAATTAATTTTGTTTGATATAGAAGATGGAAATAAATCTAATAGCACTGAGATATAAAGATGTAGATATATACATATTCCCCTTATATAAGCTTTGTTTTTAAAAAATTTTTTAAATCTATTTTTTTATTGTTTTCTTGTTCTTTTAGTTTTACTTACTTAGGCCTACTTTCCTCATTCTAATCTCAGCCCTCTGTATTTCTCTCTTTCTCTCTCTTTATTTGTCAAATTGTTTCTTGATTCATGTCGATTCTAATTAAGGCAAACAAAATAACTAAGAGCATTTTCTGGACTTTTAGACCCAAATCTTTGTATCTTTGTCTTTGATGCTGATCAAAGATTATCAAAAGATGGCGTCTTGGCTAGTAAACAAATTTTTTTTGTTGTAAATAGTATGCTATTTCCCCCCCCCCCCCCCCATTCAATCAACTTTTGGAAATATTATAATGAAATATTTAAATTATTATTCATGAACACATATCTTATGGTTTAACACAGTGATTATTTCGTGACGGTACGAACCGGTACGGCATACCGGCACCTTTTTCAATTTGGGGAAAAAATTACTACTTTTCTGAAGAGGTTTTGGGGTCAAACGCAAAATCCACTGTAATGCATTTTTAATAAATCTAAATGCTTAGAAAATCAAGTAAACAAAATATTTTGCCTAAATTGTTTTAAAATTATTTAGATACTAGCACTTTAATGTGCGTTTTAGGAACACTTAAATTTCACACTCTCGAAACCATTCGAGAAAGGGGTTCCTTGACAACAAAAGGTTGACGACGTCATATTAGGGAAACTTTAGGTCACCTTAATTTAAGGCTTAGCCGCTTAGCGTTTATTATTAATTTATTAGTAGTTAAAAGTACCGGTACCTATTTTTTTTTCCAAAAAAAAAAGCATTGGTTTAATATATGTGTAACTTATGTCTAACATATAAGTAGCATATGTGTATCATCTATTCCCCCCCCCCCTTTTTTTCTATATTCAACTGCACAATCTGCACAATGACGCATTATAGATCTACAATTACAGATTTGAGTCTTAAACTAACGATGCAATCAACCAAATAGTTTCTGAGTAAAGAAAAATGACAGTGACAAATGCAAGGAATCTAGGTCAAAAATAGCATTTCATGACTAGGCCAAGACTTCCTGGTCTTGCGGCAAGCGCTAATTGTAGTTCGGTTGTCTCGATGGTTCCGAGTCTGTACCCTGCCCGCTGCCAACCCCCCCCCCCCCCCCCCCCGTCGTCTGCAGGAGGTTTGGAATTGGATCATCTTTAAATCTTCAGTAGATTATCTTCAACTGTGAAGAAACATCCGATAGATGTATAACACCAGAAACACGTAAACATCTGAAACATGTAAAACTGTAAAACATCCGAAACATATTAAACACCTGAAACATGTAACACATCCGAAATTTGTAAAACAAACATAGTTTCATAGTGAGAACATTAGTCATCCCTCATCAGCGGTGTAGACCTAAACCTAGATTAACAATAATTATAGCCTACTTTTACGAAAACACTCCTAAACAAAGAAAACTATTTGGAGAGCTCCCTGATTTGGAAACCACCGCGTTCCTTCTTCCCTAGCGCTTTAGAGAAGGGAATGGGTTGCCTGAATCAGCCAAAAAAAAAAACAACGACTTAGCAGAGTTTAAGTCATTGATTATCATGCATGACTAGATTGACTAGATTGACACATGAAATGCGTAATTATCTTTTTTTTAAAGTAACATCTATAATATATAGGCCTAAGATAAAACAAGTTATTTGAACGCTTCAACATAATAATGAGAAGAAGGAAGATGAAAAAATACCCGTTATATTATAGCCTAGCCCTAGACCAATAAAAGAGCATTTTATTTTGTTTGTTATCTCAAACAAGGGAAAGAAATTTTAATTGACTGAAGTGGTGGTATAAGCTGAATTAGTCCCCTTTAATGTTTTTGGAAAGAAAAGTTTGCAAAGAAGTATAGAAATATGAACTACTGACATCACCAACTCACGCCCAATCCAATTGCATTGAAAAGAACAACTATTAATTAAAAATAAACCGTCTTTTAAATATACTCTTTAAAATGGTTTATACGTATATGTATATAGAATACATCTATTAAATATAACTTAAAAAATATATATATAAATAAACAGGATTTCAGAAAACCCTTCGAGGAGAAATAAATATGCTCTGGCTTAACGCATGATCCAGACTATTTAGATGTTCACTTCGACTTAATGTAAAAAAAAAAAAAAAAAGTTATTGGTGTAGATTTAGTCAAATCACAGTTTGAGGTTCACTGTAATTATGGGTCATTTAACAGGGAATTGCGTTTACCTCTAGCTGACTTTGCCTTGGGATTTCCCACAAGATTTGTGGTTTGGACTGTTTGCTTAGAATAATGATACACTTCATAAGCTTACTATTACACTAAAGAACACTAAATTCAATAAGCGACGCTGCCTCTGGACGCTGGATGCATCAGACTCTTTAATAACACACTCTCATAATACATACGTTATACACAAGAAATACAATTTCATTCTTGTCTCCTTCAGTCGTATAAGTACTATGGTTCATCGCGAACACTTTTTTCATGTGACTGCGGTGCCCTATTTTGGAGAGACATCCCATCCACATATATCGCAGGTTAAGGTGGCTTTCGCTTTAGTGGTAGAGGAGCTTGCCATTTTTCGTAAGGCACGCTTTTTAAGGCAGAACTGAGGCCCATGTTTTTCACTGTCCATAGCTTTCTTGGTCACTGCCTCTCAACATCTAGTGCGGTTTAGGGCTATGTCTTCCTAGTGGTCGGTATCAATGTTCACAATATGAACTCTCTTACTAAGGGGAATAATTCAGCAATATTCACATAAACACAAAGTCAACATGGACTTAAGATTGGACAAAGACTTAATTAGCAGTTTAAGTTTCTAATCTAATATATATATAGGCTTATATATATATATATATATATATATATATATATATATATATATATATATATATATATATATATATATATATATATATGCCTATATATATATACAGTGCTTTTTTGTAAAAAAAAAAAAGGTGCCGGTAGGCCTACTCAATGATGGAGGATTGCCTAACTTTAACAACTAATAAATTAATAATAAACTTTAAAATACAAGAAAAGTAATAATCTTTTAGCACATTGAAAAAGGTGCCGGTACACCGTACCGGTGCGTACCGTCACAAAAAAAAAGCACTGTAGGCCTATATATATATATATACAAACAAAACTATTAATTACTAATAGTTAATTAACTAATTGATTAATTTAAAAAAAATTATTATTGTGTTGTCTGGTAAATAGAATAATTATGCATAATTTCAGCTTGATTGGGTGTCGGAGAAATAACGTGTACAAACTTTTCACCAGAGTTAGAGTGAGTTGATGTAAGCTTTGTAAACATATTAGTCTATATCCTTCTTGATGTAGCTAATGGTCATGGTCTCTGATCTGTTTAAGGATCTGTTCGGATTGGATCTTATTTAATCGGATCTGATTGGGTTTGAATCCGATTGGCTTAAACAGCACTTTATCCGGGTTCTATTCAATCGACTATACTTTGAAGAATCTCTGTATATAGGATATATATATATATATAGCCTACGTGCATAAAATATAGACCTCTAGATCTTTTTAATCGAAATGATTATTTATAAATTCTATGATATATTATTATGTAGGCCGTAGCGGGGACGACCGCATGTCTGAAGCAATCTTATAAGAAGACGTCGTAGCAGAGCCCCCTCCCTCAGTAAGCGCTATAAAGATTAACTCAGACGCCATTTTGCCCTCACTGACACAGAGGAAAGAAGCTGATGGGAGCAGATGGCCTCTAAAAGAGACAGTTGGAGACATACTTGAAAGCTTTTGTAGAAAGACAGTTGCAGAAGTCGTCAGGTAAACGTAAATAGGCTACATGGCCTTGTCTGCATCAGATGTGGAAAAACATGCAGGTCGCAACTTGTTTGTTGTGACCATGTGAAACTCTGCACTCATCCTCAATCTTCAGGATAAAATGTTAGTAAAATGTTTTACATGTTTCGGATGTTCCTTCAGAGTTGAAGATAGTTTACTTCCTAGTCCAAACCTCCCGCAGGACGACGGAGAATGGGAGCGGGCAGGGTTTGAAGCCTCGATAAATCCGAACAACAGTCCAGCGCGCAAAACGTACGACCAGGCAGCCATCCTGATCGAAGACATTTCCAATTCATTTCCGTTATGGATTATTATAGATTTGATATCGTTTATTAGCTGTGAAACAAGTGTTCATACTTGGGACCATTGAGACGACATTCCGTAGAGCATGTCACATGGCAATACTACAGATAGATAGATCGATCCTTGATCTATTTATTTTTCTTTTGACCTAGTTTAGATTATTTAACAAACAAAATTTAAAAAAATTTATTTATATATATATCAATAATGTAGACGTTATTTCCCTTAATCAATCTCAAACAAAATAATAAAGAACCAATAGTAAATTGATTAATAGTTTTTTTTTTTTATTGATTCATGTTTTGTTAGGTACAATAAATGATTGTTTAATATTTCAACTTGATCCGTGAATGGGTGTGAGAGAAATAATGTGAACAATTATCTAAAGGTACGAAACTAAACATATTTATCCGTACCTGTGAATACAGAAAGATTAATTTCCCTTGTTTTCTATGCCAATGAATAATTGTGCAGTTTGAACTTGATCTGAGAATGTGTGTTTAAAGAAATAATGTGAACCGGTACAAACTTTACTAGACAGACAAAATGGGTTGATTAGAACAAAATCTAATAAAATACTGAGAAAGACACAAAGATAAAGGTACATTCCTCGTTCCATATGCTAGGACAAATGCGTAGGCCTACAAATGCTCCTTCTTCTCTATAATAGCGCTATTATAGCTACCCAGGAAACAACTGACTTAGCAGAATTTGGGTCATTGGTTAATAAGTATGACTAAATACATGACGCGTAGGACGTTGCATCTTTTTTTTTTTTTATGCTTTGTATAGCTTTGTAAAAAAAATAACATTTTTATCTTCTTTCAAATCTTGGTATTTTCTGCGCCACCTTTCTTGTGTGATAGCATTTGATAGAGCTCTAAACGTGTCTATACTGCTATCCACCTAGAGCTAGATCACAGACCTATATATATACTAGATCTATAGTCTATGTATATCTCTACAGATCTAGGGCAAAACATTGGAAGATTGGTATTCTAGCCATTCTAGGGTAAAAACTCTATCTCAATAGAATAATAAATCTGTTTAATAACCTTTAGGATTATTAAAATGGTGAATCTTGGCGATATTTTCCCTAATTTTTCTGCTGACACTTCTGATGGTAAAATTGAGAAGTTTCATGATTGGATAGGAGATTCGTAAGTTCAAAAGTTTATCACTTTTTCTTTTATTACTTTTTTTTTTAATTTCTATTTTGTTACAGGATAATGCCTGCCTTGGATACTCCTACCTAACGCTAATTATTATTATAATTTATTAAATATAATAATTATATTTGTTATCTACTCTAGTTACAACTTACACTCTAGTACTGGTTCAACTGGTTCAAATCCTGGCGAAGACTGGGATTTTTTTTTTATAACGAGATCTTCTGGTGCCTCTGAGTCCATCCAGCTCAAATAGTTACTTGACATTATTTGGGGAAAAGTAAAGGCAGTTGGTCGTTGTGCTGGCATGACACCCTCGTTAACCGTAGGCCACAGAATCAGATGACCTTTACATCATCTGCCCTATAGACCACAAGGTCTGAAAGGGGAACTCTACTTTACTTACTTTTTCCATTGAGGTGGGCTATTTTTTTCATGCTCTACCATGTATATAGACTATAGAAAATCTTGAATTTTGAGTAGTAGAATTTGACAGTAGGGTATATAGATATCTAGAGAATCTATGATGAGATGTCAAGGAATCTAGATCTCTAGACTTCTAAGTTCTATAAATATATATATATATATATATAGTCTTAGATCTTGTCAATATATATACACAGTAACACACATAATAATAGATAGATGTATTTACAGTGAACTTACACATAGGTCACAGTGACTGTCAGAGAGATAGAGAGAATCAATTATAAGGATAATGCGTCATAGAAAATATGTACCTAAAGTCATTGGTCTAGATTAAATTTAAAGCTGCTTTGCTGAACACCTCCTTTTTGTTTTTGTATCCTTACTCCTTACTATATTTTTATCAATTAGAATCAATAATTTATTTTCATGGTTTTGTCAGAAATACCAGTTCTAATATTTATATATTAGATTACCTCTCTTCCCAATGAAAAATAATTTTTGTAAAGTGTGGTCTCCCTTTCCATTGCTTAATCTTGTTAACAGCGTTGACCATGCCAAAATTTTTAATATATCTCAGCAATGCGGGAAAGGAAAATAGTCCTTTCTTTCCTCGTCTACATGGTAGTTTAAAACTAGCAATTGAAAGAATTAGAGGATTAAAACAATTTTTATATACATGTGATTTTTAAGGTGTACAGTATCATAGGGAAAAAAATTGTAATCCGTGTGAGACACTTTGCCATACCTATGTTTTAATGTTTTTGATGTTCCACCAGATTACATCCAAACCTCCGACAGGACAACGGAGGATGGCAGTGGGCAGGGTTTGAACTTAGATCATTCGATACACCCTAGCGACAGTCCAGATCTCATACCATTTGACCTGGCAGACATTTTTTATTAAATAAAGTTTAAAGTATATAGTATATGTACCATTTTATCTTTTTTTTATTCATTATTTCCATAAAAATGTGTTTACACTCTTTTGTTAGGTGGGCATGCCTGTTTTCCCACCCAGCCGACTACACACCAGTGTGTACCACTGAGTTGGCCAGAGCAGTAAGCCTTGAGCCAGAGTTTAAAAAGAGAAATGTGAAGTTAATTGCACTGTCTTGTGACGGAGTTGATAGCCATATTGGCTGGAGTAAAGTAAGATGTTCTTTTGTCTTTACAATTTCCTTCTATGCGCGTAGGTGGTGAACTTTTGATTGAACTATACAAATAATTTAGAACACCAATCAAAGAACATTTTTAAAAAATTTAAACAATGGAATCATGGTGTTGATATACAGTCATGGGGTTGTAGTTCCAAACAATTAGTCCAACTAGAACATTTATATTAATTTTTTAATGGCCAATTCGAATAAAACTTAAGCTCTTTTTTAACAAAAATGAACATAACTTAAATTGTTACTATCAGTACGTATTGTGGTGTGATTGTGGAATGGTGTAAATGCGTATTGAAAAGTAAAGAAAAAGCCAGGAAAGTGGTTGATTATAAGTTAAGAGTTTCTGAAACATGGAGAACAACTGAAGCAACAGCAAAAAAAAAAGTACAGACCTTCATCAACAGATTTCTGAGAAATATTTAGAAAATACTCTGGGAGATTGGTGGACATAGAAATATAGAAGTACAGATCTTAAAGAGAAAGAAGATTTGGATTGGTCACATCCTTTGAAAAGATACCAACAACAGAGCTAGACAGACCTTAGAGAAGAACCCCCATGGCACAAGACGTAGAGGAAGACCAAAAAGAACAGGGCGACACAGTGTAATAGATGAATTCGAGAGGACAGGAAAGAGCTGGGAAGCCATTAAAAAACTAGCACGAGACCATAGAGAGTGGCGTGTTTTTACTGAGGCCCATGTTCCATGAGGAACGCAAAGGAAAGATGAGATGATGATGATAAGTTAAGAGTGTCATGTTTTCGGAATAACAAAATATACCCAGCTTTCAATGTTGATGTATGTAGAAACACAGAAATGAAATAGAAAAATCTTGAACAATTTAAACAAAATACCAAAATACAACTCACTTAAAAAGTTGTAAAATAATGATACTGTCAATTTCTTCTCAAAATTTATTCAAGAGAAAATACAAATAGAAATTCAAACTTCATTGACACAGGACATTTCCCCAAAAAGGGTATTCTGGTAAATGTTTTGTCAGTGATATTGAAGAACAATGCTCAAAGATAAAATACAAAATAACTTCTTGTTTGAGGACTTCATTTACAAGGGAAGTAATTTTGAAGTAACACTATAGTTTACCCTCCCTTTATTAGTGAAGAAACTGAACACTGTCTTCTTTTCCTTCTTCGTGATACATGAACACACACACACGTGACCTCATGTCATTATTGAGTTTCTGTGTTTTATGTGCTTTATTGTCCTCTCTGCTCTCATAAAAATAGACATGCCCGCAGGTGATTGACAAGTGAACGCTGTACATTTCCTTTGAATTTCTTTCAATAGTTCAGGCCAGTACCAAAGATTGGTGCTATACAAAGTGGCGTTCCAGTCGCTGTATTTGTTTTGTTTTTTTTGTTTCTAAGAAAAAAAAAAACTGTGTTCACGTGTTTGTTTGTTTTTTTAATACATTTTTAACAATTACTTATCTCCCTTTATCCTTCTATTATTTTCTGGGCCTGCCTCTAATGAATTTGAAAAGGAAGTCTGTAGATAGTTGCGAGGCCTGTAAAAAGTAAGACCTTCTTTTTGGTGTGATGTTTTTACTTCTATTCTTTTTTTGGTCTTCCTTTATTATTTTTTTCCCCGTACAGCACAACCTTTAATGCTTCTTGCATACTCAGTGTGCTATGGTTCAATCTCTTTTGTGGAGGCTTCTGAGCTGCCTTTTAGGTGCTCATCAAGCATAACTCAGCTCAAGCTGGGTTTTGAACTTCAACATTTTTCGATATCAAATAAAATAATTCATTACCAATAATTTGATGACTAATATATTAGTATTTTTGTTTATTGATTCATGTTTTGTTAGATACAATAAATAATTGTTTAAAGTATCAACCACACCTGAGAATGCTTGTGGGGAAAAATAGTGTTGGCAATTATTGAAGGGGACTAAACACAACAAATTGAGCCATTCTGTGAACACTGAAACATTAGTTTCCTTGTTGCTATAAAACAAAATAATGAATTACCAGTAATTATTTGTCTAGTTGGTAACTTTTTTTTATTGATTCATGTCTAGGTCAATGAATAATTGTGCAAAGTTTCAGTTTAATCAGAGAATGGGTGTGGGATAAATAACATGTACACATTTTTTACCAGACAGACAGAGTGAGTTCATATAAGCTTTGTAATAAAATATTTATACAAATATAAGCTTTGTAATAAAATATTTATACAAATTTTGTAGTGTGTGTGTGTGTGTGTGTGTTGTGGGATGTTATAATGCAGACAGATCAGAATATGAGTGTTTATGCATAGTGCATATCAGGGGGGTCGCAATCTGTTTGATGGAAGGAGGAATGAGACACGAGGACTTATAGAAATTATGTTGGGGGTGGAAATGCATTATAATGTCAACCGTTTTAATGAAGGATGAAAACTTGTTCCAATCAAAATACACATATACTGTTTCTACTGATTAATAATGAGTCTTTTTTTTTTTTTCAGGATATTCTGAAGTTTGCCGGAAGCGACAAAACCAAATTGCCTTACCCCATCATTGCAGATGAAAGCCGTGACTTAGCTGTGCAGCTGGGAATGATTGACCCAGATGAGAAGACCAAAGAGGGACTGCCTTTGACAGCCAGGGCTGTCTTTATTATCGGACCTGACAAGAGATTGAAGCTGTCCATCTTGTATCCAGCAACCACTGGCAGAAATTTTAAGTAGGTCTTTTATTTGTGCAAGTTAAATGTGTTCGTGGTAGGAGATATTTGCTGGTGAAGTGAAACAGAATAGGTACTGCTCCATGGCTTGATCTCAGAAGTAAAAAGCTGGCTAGATGTATAAGAAAAAAAATATGAAGCCAATGGGGTAGAAATGTGTTAACTTATTTTTTCTCATTTTTTTTTTTTATGGAAGCTTCAAACCAGTAATCCTATATCTGCGCTGTGGTTTCCAGATGTTGTCCATGATGTCCATGTAGTATTTCTTCTAGAGGAGGGTTTCAGGGCAGTGTGTCTTAGTGGCTTCCAGAACATTTTGTCTCATTCTGTTGTGTCCTGTTCTGAGGCAAACTATTATGCTTTGGTCATGAGTCTCAAGTAACAAGGTGGCGGTTTATTTACAACTACATCAACAACAGCCAATAAACACAATTGGCTACACTAACTTCAAATGCTTTGCTACACAACAGAACTGCCTAACTAATCACTACAAGTCTCTCTAGCTCGTACAGCTACAGCCTGCTGGAGGTTTGAGCTAAAATGTAATTATTTTTAATTCAGAAGAATCATGTAAAACAAATGAAATCTTTTCTATAAAGGGTGTAAGTTTAAACAATTTTAGATAGAATATGAAAAATTTAATTTACCATTACTTAACCATGTACTTTTTTTTATTTCAGTGAAATCCTGCGTGTGATCGATTCCCTTCAGCTCACTGCCACTAAGAAGGTGGCTACCCCTGTTGATTGGAAATCAGGAGATGATTGCATGGTGCTGCCAACTATTCCTAAAGAAGAAGCCAACAAATTGTTCCCTAAGCACCAGGTTGTTCCTCTTCCTTCAGAAAAAGAATACCTGCGAAGGACTCCTCAGCCCTGAACAATTTATCATCAATGCCAAAAGCATTCCTTAATCTGTTTTGTTTTTAATTATTATATTTTGGAGTGATCATATATGCAGTCTTTCTCTACAAAACAATTAATGTTGTAATGCTCATTGTTTTCAATTTTTGTGATTTGTGTAACAAAAAAAATGCTTTTGTTTTTGGTGATGCATCAATAAAATTATTTTTTCATAATAGAAGTTCTGTTAAATTGCTTATAAATAGTTATTGAATTGGATTGGTATATGAAAATAAGAAATCATTTTTTTTTCTATTGACTTTTTAAAAATGTAATATTCAACCAAATTGTTAACTAAATTAAACAAACACACACACAAAAGAAAAAACAAAAGATAGAATTGTTTCGTTTAACAGGCAACAGTGCTGTTAATGTACACTTTTTAAATTAAAACTGCAAAATTAGCATTTCAAAAAAAAAAAAAAACCCATTATCACATAGTTAAAAAATGTTAGAATAAATTTCTAATACATTTCACATCACAATTGCTCTACTGGGGGGTCAATGGCTACAGCCAGATAACACTTATCTCATTTTATTGCAGGTAACAAAATTTATGGCACATGACAGAAAGCACAACTATCTTACCACAACACACTAAACCAGCCAGGAAAATCTCCTTCTCTTTAAACACATTTCATTGATAATGCTGTTTCAACAAGCTTATGCTTGAAATCTCAGGCTTGGTTTTTAGTTAGCTACTTTTGACTCATAGGTTTATGAGCATGTATCTTCCAGTGGGGAAAAACCATTTTCATTTGAATGTGATATCTGTTCAAGAGTCGTTTAACTGCACATATTTTTTAAGAGCTGTAACATGACATTAAAAAAATAAATGCACTCATTGACAGCAATTAGAATTGTAGTATCACAGCATTATTTTAGTACCCAATTTATTAAAACTATAATATAAAATTGAATTTAACACCAACCTAAATAAAGTCAAATGTTTTGGGCCTCACATCAAAGAATGGTGTAGATCAGCGGTTCTCAACCTTTTAAGCTTGGCGACCCTTTTTACAATCCCCTACTCAGCTGCGACCCCCCCCCCCCCCCAGCAATAGAAAAAAATACAATCCATATTTTCAATGGTCTTAGGCGACCCCTGACAAATCGTCAATCGACCCCCAATGGGTCACAACCCACAGGTTGTGAACCCATGGTGTAGATAAATACCAGAAAAAAAATCATTTGATTACTGCAACTTTAGTGTTTTATAAATTAAAATAAGACTTTTTACTAGCATGTTAATCTTAATTAGAGGTATGAATTTGATCTTGGACTTTTAAAAAAATCTTATAAATGTATTTATGTTGGGACGATGGAAATATTTTATAAGGTCTACACCAGTTCTAAAACCAATTTATACGGACAATTTTTTTCAACTCTATATTTGCACATTCATAATATTTTAAAAGATCACCAGTTCTAAGACTAAAACAAATGTATACTGACAATTTTTTAAAATTCTAACAGCAATGTAAATTACCTTGCAAGCCAAAATGGATTTTTAAAGTGTGGGAAAAAAAAAAAAAAAGAAAGAATATACAACATAACCTTTCACAAACATTTATGCAATATTTTCTAAAATGCAAAATGCCGGTAATCATTGAATCCTAGCCGCTAGCATTAACCATTAAAAAATCTCTGATAAGTTACCGGTATATGAAACCTTTATGACTTTACTAAACAATCATTTTGTATTTTTTAAATAATAAGACTCCTAGCAAAACATGCAAAATCTATTCCAGTCAGAAAATGTTGAATTAACAAATTAGAAAACCAAAAGGCAATAGCTTATCCTAAGTGCTCATCAAATGTGGAACTGTGTAACATGGAATTGTTATCACTTGAAGACATGCCAAAGACATCACTAGGACAGAGGTTTAAATTGTCACCGTCAACCTGGTCACTGACACATAAGCTCATCAAATTGTCATTCATGTTTGCTTCCCCATGGCACAAAGTGCCCATACTGTCATTGGGATCTGGGTGTGTGCTGAAGTCATCCATGTCGTTGGCTAAGTCTGCTGTGAGGTGTGAGCCCAATTTCGTGTGGTCAGTACCACCAGAGTACATCGAGTCCGTCATCAAAGTTTTAACATCAGGGTCCAAACCTCCACTGGGACAGTCCTGCAGAAAAGTAATCTGGTACTTCTCTTGGACATTCTTAGAGTCCTTGATTAAGTCGCTGGTGAAGATAGGGTTGTCCAGCTGGAGTTCATCGTCTGAGTTCTCCGTTTTGATGTAGAAAATGTTTTGATAGTCGTCAGTGCTGGCTTCACCCCTGTTCTTGTTGTCAAGGCCAGGTGTACATTGGTCCTCCATAGAAGAATGTTGAAGTAAGAGATTGGCATTCTGGGATAGTTGGTAAACAAGTCCCAGATGATTGCTATCCAATTCTTTATCTGTGAAATAAAAATACATTTTGATGTTACAAACAGTACTTGGGTGAAAAAGTAGTAAAATAAAATCTTTTTCTACGACCGTCTGTGCATATACAGTGTAGGATTAATTTTACAAGTCTATATCAATTCTGGTAAAAAATTTAAACATGTTCTTTCTCCCACACCCAACCCATTCTCAGATCAAGTTGAAACTTGGCAAAATTATTCATTGGCAAAGACAGTAAATGAAGCCAAAAAAAAAAAATTAACCAATTTGTCAATTAATTTTTGTAATTTTTTTTATACAGACAAGGGAAATTAATTCTTCATTACTGAGATATATAGTTATAAATGATAAGTTCTTCCTCTTCTTTTTTTTTTCTTTTAATTAGACATTTAAAAAAAAAAATATTTTTCTTTTTTTTTTCCTGTTGTTATCTAGAATTATCAACCAATCTTTTAAAATAATTACATCTAAGAAATTGATATTGACCAGGACTGACATGAAGTTATATATATATAAAATTAAACAACACTACAGGAGTTAATGCATAGCAACTGATGTTGGCTTCTTGAAGACCCAATATGTTACTACTTTGAACGTTAACCTATCAAGTCCCTGTGTTCTTTAAGCAGCACTATTTCTTTAGGAATGATTCCAAATTCCTTGCTATTCGTACGGTCTAAAGTAGGACTACTACAGCACAATAACTAGAGGGCAATATTTCTACCGTAACATTTTCCTGTATCGGAATTACCTAAAATTTAACTTCTATTAATGACGCACTCACATATATACTTGCAACATCATTTTGTAATTATTTGTTTTAACGCAGAATGTCAAGAAAATTAAAAGTCTCGGACAAAAAACTTCCGAATTAAATATTGAATGTGCATCTTACCTTCTAGTTTTGTTTTCTTCACAGGACTACTCTCGGTACTGGTGTCTAGAGATGTAGAGCCATTCATTAGATCTGGGGCTACAAGACAGTGTTATCAAAAAAAAACAAAAAAAAAACTGATATATAGGACTACATATATAGACAACAAACATTTTATTTAACTAATATGTAAAAAAAAATGTCAATAAGTTTTTTTTTTGTCATACTCTACTGAAAAAAATTGTGATTTGAATAAATAGTAATTTTAAAAATATTTTATGAAAAAAACATAACTTTGTCAATATAGTTAGGTAGTTTACTAAAATTCTTTATGCATAACAACGTTTCAAATAATCACACTAAGTAGGTATTGACAGATTGATCACCTTCTAAGTTACTCTGATAGGCCTGGTCCAACAAATTGAGTGCACCATCAGAAGTCTCTGGTGATATGCTCAGGTGTGATTTTTCTCCTCCCTGGAGACCCCATGGTGTTGTACCACTATCTGACATTAGTTTAGAGTGGGTGTTCATGTGTCCTGCATTGTCCCCTGGAAGGCTCAAATGAACAGGATTCTGGCCTTGTCCTAGCATTGTGGCATGCGCATCATTCCAGAAACTTTCAGAGGACATGTTGACAAGGATTGTGTTAGGCATTAGCATTTTCGATTGACAAGAACCTGTTGCATTCTGATAATCAGGGAGAGAATTTAAATGATCTACTGATGATATTGCATTGAATCTTCGCTTTGGTTTGCCTTTTAAATGCTGACCTTTAGATTTTCTTTGACCGTTTTTAGAGCCCAGGGGTCTGCCTCTCTTTGAGTTGACCAGGACTTTGATTCTTGGTGAAGTTTTGGCACTTGTCTGTCCAGAGTTAGATGCTTCACTTTCCCGATCCATGAAATCTTCAGAAGACAGGGACTGATCATTGTCCTGTCGGGTAAACTCTTTAGGGGAGGATGACTTTGAATTTTCTTCATATGTGAATGAGGGCATGGTTTTTGGGAAGCCCCCACCACTCGCTAAATTCAGCTCATGCCAAAGAGTTGGTTCTCTCTGAGTAGGCTCTGTCAGACAATTCATCTGATCATTGGTGAAGCCTGTATGTTTGTTCCAGTTCATCCTGTTTGAATGGTTGGATGCTATCAACTCGCAGACATAATGAAAATAGGGTGTGATTAACTCAGCAAGGCCCATAATATTGGAGTTATATAAGTCTGTAAGGGCTCCCATAGTCTTGAAACATCGATTGCTTGTAGGTTTTGACCAGCGTTGGAGTGTCCACCCAATACTTACAATGGAATCACCAAGTTTTCGTATACACAAGCTGAGGTGACCGAGCTTTGATTCATTCTCAGTTTTCATTTGGCGAAACATTGCCAAGTTGGATTCAAACAAAGTCTTCTCTGCGTTGCTTAACATGTTCATTGTGTTAGCCAAGTTGGCCAACTGCTTGTTGAGAGGCTCAATAGATGACAGCCATTTGATTTGTTTAGCTAATCCTATTAGAGAAGGCACACTTTGATCTGAGGCATCATCATGGACTTGCTGGTCAAAGCAATTTGGATAAAAGGTCGGCTGGTGAACTGGGGCAGTGTAGGTGTGTGTATTGTAGTTCTTGTAATTGTCGCTTTTTGTGAATACACACTCCTGCTGCCTGACCTCAGGCTTACTCATGTAAGTGTTTTTGATTGGTTCTTTTAGCTTGTAGCTTACAATAGGTATCACATAATCAGTATTGTTATTCGTCAGACCCGAGGGAATATTTCGCGCATACATACATTTTAAACTTTCTTTAAAGTTAGTCATCCCTTGTTTCCTTCCAACTGAGACGTCGACCAATGGATCATAATACTGCATCCCTATCTTACCTTTGCTGGCTAAAGCCTGTGTTTCACAAGCACTTCCTGTGGTCAAAGATATTTTAGTCCTGTCTATCTGTTTCAGATCTTCGGGGACAAGAGGGTTTTCGGAAAGTGTCTCTTCAGAATCGCTGAACTTATCTGCAAGTCTCGAGTCATAAATATCACTTATGTTATTATCATCGAGGCAGGAGAAGTTGTCTGTGTGGCTTCCGAAGGATGGCTGGGAGTTCAGATCCTTTTGAGAGGTCATCTCTTTTAAAAAAACATCTTCACAACTAACTTCTTTACGAGGAACTGTTTCAACTCTTGATTCTGGAAGTTTTAACTCTTGATGGGTAGCACCACTTTTTATATCCAGAAATTCTTTAGGACTCTTGATCTCAGGACAAGCATCCTCAAGGACTGTTTTAATCTTTTGATTGGTAAATTTAAATGGGTGATGGCCATTAGCATAAGAATATAAATTATCATAGGAAGGGTCAGAAGACGAGTGAGCCTGCATGCCTAAAACTGCTTTGCAGATCTCTCTGAGTGTCGGAACAGGACCAATTTTAGGTGCATTCAATGTTGTGATTATATGGCCTTTTATGACTTTATACATGTTCTGATTGGGTTTAAAATTGTCATTTGACGTATGTAGTGTTCGCAGTGTAGGGATTTGAACTGGGTGGGATGACAGAAATGTTGAGTGGTGCTGTGTGTAGCCTGGATAGTGTTTGATGTAGGAGTTGTGAGCACCAGAATAATACATGCTGTTTCTGCTGCCATGAGAGTACACTTGTACAGGTATCCTCTGTGGTGCCTGCATAGGGAAACAACTGTACATACCAGATCCTCCATGTGGTAAATGTGCTTGGTGAGGCTCTTTGTTGCAGTTTAACTTGGCCATGTTCTGCTTCTCATTACTGATCCAAACTGGTGGCACCACATATATATCTTCTACTCTTTTGCCGCTCGGCATATCCACAGTCTTCATGAATGCCAGCTCTGGGTCCTCTAAGGTACCCTTTTCCCCCTCCATTGCACTATGTTTTGTCTCATTATTGACCATTATCGCTTCAGCAGCCTTAACCTCCTCTGCTTTCTTCTCCTGTGCTTTTTGACGCACCAGCTTTACAAGCTGCAGCTGTGGGCTGTTCTCTCTCTTCAGATAAGGCCGCATGAAAAATTCTGACTGGAAGTGACGGAAAAGAGGCTTCTTCTTTCTGCCCCTTTTAGACCTAGGATTGCTCTTTTGGGAGACCCCACGCTGCGTAAGCCAATTATCCCCTGTCATCTCCCCAACCTCATGCAAAGCTGTGCTCTGTGTGCCGAGACAGTTGATGGGGATGCCATTGTTTTTTTCAGCATAGGGCAATACATTACGATACATACTGCAATGATTGCTCTGGGGTAACTTTTCTTGGCTAGGAATGTAGGCCGATTGTTGGATAACAGGTCGCCAAGGGTTTTCCACTTCTATCTGTTCGCAGAGAATTTTTTCAGTCATTCCCACCCTGTTAATATCTGCATGAGAATTGGTAGGAACATTCAGCATATAGGAGGAACAGTTGACAGCTTCAACATTATTCTGATTGTTGCAATTAGCCATTGCTATGTCTTGATTCAAGTCACACATTTCCGCAGATGTACAGCCCAAAGAATTCTCAGAGCTCTTCTCCAGCATCTGCAGGAGAGCTTTCAAATTGAGGTCCGGTGAACCAATCATATTGGACTGGAGTGTGACCCCATCTGTAGAGCTTGGAAACCCTGTATCTGTTGACACTTTTTCCACACTTGTGTCCTCTGCCATCCCATGGTTCAAATCCACCCCAGGTTTTTGAATGTCGGTTTGCACCATCAGACCATTGTCCAGAATGTACGTGTTGCTGATGTTATTTGGCTCTGTTCCCGTGGTGACCAGCCGAAAAATATAGTTTTCAGACACGTTAGAATTTACCCATTCCTGTAATAATATGTCTTTAGGGTCAGAGGTTACTGCACTGTCGTTCTCATTCCCCACGTGTATTGAATCTTCAGATTTTTCTTTCTTTATTTTCTGTGAATTAAAATAAAAGGAAATATTTATATGTGATCTTTAGCCTTCCAATACCTTCTCAGACATAAAAATTAAGTATATTTATTAAAAAGTAATTGTATACAATATGTAACAAAAATTTACAATTAAGTTTTCATATGATTATATATAAATATAAAAAAAAATGTTGAAAACACTTTAGTCAAAAAAATCTCAATCAATACCTCAGTTAAAACTAAATGGCTGGAGTCCGCAAGATTGTTATCAGACGATGCAACATTGGTTGTATTTTCCTAGTAAATAAAAGGAATATTAGTACTGATCAACAGTGTGAAAAATTTGAGAAAGTTTTCATTAAAAAACACTTTTTTTTTAATGAAGATCATAATTATTGTCATGTTGAGTTTTTCTGGAGAGATTTGACCAAATTCTTTGTCCAATTTTTTTTATTAACAACTACAACAAGATTTGTCCCCTAACATTGAATTACAATGTTAATATAGATTTGTTAAGCCTAACTAGTTTTGTGAATTAAGCCAACCATCTGAACTCATCTCAAGATAATCTACTCCCAAGTCCAAGCCCAGGATAACGGGGAATGGCAGTGGGCAGGGTATGATCCCAGGACCATCGAGACAACCTGACAACAGTCCAGCTCGCATACCACATGACCAGGCAGTCATTCATATTGTGTGGACCCATGGAGGAGGGATATCCAAGCTGCCTTCAGGTGCTCAGCAAACACAATAAACTCAATCCCATTGATGGGAACTCAAGTGTTTTATGCCACTAAGTCACAACTCCCATGCCTAGAGTCAACAAAATAAATCTCAACAAGAAACTTCTGGTACAGTATGGTTCTATCTAAACTAGAACATATGATAAGAACATTCCTAGCTTCTGACCAATTTTTAGTGCACTAAGCCATAAGCAACTTATTCTTGTTCTCACTGAATAACTTCATTCCTAGTAGCAATTCTTCTAGTTAACAATGTTTTAGGTTAAGTTATCAAATCAGTGAATAACTTCATTTCCTAGTAGCAATTCTTCTAGTAAACAATGTTTTAGGTTAAGTCATTCAATCAGTGAAAAACTTCATTTCCTAGTAGCAATTCTTCTAGTAAACAATGTTTTAGGTTAAGTCATTCAATCAGTGAAAAACTTCATTTCCTAGTAGCAATTCTTCTAGTAAACAATGTTTTAGGTTAAGTCATTCAATCAGTGAAAAACTTCATTTCCTAGTAGCAATTCTTCTACTAAACAATGTTTTAGGTTAGGTCATCTAATTAGTTAATGTGACAACAATAATTTAATTATTATTAAATGTAAAACTGTTTGAAGAACTAGATTTTTTTTTTGTTGTACATGTTTTGGGGTGTTCTTTCCGAATGGAAGATTTTTTACATCCTAGACCAAATCTCCTGAAAGACAGCTCAGGGTCGCAGCAGGGTTAAAGCCCTGGAAAACAATTCAGAGCAGCACATACTTATTCCATTTTTTTAAAAACTTAAATGGGGGTTATATTTTTCAAGTTGTCAGCTGTTGATAAATTGATATTGGTTTCATTCTTGGTGGTAGGGTGATAAATAAAGTTAAAAGTTATTAACATCAGGAATTTAACAACTCTATGGGAGTTGGGACTTAACATTAGTAGACATTTGTTTTATAAGTTTTGGCTTTTCTTCAAAAGTGAAAACTATTACATCTGAGTCAAAATCTCCTGCGGTACAGCAGGTGAGGAACGTATACAGGGCTCAAACTCTGAACCATTGTCTTGACAGTCTGAAGAGCATCCCACATGACTAGACAGCCATTATTGTCGTCATGGTTACTGAAGCTTTTTAACTTCATTAACCACTGGTCAGTTCTATTTTGAATTTACATGGTCTATAATTCTGTACGTCTCAAAGAGAAATGTTACATAATATATAAAGTAAGACTTCTAACTGGGTAAATATAATGGTATCACACATTACTTGTTAATTCTTAGTTAAAAATGTAATGAAATAATTAAAAAGATTGGTTGCATTCCAAACATATAAATATAATTACAGGAAAGCTACCTGCTCTGGAAACTTTTTCAAAGACAAGATTCCAACTCTTTTACAACATGTGAAACAGTAGACAGTATCATCTGAATCACCAATGTCAATCCACTGAGACTTAACACACTGAAATTTAAAGATTGTTTTCAAAGACTAAGTATTTTTTGAGATTCATATTTCAGTAAATGGTAAAATTGTGAGGAAGGTGGTTACTTTGTCTGCAACAAGATAGATTTACTGTAAATCAACTTTTTTTGTTCTTGCTAAAATTTAATGACCTTACAGCATAGGGCTAACCATGATAACACAAACATTTGTCTGTCTTATAAGGTACATGTGTTAGCATGCTGTTCAGATGGATGCTTAACATTTGTCTGTCTAAGAATGTATATGTGCCAGCATGCTGTTCAGTCCTTGTATTGATCTTAAGGTCCTCTTTTGGAATTGTCTGCTACAAAACTAGGAAAGATGGTTTCTAGATATACTGCATTATCAACCATAGCTGCCTGTAAGTCTAACAAGGAAAGTTCATGTATGTTTTACATGCAACTTCTCTCAAGGACTAGAATATGTCTGTAAAAATGCTAAGTCTCACAAAACTCTATATGCAGGTATGTATATCAATCCCTTAACTTACAAATTGCAGACATTTCTTAAAATTTATAAACTACAGTCATTTGTTCAAATTTATAAATTACATATATTTGTACATACTTATACATTGCAGACATTTCTCAAAGTTATACATTTACAGACACTTCTTCAGCTTATAAACTGCTAACATTTCTTGAAATTTATATAAATTACATATATTTGTTCATACTTATAAATTGCAGACATTTCTTGAAACTTATAAATTGCTGACATTTCTTCAAACTTATAAATTGATGACATTTCTTCAAACTTATAAATTGCAGACAATTCTTTATAATTATAAATACCAGTAGAAGACAATTCTTCAAACTTATATATTTACAGACACTTCTTCAAGGAGGTATTACTTTAAAAAAAAATGTGAAAACAGTGTTCTGATCGTTGTAACCATGTTGCTAAGAATGTATTCAATAGATCTACTTACTGAGGAGCAAAGTGTATGATGACAGGTCAACTCAGTAGGTAGTACTTCAGAACCTTCTTCTATCCATCCATAAGAATGCTGACAGCAAGGGCAATACTGTGAAAAATCTCCCATCACTGTGTTAACTTCTGCAGAGTTTCTTAGACCCACTAAGTGTTTTCAATCATGAAAATAAAGAAAATGATCAATAGATCTAGACAAATAGAATCTAAATCTAGAATTTAGGTTTATTTAAGATTTAAACATGACAATGACATTGCTGAAGTAGGTAAACAAACTTGCTTTAATTTTTTTAAAAAGATTAGGCTTAATAAAGCCTTAGATTAGATCTATACAATAATAGAGCATTAGATCAAGTAAATGTCATGAAGCATGAGGCCGCAATTGTAAATTATGGATTTTAAAAAAATTACTTCAGAAATCTACGTCTGGTCTAGATAGATCTTAACAAGTACTAGATCTATCCAGTATCCTAGAGATCTAGAATCTATACTATAGATCTACGACGACTCAACTCGATCTTATCTCCAGACAGTAGACAGACCTGCTGATTTCGAATTCTTTATATATAGTCAATATCTAGAATCTACTTTTAAAAATCATTGAGTCAAATAGAAGTCAATCTTACGTCTGAATTCAGAAATTGGTCGAGGGTACACGTTTGAGTTAGTCAATCAGCAAAAGTGGTCGTGGTGCCTGTTCGTTGCCTAGCTAGAGACTCGTCTCCTAACAATATCTGCTGCCTGTGACCCCTCGGCCTCGGAGAAGAACGTCAAATTGGAAGTTTTAATATTTTTTAATTAGGGTCTAGATCTAGATCAATATGATAAAAAGATATAGAAACTAAATCTATTCCAAATCTCCAATGGCTAAATGAACAGTTTTTAATTCAGCTTAATAACTTCTGAGACCTAACAAAAAATAAAATAAAATTGATCTAGATCTAAAATCGAAGGCAATCTGAACTTTCAAAAACCGAATTTCTAGGTGGTAACTCGAAGTGAAGTTAAAATAAAAATTCTTTTCAATTCTTTATCGAAAGAAACATGGAATTCTTTAAAATCTAAATTGACCTAGATCTAAATAAAATAAATGATATGAACAATTATTGTATTTTGAACTATAAAAAATATTTTTTGAAATAAATTTGAAATAGTTTATGTCCTTTTTATATTGAAATGTATAGATCTAGTCTGTTATATATTTTTTTTTGTCCGTTGCTTACAAGTGAGTATTTTATTATGCCAAGATGGCAGCGTCCTTAGATTTCTTGTGCATAGATTTATAACTTTCATTCATTTCATTCTCATCATTCTGTTACATTCTGTATTTTTGGGGTATTTGTGTTGTATTTTTTGGTCTTGGTGATCTAAGCTGTAAACTTTGTCACATTACCAAAACCTATTTGTTGTAGTAGTCTATTTAGAGCTTTAAATATTAATTATAAATATAATATTCAATTTCAAGATCTAGATCTAGAAATAAGAATATCATCTTTATCATTTATCTTAGTCTTAGCCTTAGTTTAATAATACTTAGTTACACTTAGTAACTCCCTTAGGCTTAGCTAGCCTAAATAAATTAGTTTAGAGTTTAGATTTTTTAGATTTAGAGTGACTTAGAGTTACAGTTAGACTTTAACTTTAGTCACATTTAGTAATTTAGACTTTAGACTTTGTTAGATCTAGTCTAGTCTTTTTTGGTCTTTTAAAATTTTTTACTTGACCTAGAATAATCTAGATCTGTCATCTATTTACTTTTTAGATAGATTTACTTTTAACTTTAGTAAAGTCAAGTCAGATTGGGTAAAGTCTTTACTAAAAAAACCTCTCTACTTACTTAATTAGGACTTATTTTTTACTTAGGTGTTTCATCAAAAAAGATGATCATGAATATGATTGTGATTAGTCAATTAGATTCTACGTCCTAAGACTAAGATCTATGTCTATATATATATATATATATAATGTATAGTAATTATATATAGTTTGTAACTTAAAGACTAGGACTAGACTCTAGAATAGAGTTTTATACTTATAATTATAGATCTTAGAAGTTATTTGACTTAGTCTTAGTATTAGTAGTAGAGATAGATCTATATATTAAAATTATTAATAGTAATAAGTAGATTTAGAATATCTATTAATATTCTATTCTTCTTTTCGTGGAAAATTATTTATAAATAGATTTATAATTTAGATATTCCATAATTGAAAATGTTAATTTTAGGCGTTTTCAAGAGTGACTAGAGTAATCTATACTCTAGTTTATTTAATCTATAATGTCTAGAGTCTAGATTGACTAGAATACATTTATAATCTAGATTGACTAGACCTAAATATAGATTCTAGATAGATGAGATCTAGACAAGAATAGCTATAACTAGTATAACTAGATCTATATCTAATAGATTAATATAGAAGTCTAGTTATTGATCTAGATCTATCTATACATATATATATATATACATACATATATTACATATATATTATATGGAACCTACAATCTAGAAGATGATCATAATTAGTCTAGATCGAGTAAAATGAAAGACCTAGATCTACATGTTTCAAATGTTCCTTCAGTTATGAAGATTATTAGGTCTACATAAATTATACTTGTACATTTTTCTTTCTAACCCAAATTTCCCAATGAATGGCAGGGGATGATGGCGGGCATGGTTTAAAACCAAGACCATTGACTTGATCAAATCAAAGTCTAGAGCTCAAACCACAGATTCTGGACCAGTAGATCTCAATGTTTTTTTTTTTTTTTTTTTATTTTGAATCTAGATATATATAAATATTATATAATATATAATATAAATATACTTTAAGTAGATGTAGATTCTAGATCTATATCTATACTTCCACAGATCATTTCATAGTGTGACCATCACCAGTTTTGAGTTATCATAAAAATCAGCTAGATTCTACTAGATCTAGATATTAAACACTGTCTCGTAGATATAGAACTAATCACTAGTTAGAGATTTATAAAAACAAAAAAGGACTTACTAGATCTATAATTGCCTGCTTCCATCCACTGCATCCTGTGAGAGGTTTGGGTAAATTTACAAGGTAATCTTCATTTCTGAATTAATGTACAAAATGTCCAAGATGATGGTGGTACTTTGCCACGTTAAAAACATTGATATTACATCAGTTATAACCGCACAAGATTTGTCGACCATCTTTATCCATTCCTCTCTGTTTTTGCTTTTGATAAAACCTCTTTCAATGGCTGGCCTGTCCATTCTTTTATGTTGTCTTCCCATCGCTTTCTCAGTGTGCCTCTTCTTCTTTTTCCTGGTACTGTTCCCTTAAGGAAGGTCTTTGTGATAATAATCCAAAGTGAAAATATGTTTACCCTATAGAAACTTATACTATGATGATTATGAAATGCTATCTTTTATGCATTCTTATTGATGTATATAAAAATATTTTCTAATTTCTTTTTCCAGCACCAAATTTGTGCAATGGCGGTCACAGCTACAAGTTTGCTGCCATTTAAATGTCTATCAACGATAGGCTCCACCGCTTGTAGGATGTTACATGCAAATACAAGGACAACATATTCAAGGTTCTCCTTTTTAAATCAACTCAAACGATTGGTGCGGATACAGTTTGCAGCACATCACAACTCTACAGAAAAGTTAACATTTGAGAAGCAGCCAGCGTCTTGGCTGTTTGTGAACAATACTTTCGGCGGGCTGTATGGGTCACATGTCAATTTAGAGCTTGACCTTGAGAACAGGTTGTCTGCTGATAATATAAAACAGTTAGAGCTAATTTTGCGCAGAAGAGGACTTCCTGCTGATTTGAGCTCCTTGGTTAGTAAAGAAAAAATATATTTTTTTTTACTAAAAAAAACTTATTTGAAAAAAAATAATTTTGCATTATATTTCAGATATTAGCTAAGATTCAATTTAGTTGTCGAATTTAAGAAATAAAATAACATAACTGTTGATCTCTGTATCATTTGATCTGTAGCATCAGGGTGGGACATGTAAAAGATTTGTCACTATTAGGAAAATATTGTATCCATGGCAGAGGCAGATCCTCTAGAAATCTCCTTAGAGACTTTTGCTAAATGCCATT
Source organism: Biomphalaria pfeifferi (assembly GCA_030265305.1). Lineage (NCBI taxonomy): Eukaryota > Metazoa > Mollusca > Gastropoda > Planorbidae > Biomphalaria > Biomphalaria pfeifferi. Next base: position 521,571 of record JASAOG010000256.1, read on the forward strand.
GTTAAAATCATAGGCCTTCAGTTGCAGCTTAACATTTAAGTCTGAAAGATATTGTAAAGATTGCTTTCTTTCACCTTTAAAAGTTTAAAATGAATTGTATAAAACCTATCAACCATGTTTCTCACCTTTAAAAAAAAAAGGATTACTCTAAACACTGCCACTTTGCAGCTAGCAAAGTAAAATTTCCTCCTTTCGATCTTGCTATCTATGGAGCAGATGATGTTAAGGTTATCTGTTTCTATGGCCAATGGTTAATGAGTAGGGTGTCATGTGGCCAGCACAATGTCAACCGCCTTTACTTTCCCCAACTAAAGTCAGGTAAAGTTTTGTGGAATCAGGGGCACCCTGAAAATCTTGAAATTCAAAATCCCAGTCTTCATTGAGATTTGAACAAAGGGCCCACAGCTAGATCTATATCATTTTTGAAAAAACTTTTAGATTAAGAAATGCCTTCTTTCTGATTTGTTTAAAGTGCATTTTCTATCTATATATATATATACTTTATTTCTTTTTAAAAGTTTTTCTTTATTTGTTTTCTTTACTTATTTCTCAAAAGGTTGATGATTTTACAAAACTAAGGGCTTTAGAAAGACAAAGAAATGGTTTGGTTTCTGAAAGAAATGAAATTGCAGAGAAACTCAAACAAATGAAAGCAGAACACCAGGTTGGTTTCATTTCTTTTTTATTTTTTTAATTTTTGGCATAGCTTTATTTAGTGTGATGGTCACTTATCTCTTAATTATAATGATCTTAAATAAACTTGTCTTCATTTATAAATGTACGAATTTTTTTTGTCTAATGTTTTCAAGCGTTTTGTTTTTTAAATGAAATCTTTAAGCTAAGTGGCATATAGCACTTGGAGAGAAGACTCAAAAATAAAGTAGTAATGATACATAAAACACTGAACCATAATCTTCAAATACAAAAACAAAATCTAATAAAATACTCAGAAAGACATAAAGATAAAGGCACATTCCTCATTCCATATGCTTGGACAAAGTTGTACAAACTCTCCTTCCCTAGTGCTATTAGAGCATGGAATGGGTTGCCTTAGCTAGCCAGGAAAACCAGTGACTTGGCAGAATTTAAGTCATTGGTTAACATGCATGACTAGATGCATGATGCGTAGGATGTAATCATCTTCTTTTTTGAAGTAACATCTGTATTATATAAGATAAGATTCTAGACTACCCAGCAAGAAAGCCTAAGTTTGAATCCCCACTCAAATTGTGTCGTGTTTTGCTGAGCCCCTAAAGGCACCTCAGAAACCCTCTTCCAGATACCCGCTGCCTCTACAGGTCCTTAAGAGAGATTTGACCATTGAGCACATAGCATGAAAAATGCGCTATACAAGAGCAATACAAAAAATCTGCTGGGGGGGGGGGGGATTTTTAAAAATCATTTTATTTGTTTTGACAATATGAGAATCTTATCTTAAGCTATTTCAATCAGTTTTTTGTTGTTGTTTTTTTTTTTTCATTTTGTCACAACTTATCCAGGACCATGAACCAGGATACCAGGCTGCTGCTCATGAACTTTTGACAAAATTGACAAGTATTAAAGAACGTATTAAGGATTTGCAAGTTAGTTGTTTATCCTTAACATTTTTAAGTACCATTTTTTCTCAGCCATTAAAATAAGAAAGACGAAAAACAGTTTTTCATCGAATGGCTTTAGATCCTAGGCTCTCGCAGTCCAAAATTGTTTCTGTTGTCTAAGGTTCTTTCTGCTCTCCAAAGTCAGTCGTTCTTTCTGTAGTTTGTAAAATTGTCTTGGAAATAGAAATTTCACTGGAAAAAGTCTTGATTTTTTTAAAATAAATTTTTGAGTTAATTTAAAACAATTCATGTTGTATTATTTTAATATTTCTAAATTCTATTTTGAAATCTAATCGATGTGGCTGTTGTGTGATTGTAAAGCCATACTCATTGTAGTTAACAGTTTTGTTAGATATGTGTGGCATTTTATGTTTCACAAAGAGGATTTTTTTTTTTTGCAACTTCATGTGACTCATGAATTCATGTGAATACATGGGCATTGGTTATCACCAGAGGACGCAAACTTTTTCCTGCATCTGATGTGTTCACCATTTACAATCCAGGAGCCCTCCTTTATGCTTTTACTTCAAATTTTGAGCCTTTGTATGAATGAGTGGCACTTATCAAAATGCTTGGTTTGATGCTTATAACAGCAGAAGTTGTTCTTTGATATTATCACCCAAGAAAACAGTTGCTTATTCCAGCAGTTAAAAATAGCTCATAAAATTCCAGGAGCACTTAAGATAAAAGTCATACATTCCCACATGTCAGACTTTCTAAATCGAACTTAAGATTGAAATAAAAGAGGAAAAAAGTATAAAAGTTTAGCAGTGAGTTGTACATTTTCATTCTGTTTCAATATGTGGATTTATATTGCTTTTTGTCTGAATATTGTGTCAATATATTCAAAGAATTTACTGTCAATTATTTTTTTAAAAATTAAGTTATGATGCAGTTAAATTATTCAAGTATTAACTAGAAATGGTAGAACCACATACATACAGATCCGCATCATGCATGTTAGAAAGTCAGTAGAACTAGGATCACAAAAACACCATTTTGGCATGACACTTAATTTTGAGAAGATATGGTATACCTACAAGTTTGAGAGCAAGAAGTGAAGAACTAGAAGAGGTTAAGGCCTAGAAGACGGAACTTCCTAAAATTAAGATTGATTTGAAAATGGTATAGAGTATTAAAAATACATTAGGTTAGTAAGTTACTAAATATTATCATAAAACAGCCTTCCCTCTTCCCAATGTCACATCAAGCTCTGCTCTTTTATTGGGGAAGGTTGTGTGACAATTTTACATGATGGAAAAGTGACATGCATTTTTTTGTGTCCTTGGGTGACATTTGTGAAATGGGTTGGTATGGTTGTAAAGTTTATGTAGAGATGAATCTTTAGCTTACAAGATTTCAGAAATGTTTAGAGATGAATATTTGGTATACAAGATCTAAGAACTGTTTCGAGAGAGAGGGAATGACAATTGAAAGTAGTAGAAATGATTGAGATAGAATTTTGCATGAAAAGTGGATGCTGATTTAAAGTTAAAAATTATTTTTTCTGGTAGCCAGAGCTCATCAGTCAAGTAAGATAATTTAGCTTAGAGAGGGGTACCCTGATTTCAAACGTCCTCTGCCTTGCAAAGACTTATAGTGCCTTATAGTGTAGGAAAAAAAAAAAGAAAAATCAGGATTGGAGGGCCTTAGGAATTGGGGCGAACAACTATTGTATTCCCATCTCCTGCAACTGAGTTGTTGATAGTTTACTGCAGAACATTGCTTTGAATCACACCAGCAAGGTTGAGAGAGAGATCATCAAAGGCCCAGGAATGTAACTTTAAGAACTTTCACATCCATTAAGGCATGGAGCTATTCAAAGTATATTGTTTTTGGGTTGTTGTTTTTTTAGATCTATTCTGTAGCTTGGCCATGTCCATGTTCCTAATACCAGTATTGTATATTTTTGTCCAGCACTTGGTTTTGTATGAAGCTCTTGTATTCAACAAGGTTTGTATTATCATTCTCTTTAGGATAATTATTTTTATATTATTATTTATTGTCCTGTTATTTCAGATGATATGGGACCTTGAGGAACAAGTCATGGTAAGAAGCTTGAAGTTACCCAACGACATTCACCCCACAACAGTAAGTCCTTGCTTCACATTTGTTTGCAGCACTGTTTTCTTTTTGGGAATATTGTTGCATTGAGGGTGTGCATCTGAGCGTGCATAGTGTAATATGGCTCAAAGTTCAAATACAGTTAACACTTGTCAATAAAAGAAATCTTGAGAGCCTTTGTTGGGGAAAGGGCTGAGTTGTATAGCCACTAATATTTAGTTCATTGTTTTAAACAAGCACCCTTTTCATACCATGTGATCTGTGGAGAAGAGGATGTAAAGCTCATCTGTTTCCATGGCTGACAGTTTATGAGAATGTACTGTGGCCAGCACAACAACCATTTTACTTTCCCCAACATATGCCAGATAAGTGTTGGGTGGACTCAAAAACATCTTGAAAAGCTCAAGCTTCATGCTGCCATTTCTCAGGAGGCTTGGACTAAAAAAAAAACACCAATTCTGAAGAAACATCCAAAATATATAATGACAAAAAATGTACAAATTGCAAGCTCATAATTGTACAGCAAGTGATGATCACAGTTCCTCCATAATATTCTAATCTTCATTATAAATGTTTTAACTGCCAGCATATAAATATTTAATACAAAAAATGTATAAGTTTGATGCTGATATGAATTTATTTATTTTACAGCCAGATGAGGAGTTAACAGTCCTAAGAGAGGTGAATAATTTAAAAGGTACTGACACAAGTGTGAGATAGTAGTGTAAAGTATTTCTTAAGACCTGGTGGTCTAAAACTTGGACAGATTCTCATTTTGTTACTATTAAGCATAAATACAAGTGTTAAGATAAGCGATAAAACAATGAATGATGCAACGCATTTTTCACTCATGTAAATGGCAGCACTATGTCTAATATTTTTAAACCAAAAAAAAGTGAATTAAATATTTAGAGGTAAAGAAAATTCTTTACCTTGTTCTCTATTGCTTCAAAATAGAGTAGTCCATTAATAGGTCTATGGTTTGTACACTGATTAAGACTTTTCCTTGTTAATTTTTACGTCATATATAAAATTTATTTTTCACATGCCAGGTTCTACGAAGACAATGAGCCATATAGAGATTGGAAAAAAATACAATCTTATAAAGTTCAGGTACTCATGGTTATCTTCATAATTTGATGAAAATTTTCTACTGTCTTTGTAAAATAGTGCAAGCCAAATATCAGTTATTTTAAAAACAAGAACTACTCCGAGATGAAGCGAACAAATAAATACAGCAAGTAAACCAAAGTTTAACAAAACTTTCCAATCAGCAAAAAGCAAAGAAACTATTTTAAAGATTTAAATCAAATTTGTCTTTGTTTTTATTTCCTCTTTTAATTTCTAGTTTACCCTTTTATAGCACTAATTCTAATTTTATTTTCTTTGAAATGTCTTTAAGGCCACTTTCCCTTTATTGGGTTTTTTTTTTCGTTCATAGTTTCTGTTAATGCTATATTTATGAGTGAAATAAATTTTGTGAATCCCACTCCTTTGTATACCCCACATAGCTGCCATTTGTTTGTAAAAAAAAAGGGGGTATAACTCGCGGATTATATGCACAAAAATACAGTATCCAAATCTGTTTGTGTTCAAATTTTGGAAAGAAAAAAGTTTGTATTAAAGTTACTACTTATGGAATTTTTTCTGAATAGACTTGTCTGCTTATTCCCCAGCAATGTGGGCCCCAAAGCTTACTATTTGAAAGGAGCTCTGGCTAAAACTGAGTTGGCACTGATGACATCGTTAGTCCGCTACTTTCAGAAGCACAAGTTTTACTTCATCTCTGGCCCAGAGTTCTTCAGGACTAACATCATGGTAACTGCTTTCTCTTGTTCAGTCAAACGTGAATCTGTTTAGCTTGGCTAACTAAAATGTTACAAGTCATAGCAAGAGACATTTAACCCTATCTATGAAAGCCTTGCCTCAACAGTTCATTTATCTAAATCTAATCCACAGTCCCGCTTTGAATTAATGTCGTCATAATTGCGCGTTCACTAGCAGTCACCTAAAGTGCATCTCTACAATGTGGCTGGGTGGTGTAAACGGCATGGCTACCTAACACAGGGGCTCAAATAAGAATCCTGATGTAGGCAATTAATTTTTAATTCTTAGCTCACAAATGCCAGCACAGAAACCTTCTTCCAGATACCCTACCTTTTCAACAGGTCCAAAAGAAATTAGACCAAAGTGCACAGAGTATACTGCAGCATGTTAGACCAAAGTGCACAGATTATGCTGCTGCATGTTAGACCAAAGTGCACAGAGTATGCTGCAGCATGTTAGACCAAAGTGCACAGATTATGCTGCTGCATGTTAGACCAAAGTGCACAGATTATGCTGCTGCATGTTAGACCAAAGTGCACAGATTATGCTGCTGCATGTTAGACCAAAGTGCACAGAGTATGCTGCAGCATGTTAGACCAAAGTGCACAAAGTATGCTGCAGCATGTTAGACCAAAGTGCACAGAGTATGCTGCTGCATGTTAGGCCAAAGTGCACAGAGTATGCTGCAGCATGTTAGACCAAAGTGCACAGAGTATGCTGCTGCATGTTAGACCAAAGTGCACAGAGTATGCTGCAGCATGTTAGACCAAAGTGCACAGAATATGCTGCAGCATGAAAGATGAGCTATACGAAAAAAAGTTTTACGTATGACACAATGCCAATCCTCTCGGCATTAGTGATTTTAATTTTTTTTTCTTTAATATATATATATTTTGAAACAAATAACTAGATTCAGCTTTGATAGAATTTTTTTTTTATAGTTTTAGTTATAGTTTTATAGTTCTTTTTTTAAAATAAGAAAACATATGTTCCAGAAGTTAAAAGTCGGGACTAGTAAAACTTGTCCTTGTGGAGCATCATCAGAGAATAATGACTAGGTCCTTCAAAGCTGCATGCTATATCTAGAGGCCCGAACAGGAATCTAGCCCAGAAAAACTATATGGAGAACAGCCTGATCTAGAAACCACTGCGCGGTTTATCTCAGATGTAGGATTACTGATCTGAACCCTCCAACAGGAAAAATGAGAACAAAGAGGAAGAAAAAAAAAGAACTATCATCATCATCTTTCCTTTGCGTTTCTCATGGAACATAGGGCCTCAGTAAAAACATGCTACTCTCCTCAGTTTCTTGGTTTGTTTGTTTTTTTATGGCTTCCCAGCTCTTTCCTGTCCTCTCTGCATCATCCAGTACACTGTGATGCCACATTCTCTAAGTGTACCTTTGTGTCTCGTGTCCTGGGGGTTCCACTCTAAAGCCTGTCTAACTCTGTTGTTGGTATCTTTTCTAAGGGTGTGACCAATCCACCTCCACTCTCTGTCTAAGATCTCTAAAAATCCATTCCTACTGTATGCTCAAATTATACATTACAGTAAACATTTATATTTTATTTCACATGGAATAATAAAAAGAAGTTGGCTATTATGGGGTTTGAACCTATGACATTCACATTGTTAGTGCAACTCTTTATCAACCAGGCTAACAAGCCATAATACTATTACAAAATTTTGCTTATAATAAAAGATTTAATTTTTTTTACTTCTTAACTTTTATTACATAATTTCTATAAAGTAAGTAAGTAAAGTTCCCCTTTCAGACCTTGTGGTCTATAGGGCAGATGATGTAAAGGTCATGTTTCTGTGGCCTATGATTTACGAGGGTGTCATGTGGCCAGCACAACGACCAACTGCCTTTACTTTTCCCCAACTAACGTTAGGTACCCATTAGAGCTGGATGCACTCAGAGGTGCCCGAAGATCCTGAAGTTAAAAATCCCAGGATTTGAACCCCGGACCCCAGTTTGGTAGCCAAGCACTTTACCGCTCAGCCACCGCGCCTCCATAATTTCTATAAAGAAAAGTTAAGTAAAATGTCTTAGATCTTAACAACTGACTGCTAAATTGATAGTGTATGTTATTTTTTTTTTTTTTTTTTTTTTTTTTTTTTTTTTGACAGGAAGGCTGTGGTCTTGATGTGCATAACCCCACAGAGGTAATTGTTCATTGTATTATCTTTAAGATAGTTTTAACTCTTTCTCTCTGTAATTATTTTCCCACATTCTGACAGAATTCTTCATTTTGCTCATTACTATTTCACTCCCCTGTTATGATTAAGCTTTAATAACTTTGTGGTTTGTTATCAGAAAATGTTGTATTTGGTATAGAATTAAAGAGGAACGCATGCACTTTTTATATAACACAAAGTCAAGTTTATAAAATTAAACATTAATTAAATTTACTGAGGTCAAATCAACAGTGGTATTGTCAATTGGGAGAGGAAGAATTAATTTATCAAAAAATATTGAGTAGTATATGCTGATTTCCCAAATAGCCTCCCCCCCCCCCCTCCCCTAAATGTCCGTAAAAGAGATATGCCAGATAAGTATGCCAGGTAGATATTACAGATATAATAATGTCTTAGTTAAGTATGTTTTCATGACAAGTTTCTGCCTGTACGCTTAGGATAAATCAGCTTCGTTTTAATATATAAAATTTTTGAAAGACTTGAGTTTGAATCTTAATGGACACCATGGATTTTTAAATTTGAGATACAATTTAAACTGAGTAGTGCTTGACTGGTGACAAGACAGGAACTTGTTCCCTGATTTCCCATATAAAGACAACACAACTTGTTCCTTGATTTCCAATATAAACCTAATTAAAGAACACAACTTGTTCCCTGATTTCCCATATAAAGACAACACAACTAGTTTTCTGATTTCCCATAAAAGACATCATAACTTGTTCCCTGATTTCCCATTTAAAGACAACACAACTTGTTCCCTGATTTCCTATATAAAGACAACACAACTTGTTCCCTGATTTCCCATATAAACCTAATTAAAGAACACAACTTGTTCCCTGATTTCCCATATAAAGACAACACAACATGTTCCCTGATTTCCCATATAAAGACAACACAACTTGTTTTCTAATTTCCCATATAAAGACAACACAACTTGTTTCTTGATTTCCCATATAAAGACAAAAAAACTTGTTCCCTTATTTCCCATATAAAGTCAACACAACTTGTTCCCTGATTTCCCATATAAAGACAACACAACATGTTCCCTGATTTCCCATATAAAGACAGCACAACTTGTTTCTTGATTTCCCATATAAAGACAACACAACTTGTTCCTTGATTTCCAATATAAACCTAATTAAAGAACACAACTTGTTCCCTGATTTCCCATATAAAGACAACATAACTAGTTTACTGATTTCCCATAAAAGACAACATAACTTGTTCCCTGATTTCCCATTTAAAGACAACACAACTTGTTCCCTGATTTCCTATATAAAGACAACACAACTTGTTCCCTGATTTCCATATAAAGGCAACACAACTTGTTCCCTGATTTCCTATATAAAGACAACACAACTTGTTCCCTGATTTCCCATATAAACCTAATTAAAGAACACAACTTGTTCCCTGATTTCCCATATAAAGACAACATAACTTGTGCCCTGATTTCCCATTTAACGACAACACAACTTGTTCCCTGATTTCCATATAAAGACAACACAGAAACTTTTTTCCCTGATTCCCAACATGTCATTATAAGACATAGGACATGAAAAAAGAAGCAGCTTAGAGATATGCCGTACAAAAAAAATAAAACCAAATTTCACATTATTTAACAAATTCCTTTGTTGACACTGTATAGAGACTATGATGAATGTTGTCTCCCTTTAAACAACTCTGTGTGTAATCACCGAATGAACTCTTTATATTGTGTGTGTTTTATTTATGTTTGTTTCTGTTGTGTTGTCTTTATATGAGAAAAGAGTCTTTGTAATCACAAGAAATTTTGATAAGGATCAATACAGCAGTCTTAGTCTTAGTCTTTATCGGTGCCAGAGAATGACTTTAGGCATTTGAATCACGCTCATAATAATGATATGTTGAGCAAAGATTTATGCTATACATTCTGTGTTCCAGGTGCTGACCATACTTGATAATGTTGTGACACAAATCGAGCCAATGATTCATCTAGCTGGCATCTCTACTGCTACATTTGTAGGTAAGCTTGGAGCTTTGGTGGGGAGTTGTTTGGCCTACCGGCTGTGATCCCAACTCTTTGTTCAACTTCTCACTCATTTGTCAGTAGATATAGTGACCTAATCAACCATTTTCTCATTTAAAGACCTGTCTTTTTGGTTTAGCATTTAGAATTTATGTGATAATTTATGCTATGTTTTAAAGTTTTAAAAAAAACAACAACTATTTGAGATTTAAAACAAAATGTTTTTATTCTACCACAAAAAAAAAAAAGACTTTTGTGTTTGATTCTGAAGGGTTAGGATGAATACAGCATTTCACATTACTTTGCAGACCCAGTTATGACCTGCGTATTTTAACATATTTAATGCAAAGTCGTTGTCTACAGGGGGGTCTATTAAAATTCTCTTTTCCTCATCTGCCTCCATCTTCTGAAAGGTTCTCTGTGTCCCCTGACCTTTATTGAAATTCTCCATTCATCTCTTTCACAAGCCATTTGTTGCCAGCTGTTTTCTTCTATTCCAGAAACTGTTTTCTGAGTTGGTGTTTATAATGCTTTTGTGTGTGTGGGTGGGTGGGATTGGGGGTACTTCTGTTATACAGCCCTCCTTTAAGCTTAACTAAAAAGATTGCCTTTGGCATACAGTCATGCCAAAAATGGGATAGTTCCGCTAGATATCCTGCCAAGTTCAGCTCTAGATCAGTAAATGGAGTCACTTTCCACTATAATAATAATATTTTATTGTCCGTATGGAAATTTGTCTTACGATTTGTGCATTACACCAAACACGTCCATCAGAACTTGGTTATTTGTAGTCTAGTCTTGCCAGTGTAGGAGTTAAATTTATGTTGTCTTCTGTTAATGGTCACATCATCGTTATTTCAATAACTAATTTGATTCCTAATTTTGTTTCTACAAGTTTTAAACTGTTTTCTGTCTGCAGCTTATGTGGCAAAGTGTTGCATAGGAGATAACTACTTACCCTTGAACATGTTCTCATGTGGACGGCGTTACCAGAATAGTGAGTAACAGTTTCAAGATAAGATAATCTCATTGTTTTCATAATTTAAAGAGATGAATAGGTTAGGGTTAGGGGTTAGGACATGTTCTCATGTAAGACGGCGTTACCAGAATAGTGAGTAACAGTTTCAAGATAAGATAATCTCATTGTTTTCATAATTTAAAGAGATGAATAAAAACTTTGATTTGATTGACCCAGTTCTTGTCTTCATCATAACTATGCTTAACTGGGAAGACATTTAAAAATTCAATCATTCAAATCATGTGAGACCAAGTAAACGAACTGATTTCATTCGTACAACATTCTGACAAGACACTGTAATATTTGTATTGAACTTATTGTGGCCTTGAGATAAAGAAGTGGTTCACATTAGCTCTGTTACTTGACCTTTGTTACTTGACCTTTATTTTTGTTTTTCCACTTTTCTGAGATCATTAGTTTGAAATTAAGGGTTACCACTTTTGTTTTCAATACATTCAATTGAAGAAAATTAATTTTTATCCCTAGCACTGTAGCAACATTGTCTTCTGAATCTAAATGTTTCATCTTCACAGGCCATTTACCTGGACTCTATGGAGCTAACCAGGCAACTCAGGTCAGATAATTTTTTTTTAGTATCACTTTATCAAATCTTTTTTGTATTTGTTAAACATTAATTTAAAAAAAAAAGGAAATTTATTATGTCCCCAAGCTAACAGAATGGGAGGTGGGGGAGGTGAGTGGTAAAGCACTTGGCTTCCAACACGGGGTCCCAAGTTCGCATCCTGGGGAAGACTAGGATTTTTACTTTCATGACCTTTAGGCTGCCTATGAGTCCACCCAGCTCGATTTGGGTACTCTGACATTAGTTAGGGAAAAGTAAATGTTATAAAATTTGATTGTTTTTGTTAATAATTAATGAAATGATCAGACAATAAGTTATTTTAAACCATTAAATCAGCAATGTAATAGGATTCTCCCTCTATTGTTTATTTTTAAAGTTTATAAAGTTTCTGAATTTCAGATACTATATCACTTTTGATACATTTTTTACTATTTAGTTTTTACATTTGAACTTAAAAGTGATACTTTAAAGGCACTTGTTTGACTACAACAGCTAAGAGTCATGGCGACTTAAAGCACAGGATAGATCAGAATGGAGAGATGTGCTAAAGCAGGCTAGGGGCCACAATGGGCTGTTTTGTCAAGGCCCGCCATGGTAGTGCCAGGGCCCTCTGTTAGCTATAGTATTAGGGCCCACCATTGTAGTGCCAGGGTCCTCTATGGGCTCATTAGCCTCGACCTCCATGGGCTGTGGTGCCAGACGTCTCCATGGGCTAAAGCACCGTTGGGATGATGTATACCTAGTTTATTTTTTTTAACTAGTATCGAATATTTTTAATGCCATTTTTTTTTAAAGGCCTCATTGTACCGGTACCTAGTTTGGCTACTTTTGTTGCTTATGTTGTCTATATAGGATTTCATATCTCTTGCTGGCTCACACCAGCCATGCATGAGTCTGTCTTGAAAAACAGAGTTATTGTTATTTTTTACTCCTGGTATTAGAAATACAAAATTGAAAAATATGTTTGTTGCCAGGAAGTAATGTATTTGTTCTGGTTTATTGCAGGTTGGAATTTTCTCATGCCTCTTACAAGAAAATTTAGACAAGCAGTTTGACACAAATATTGAATTGATTTGGAATTTTTTAGCACCATTAGGTTTTCCTATTAGGTAAATGCAATAGTTTTAGTATTTTATTCTTTTTATAGATAAGCTTAACCCTATTAAATAAGACAATGTAGGAAACTGATATTTGTTCTCAGATCAAAACAAAATACTTTTGTGAGTATCATATTTTGTATAATTTTCTAGAAGAAATTGGGACAAAAAAATCAATAGTTCTACTTTACCTTGAACTTTACCTTTTTCCAAAAAAAAAAAAAAAAGAGGCAATATTAAAATTTAACTGAAAATTTTCTGATCTATGCAGCTCTAGCTTCATCTAGCACAGGGGTTCCCAACCTGTGGGTTGCAACCCCCTTGGGGGTCGATTGACTATTTGCCAGGGGTTGCCTAAGACCATCGAATATATGAGTTGTTATTGTCTACTCTTCTATTGCTGTATGTGTGTGTGTGTGGGGGGGGGGGGGTCGTGGCAGAGTGGGGGATTATAAAAAGGGGTCGTCGAACTTATATGGTTGAGAACTGCTGATCTAGCATTATGTCAAATACAAATATGATGTCAGATCAAAAATTAACTTAACTGGAGTCTTCCATTGTGAAGAAATATGCAACCAAGCCTCGGCATGCCACCCTAAAATAGGCAATGGAAGCACATCAAGGGTTAGACAAGTTCACTTCTTCTCCTCATATGAACAGCCTCCATTGCAATATCTTGTAGAATAATTTCAGCGAAGAGGTTTTGTCTTCAGTTGAAGATACATTTCTGCAAAACATTGGGGAAAACAAACACTAAGATTTACCCATGCGTATTTTTCCCCCCATCACATTTTAATATTTCACTAGGATGCTTTACATGTTGTTCAGTTCTCTATTGTTGATTTGGTCAGGCTTACTCAAGTGAAAGCTGCAGACTTACAACTTGCAGAGAGGAGAAGGATCGAGATACAGATCTATGCTCCAAGTCTTCAGAAGTACATCCCAGTAAGAATTTTGTTTCTTGGCTAGACAGTGTAGATTTAGTTTTTAAATTACTCTCTTCTGATACAGTTTTTTTATATTGCTAAAAAATAGAAAAAGAAGGAAAAGGTCAAATGTGTTTTGACATAACAAGATTGAGAACAATGTCTTACAAATTCAAGTTCTGTTTTAATAGATTGAAAGAACAATCCAGGTTTGAAACTTTTCTTAGCTGGTTGATGTTTAATGCAGCAGTTGGCATGCTACATTAAGAACTCCTGACAAGCCCTAGTCAACCAATGAGAAGAATTTCTCTTAGCAGACAGACATTGACAGGGAGCACTTCGCCTGAAGTCCTATCTTCTATCTTATAAAGTACAGATGTTACTTCAAAAAAAAGAAAATGATTACATGCTACGCATGTCCTAGATCAACCTAGTCATGCATGTTAATCAATGATTTAAACTCTGATAAGTCACTGATTTTCCTGGCTGACTCAGGCAACCCATTCCATGCTCTAAAAGTACTAAGGAAGAAGGAGTATTTGTACAAATTTGTCCTAGCATATGGAACAAGGAATGTTTCCTCAGTGCATGAGACGATAACTGGCTTTGGTTACACTATTATATGTGGTGCTGACCCCCGATCCTGACCTGCTGTTTAATGCAGCCTAAAGTCTTTAATCATGGGAAATTTCTTCATATTCCTCCTATATTATAGTACACAATGTAATGAAGCACTCAGAAAGTAAACATAATTAAATACATTCATTTTTCTTCAGATTGGGAATGTATCAGACCTGAGTGACTTTGTCAGCCGAAGACTGATGGTCAGGCATAACCAGAATCATCCAGACTACAGGTTCGCTCCCATGCTCCACATGGTAATAACATTATATTTACTTATTTCTTTTTCAGTATTATTATAATCAATCAGATATTAATATTGCCAGTATCTGAGTATATCATATTGTTGTAACTATTAGCAAGATGAGACCATTATATACCTTTTATTTTTTAAGTTTTTGCAAAAAATATTAATATTGATTTGCTTAAATTGCAAAACAAAAATGGTATTTTTGGTAACAAAAAAGTAATTTTTGGTAACGAAAAATGGAATTTTAGGTAAGTTTTGGTAATGAAAAATGGACCTGGTTTCTGGAAGTAAAGTCAGTAATAGTTGGTGTTTCTAAGCTTTGCGTCTGTTTACTTATGGGAGACAACTGCTCAAGGAGCATGTTGACAATAAAAATTTAATTCTATGCATACTTGGAAATGAAGATGCTGGAGGGAAGAATATATGTTTGCTAATCCTTAACTCTAGAAAATATTAGATCAGAACCATGAGATTTATGAGAAGTGAATACTCACATTTAACTAACAACATGATTACAATCTCTCTAAGAGACACCTTGATTACAATCTCTCTTTAAAACACCATGATTACAATCATGATTACTTTAAGACACCATGATTACAGTCGCTCTAACAGACACCATGGTTTTCAATCTCTCTACAAGACACATTGATGACAATCCTCTAAAAGACTCTTGGACAGACGATTAAAAGTAAAGTCATTGGTTAATATGCATGACTAAATGCATAACACGTAGGATGTAATCATCTTCTATTTTGAAGTAACGTCTGTATTATATAAGATAAGATAAAGTAGCCATGATACATTAAAATACCTTGTATTGTACTTTGCAACTAGGAATACAAAAACAAAACTTAATAAAATACTCAGAATGACTCTACTGTAATAAATCTCAGATAGGGAACTCAATAAGGACAGGTCCTTATTGGCAGGACATCACAAACACAGAACATAACAGTCTGTCTTTAAGCACAGCTTCTCCAGGTCCTTGACTTAGGTGGAACTCCAACTCCCATGAGTCTCTCTAATGTCAACATTGACCTCTAGTCTAATTCCTAACAGCACACAACTTAGAGTGCACCTTCTGCACTAATTTGAATAACGGTGTTCAATGCAGGGCTATAACAATACTATATACTAAGCAATCATTCTTGTCTAGTGCCATTCAAGCCTTCCACAAGTTTCCTGAATCAGCCAGCAACACCAATATGATTGTACAGTTAAAAGTCTCTAATAAACATGAATAAAATAGATGCATGTATTTGCAAAAATTTTTTTTTTTAAGAATGTTTTCTATGTATAAAATTCTAGACTCTAATGGTAATTAAGTTACTGAAATGATTGATATTATTTTTGTTTTATGTATAAAATGATATTCTTTTGTTTTATGTATTATGTATAGATCTCTGGTACTGGTGTCAACGTTACTGCACTGCTTGCTGCCTGGATGGAGCACAGTAACACTGATTTAGTAAGACACTTTGATCAATCTATTAGAAAACTTTGTCATTTGTATTATAATAAAACTAAACAGATTGAAATCTTTTTTTAAACCCAAGATCAGCTTTGTATCTTCTTAATCCTGTCAGTAAATTTTATTCAATCTCGAGACCAATTGATCTTTCCTTTAAAAAAAAAGCAAGAAATTTTGGCCCTCAGCTAAAAGACATGTTCGATATATCCGTCTTTATTCTTGTCATTGGAGGCGCGATGGATGAGTGGTGAAGCACTAGGCTTCCAAACTGGGTGTCCCAGGTTCCAATCCTGGTGAAGACTGGTATTTTAATTGTTTGTAAAAAAAATGTTTTACATGTTTCGGATGTTCCTTCAGAGTTGAAGATAGTTTACTTCCTAGTCCAAACCTCCCGCAGGACGATGGGGGGATGGGAGCGGGCAGGATTTGAACGCTCGACCATCGATAAATCCGAACGACAGTCCAGTGCGCAACCCACATGACCAGCCAGCCATCGTTTACATTGACACCATTGTTAACTGTGGATCACAGAAACATATGACCTTAACATCATCTGCCTTCTAGATTCCAAACTTGGTGTAGATCTGCATCTTTACATATTCAATCCATCATATTCGTGGTCTGCCTGCCTTTTGTTTTTTTTTTGCCAGTATACAAGTTCTCTCATTGTGACCTGCCCAACGTAATCTGTTCTTTTTTATTTCCGTCACTATCGGTGTGTCTTCATACAATTGATATATCTCATGGTTGGTGCATGTCCTCCATCTGTTTTCCTCATGTATAGCACCATAGATTTTTTCTAAGTATTTACTGTTCTAAAGTATTTAGTAGATTTTTGGTTGTCTTTGTCAGTGTCCAGGTCTCACTTGCTTACAGGTACTGGTCTTATGGCTTTGCATTTTGTCATCAGAATTGTTCTCTAACCTTTGACCTACTAACATGTTAGGAAATTAGAGATCACTACTTTATTGATTATAAATAATATGACCAAATGATTTTAGTGTTATATCCAATTTCCATTTTTCTTTTAAATTTGGGAATGTTGGCTTTTCTAATATACATAAAGGTCAAAACCTAGTGAAAAATGTTTACACTATATTTTTTGTTGCTTGCAGGACAAGTTCCACTTCCTTCCGTTGCCTGTGTAGCCATCAACTTGTTATATGTGCGAGGTTTTTTTGTTAATGTAATTTATTAATTTTTTATAATAAAAAAATATAATTTTTATTAATATAAAAATGTGTGCATGTTTTTTTTTTTTGGAAGAGAGACCTTGTGATAGAAGTATTTTATTGTACAAAAAAAAATAATTTTCTTTTGAGTTTTAGGGCCTTCTTGAAGCATCTATGACCATCACAAAGGACTAGCCTCTTTTTCTTTCCTCAGCAAATCTAAGCTTTCAAAAAATAAATGGACTTTGCTGTATTAGCAAGTAAAAAAAAAAAAACTGTCTAGGAGGACTTAAAACCAGTGCTATCAGTTGGATAACTGGCCATTATTTCATGCTTAAATAACTTTAACAAAGGCTATAAATAAATCAGCCAATTATTGATTTAGAAAATAATATAAAGTATCAAACTGTATTTGAGATGAACCAGACTAGTGTTAGCATAACTTTACTTCTAGCTTAAAGCAAAACATTTTGAATTGTTTTTCAAAACTCAACCTGTGTTAGAATTGTTTTAAACTCTAATTTCATGCTGACATAATTAATAACCAGGTAATTTTTAAAAGTTGATTGGACTAAGAAATCATTTCCAATATCTTCCTCATTTGTAATTATATATTTGAATTTTGTTACTTGTTTTTTTGGATTTATTTTCAGTAAATAGCAATTTAAATTAGTGTAGTAACAATTGGCTTGAAATTTACAAAAACTTAAACAACTCATGAGATATAAAAAAACCTTATCAATTTAATAACAAACTATTTACATAAAAAATCTATATCAAACATAGATCATTGCTGCACTGACTCCGCAATAGGGTTGGCATGAATTGTCACTTCTCGTAACCTTGTTTCTGTAACCGGCTTATAACCTTTTTCACTTACTGGTAATTTTTCTAAAGTATCAAGTGTGTCAAAGCCATCAATAACTCTGAGGAAACGGAAAAAGAGTCAATATTATTTTAAAATAGTCACAGTTTGAATGCTATTAGTAAAACAGAAGTTGTTATAATTCAATAATTACATTTAAAAAAGTTCATTAAATATCGCATTACAGTGGATCCCTGGACACATAGGCATCATGGGAAATGAAAAGGTTGATAGAAATGAAAAGGCTGATAAACTATCAACGGCAGGGACCTTCTAGGAATAAACCAGACAGACCTGTTAACTACCTCACCCTAAGGTTAATGTTAGTCAACAATCACAACGAGGAGTGGCCAATGAGCATCAGGAAACACAGGCAGAGCTATGTACAAAGAAATGACCATGCCAAACAAACTTGACAGCACCCACTCTAACAAAAACCGTAAACCATATCCTCTTTGAAAGCCCCATCTTAATCCACCTTAGGCAGATCCAACTACCACTACAGCCTAACATAACCAACACCCAATGCCAAACAACTGAGAAAAAAAAAACAGCTCGCTATTTTTTCCTTGGTACAGTCTGCAAAAAGAGCTCAGCAGCAAAAAGCTTATCTTCTTATCTTATATAATAAGCTGCCTAGAAGAAGATGCTGGAGTGGAATGAAAACAAAATGATCCACAGACTTAATATCTGATGTTACTAGTACAAGCATAAGTAGCTTTAACTTTTAAATGGCCAAACACAATAAGGCTTGGTTAAGAGGCAGCACCTAAGCCATCTCTAGGAAATACATCTGCCAATACACACACACACAAGTGAGACTAAAACTGTGTGTGTGTGTGTTTTCACTCAATTAGCGATGTATAAACATAAACAGTTTCATAGGCATGGCACGTGTGGGGAGGCGCTTACCCTAACCCTAACTCTAACCCTAACCCTGAAATGGAGGCCCAGAGATCGAATCCTAGTGAAGACTGGGACTTATACTTTTGGGATCCTTAGGGCGCCTCTGAGTCCACTAGGCTAAAATAAGTTCCTGACATTAGTTGGTGAACATAAGTTGGGGAAAAGTAGAGGCAGTTGGCCGTTGTGCTGGCCACATGACAACATGGTTAACTGGACCACAGAAACAGATGACCTTTACATCATCTGCCCCATAGATGACGATGTCTGAGAGAATAAATTTACTTTTGTACTTGTGTGCAGTAGATTAAAACCAGGTACATTTACCAATCCAAATACATTTTGTTAATTTTTTGGTTGGTACTACTTTATAAAGCTCTCATGCCAGGCCATGTTACTGTTTCGACAGTCCAATATTTGTAGCCTTGTGGGATTAGATCTTGTTTCTTCTCTTCCCTTAGACTTCTTGTTCTGATACTTAGCTTCGACAGATCCTATTGTTTCGTGTCGCTAAGTCATCATTGGTCATTTCATAGTATTGAGTCATTTATTTCTGGGAAAATAAATAAAATATTTTCTTCATCCCATTTACATTTTTTTTTAAACATGGTTTGGGGGTGCGGCTAATCATGAATTGAGAAGCCTTCGTGTGAAGTAAGAAAATACTAATAATTGTCCGAATGGGATCTGGATAGATAAGATGCCATTGTTACAGTAAAAAGTAAAGTTCCACTTTCAGACCTTGCAATCTATGGGGTAGATGATGTAAAGGTCATCTGTTTCTTTTGCCAATGGTTAACGAGGGTGTCATGTGGCCAGCACAACAACCAACTGGCTTTACTTTTCCCCAACTAATGTCATGTACCCATTAGAGCTGGGTGGACTCATAGATGCCCTTAAGATAGCAAAATTAAAAATACCAGTCTTCACCAGGATTGGAACCTAGTAACTCTTGGTTCTGAAGCCAAGCACTTTACCAATCAGCAACCACCCCTCCTCCATAAATACAACAGCTACTATAATGTTGTCACCATTTTTTTTTAAATGGACAGCAATATGTTATTTCTGATTGGAAGCTTGTACATTTTTAATATGACTCGAGTTATTTAAATGGGAGATTTAACATCTCTAAACTAAGATTGGGACATGAAGTTATTTGCTGTACATTGGCTGAAACCATTACCTGCCAAAAACTGTGTATTTCATATCAAGGTGGGGCTGCTTTCCATAAGTGATAAAAAACTGTGAAGCGTTTGTGTCAGGTCCATTGTTGGCCATAGAAACTATCCCCCTTGTACTGTGCTGTTGTAAAAGAAACAGAAGATAGAAAATAAATTCATCTTGAGAACAAACCCTAAAAGAATACCAAACTAAAAAATATCCTAACCCTAACCCTAGCCTTCACAAAATTTTAAAAAAATACTCAGAGAGACACAAAGATAAAGGCACATTCTTCGTTCCAAATGCAAAGACAAATTTGTACAAATGCTCATTCTTCCCTAGCGCTATTAGAGCATGGAATGGGTTGCCTCAGCTAGCCAGGAAAACCAGTGACTTTGCAGAATTTAGGTCATTAGTTAATATGCATGACTGAATGCATGATGCGTAGGACGTAATCCTCTTCTTTTTTGAAGTAACGTCTGTATTATATAAGATATTCAGTTCAGAAACTAAGTAAATGATTCATAACTTGATGACAGCATTTAAGTGAATACTAAAACAACTCTCAATTAGTCCCAGAATAAATAACATTAAAAAAAGTTTTTAAAATCAATTCCTCCTTTATGAAGCTGGTGGCGGAATATAATTTCTCATTCTATCTATTTCTTGTAAGGCTTCGTTATAACAAGGAGTCTGTCAAGTAAGCTTTGCACAATTCTCTTCAAATGATTTTACAAGTGTGAGCTTCTACATAAGACTGTGTGCAACATGTCCATGTCGGTCTATTTATTCATTCTTAGTCCCTTACTGTATACAAAGTTACATTTGAGTCGAGTGCGGGAATTCCAGCAGAGGTCATGTTCAAAATAAAAAAGTCATAAGTCAAATGTAATTTAAAGATGATTACATTTTGGAAAATTCTAATGGTCAAACAAAAGATTTCACTGTGTGCCCAGGAAACCAGTTACTTTTTCCTAAAGACATACATATACTGATTAACTTCTAAGAAAACCCTTAGAGCTGTTTTCAAAATACCCATTCACCTAGTGTCCACTAAATAAAAAAAGAGTTTGCAAGCTAATAGGAGGAATCGTAATAAAAGATTTGATACTAACCTTCAAATTTTCTCTAAATTCATCCTCAAACTTTGTGCCCCAGATACTCTTACCTCCCTTGCCAGTACCTGACGAGAGAAAACATTTAAACAAGATGATGAATTAAGATGAAATAGGTCATGACTACAAGAATAAAAGTAAACGATTTAACTGAAGTGGAGTAGAATATCTAATATGAATAGGCATTACAGTCTTGGTTCATTTATTTGGCTAAATGCTTATTGTCACATTTACATTTACCTAACCCTAACCCTATATCTAAGTAAAAACAACATTAAATTGTCTGTGTAGAAAAATTATTTTTCTGTATTGAGATACAGATAGCTGCTCAAGTCAAGATCAATATTTTGTGGGCTAATAAAAATGTGATTTTTATTTTTAAAAAATCAAAACATATGTACCCATGGTTGGATCACAGCTGTGATAAAAATGAGAATGGATGGAAAGATTCAAACAAGAAAGTCAGTTATGCAGCCAAGCACTACAGTGATAAACTATAATTAATAGTCTGAGAATATGCATTATCTAGCAATCTAGCATACAAGAAAGACTCTCAGGCCTCCTTCAGCTGTAAAACGACTATGGTTCCCCTCAAACACTTTTTCATGTGACTGTAGAGCCCTATTTTGGAGAGACATTCCCATCCACATATATCACAGATTAAAGTAGCTTTTGCTTTGGTGATAGAGAAGCTTTACATTTTTCGTATGGCACGCTTTTCTTCCAGAGCTGAGGGCCATGTTTTTTCACTGTCCATAGCTTTTTAGTCACTGTCTCTCTCCATCTAGTTCTGTCTAGGGCTATGTCTTCCCAATGGTCAGTATCAATGTTCACTGTTTTGAGGTCCCATTTTATCACATTTCAAGAAACACAATTACTTTTTTCATTGATCTACACAGTATCAGCCAGAACAATCTCAACTATAATGAAAGAGAGACATGTTTTTCAAATCAACCGTTACTACCAAAAGAGACACTTACGCTAAGCCAGCTTCCAATATTTATCATGAAGATAGTTTATTGTCATTACTTCAGATCTGGTCCAGACACTCTCTTCCGTAATAAAATAAACTCAATTTAAAAAACTTTGAATGACAAGATAAACTGTAAGACTTTAGCTTTGCTCATGAAAGAGGGGTATTAGGCACTACGACCATAATTATAGCTTTTATATAGTGCTACTTTCATGCTTATAGCATGCTCAGAGCGCTTTTGGTCCAATCTCTTTTGTGGACCAGTGGGGGGAGGGGGTATATAGGAGTTGGTTTTCCGTGCTGCCTTTAGGCGCTCAGTAAACACAACTCTGCCCGAGTCGGGTGTCGAACCTCAAGCCCCCTTCTAAGTAGCCGAGCCAAGCCAAGTTCAATCGCACTTGGCCTCTCGATCACGCTTCCCACATGCCCCAGAACTTTAAAGTTAGCAAAATAAAGACGTCGATGATTTCCAGTGTTTATTTAGCTTGTAAGCTGATCAACTTCGCCTACCTGAAGGATCTCCAGTCTGGATCATAAAGCCAGCAATATTTCTGTGAAACAAACTATTATTGTAATATCCACTTGCACACAAAGCTAAGAAATTCTGAAATCAGATCAAATTGAAAAAATAAAAAGAAATAAGTTACAAATTTTTAAAATTACAAATTAAATTTTTTAATGTAATATTTTCACAATCAATAATTTTTAGAATAGCAAAACACACACACACACAAATAATGTTAAAATAGGTTTGTTTGAAAGTATGTCAAGGACAATAGAAGTATAGAAAAAATACAGCAGACATACACATAGGGAAATTTCTGGACCAAAGTAAAAACAGGTCGTTTGGGCCATAGGGCCTTCATCAGCTACACAAAAAAATGAAGGCCTCAAGGCTCCAAAGTCCTGTGTTCTTGGTCCTGGAGGGTTTCCTATATGCATGTCTACTGTATTTTTCAATAAAGTCGTTTACCCCTGCATTAGATTTAAAATAGTTTTTACAAAAATCTAATTAAAAATGATGTAAACAAAAAATGCTTCAGTGAAAAATATTGTATTTCCAATCGTACTGACCTCACATGTGATTGGACACTGCTCACAGAAGAGCTCCAGTTTAAGATCTCCGACATCTGTATGTAGAGTAACAGACTTGGGAGAGAGAAAATGAAAGCCAAATTAGATCTAAACCAAAAAAGAAAATTTCACAGGAAGATTCATTCATAATAAATAGAAAATTATTGTTGCTTCTAGCAAGGTTGGATTCAACAATTATGGTTGTTTTTGGCATGGTTGGATCAGGATATTAGGTAATAATTTAGATAATAATCTAAATTCTAAATCTAACCTAGATCTACAATTTAGATCTAGTAGAAGCTCTTATATTCTAAACACCCCATCAAATTCTCCTTCGCCAAACACATTCATTGTTCTTGTATTTTTGTTCCCTTGTTCCAAAGAAGATGGCAGTTTTTTAGATTCGCTGTAACCATATATGTAAAGCTATTGTTTTAACGTCCCTCTGCAACTCACACCCTTATAAGGGATAAGGGCTACATTATGAGCCTGTTTGATTGTAGGCTGATGGGCATATCAAAATAAGTTTCCACTCATCTATAGAAAAACATTTCAATCAGATTTATACTGTTAGCTGTTAAAGAAAAAAAAAAGGAGGTGTTCAGCAAATAATAATCATAAAAATACACAGTCAGATAAAAGCAGTAGCCAATACAAAACCCAAAAGAAAAATCTTACTCTGGAATAAATGTAACCTAACACAACTACACCAAGCTGCATTAAACTTTCAACAAACATTCTTATTAGAAAAAGACATTAACCAACCAGTTGATGACCTCTGGAATTTCATCAAAAACCATCCTAAAAGCATTATAGAAAATCATATACCAACTAAATACACATCAAGCAAAATAAATAAATGCTGGTTTAATAATAGACTAAAGAAGCTCTGTAAACAGAAGGAAAACCTATATAGAAAATTTAAAGAAACCAAGGCAGAAAGAGTTCACAAAAAGTATATAAAAATTAAACACCTAACCCAAAAAGTAAGCAGACAGCTGCAGAGTGAATACATAAACAATGTAATATCTAAAGATAACAACAAAAACCTATGGTCATACATTAAGTCTAAGAAAATGGAAACAACAGGCATAGCGCCATTAAAAGATGAACATAACATAATACATAATGATAATGAAACTAAAGCAAACATCCTAAACAAATACTTTGCATCAGCATTCTCAGCCCCAGGAGACAAAGACATATTTCTTAATTTGAACCAAGTAGACAACATAGAAGATTTAGTAGTACAAGAAAATGGAATTCAAAAACTATTATCCAACACCAAACCAAATAAAGC
Source organism: Biomphalaria pfeifferi (assembly GCA_030265305.1). Taxonomy (NCBI): domain Eukaryota; kingdom Metazoa; phylum Mollusca; class Gastropoda; family Planorbidae; genus Biomphalaria; species Biomphalaria pfeifferi. The sequence goes on from JASAOG010000256.1 coordinate 545,799, forward strand.
GTCTGGACCTGATGGTATTCCAGCTAGATTACTCAAAGAACTAAGCAATGAGCTAGCCCCAGTGTTCAAAATACTCTTTCAGGCATCGCTTAACCAGGGCAGAATACCAAAGGACTGGAAAGAAGCTAATGTCACCCCCCTATTTAAAAAAGGAGAAAAATCTGATCCAGGAAACTACAGACCAGTATCACTTACCAGCATCACATGTAAAATCCTAGAACACATAATATGTAGCAACATCATAAACCACTTAGACAAACATAATGTTATCACCCCATACCAACATGGCTTTAGGAAATATAGATCATGTGAAACACAACTAATAGGACTAATTGATGATTTTTCAAAAGGTTTAGATAATAGTGAACAAATAGATGCTATTTTACTAGATTTTTCCAAGGCTTTTGACAAAGTTCACCACCATAGTTTGCTTAAAAAATTAAAATATTTTGGCATTAATGGTCCACTGCATCAGTGGATTAAAGATTTTCTGATAGGGAGAGAACAAACTGTAATAATAAATGTCTCTAAATCAACACCAATAACAGTAAACTCAGGTGTACCTCAAGGAACAGTCTTGGGTCCACTACTATTTTTAATTTACATAAATGATTTACCAAATTGCATTAGTTCAGGAACAAAAGTCAGATTATTTGCAGATGATTGCATAATATATAGAACAATAAAAACAACACAAGACACAGATATTTTACAAAGAGAATTAGATGAATTACAGAAATGGGAATCAAATTGGAGAATGTCTTTCCACCCAGAAAAATGTCAGTTGTTAAGAGTAACAAAAAAACTAAAACAAATTAATTCCACTTATCTTATTCATGGCAAACCAGTAACACAGACTAAAAACGCAAAATACCTAGGTGTTATAATAAATGAAAAACTGTCATGGAATCCACATATTGATGAAACTACAAAAAAATCCAACAAAGCATTAGGGTTTATTAAAAGAAATTTCTATAAATCAAATAAGAACATAAAACTAAAATGTTATTTAACCTTGGTTAGGCCAATAATAGAATATGCATCCACCGTTTGGGATCCCTCAACTCAAGAAAACATTAAGAAACTGGAACAAACACAAAATAGAGCAGTGAGATTCATAACAAACGAATATTCACATTTGACTAGAGTAACACCATAAGTAAAATCACTAAATTTAGAAAGCCTTCAGGACAGAAGACTCAAAAGTAAAGTAGCAATTATACATAAAACACTGAACCATTATCTTCAAATACAAAAACAAAACTTAATAAAATACTCTGAAAGACACAAAAATAAAGGCACATTCCTCGTCCCCTATGCTAGGACAAATTTGTACAAATACTCCTTCTTCCCTAGTGCTATTAGAGCATGGAATGGGCTGCCTGAGCTAGCCAGAAAAACCAGTGACTTGGCAGAATTTAAGTCATTGGTTAATATGCATGACTAAATGCATGACGCGTAGGACGTAATCATCTTCTTTTTTGAAGTAACATCTGTATTATTTAAGATAAGATAAGAAGATAAGATAATGAATTAAAGCTATTCTTCTTCCCTGAACATGGCAAAATCGTAATTAGAAATATTATTGGGATTAATAAATCTATGATTTGTTCAATGAATCATAACCTAGATCAAGACATCTAGAATGCATAATTTATTAATGAAAAAATAAAGTGTGGGCTGCTAATTTGAAGCCAGAGACCAAGCCTACTGCATGCCAGGTGAGCTGGAGGCAAGGACAGTGAGGTATATACTGCATGTAATGTCATAACCTATTTAACAGGCAGTGCAGGGAAGGGGGAAAAAGTCACATGAAAAATTTAAGTGTCCATGGGTTGGGGGGGGGGGGGGGGGGGTTGCACCCAAACGAACATCCAAATAAAGAAGAGAGAATACGTGTTGTTGAAAATGTCACGTTTATTAAATTATAATAATTAATTTATAGATATATATATAGATATATATTAAAGAGAGAGAGATATGAGGCCATAGACTATAGATCAAAATACATATTGCAGAAGTGCATCTAAATAGTTTTAAAAGAACACAGAAATATAATATCTTAGATTCTTAGTGGTGTTCACCAACGCCCCACTGTGATCAGTGTTCAATAAAAAGGAAAGCACAAAAACTGCGTTTGGTGTAGGGGGATAAAGTGAACTAATTTATTTTAAAATAAAGTCTTAACTATGTTATGAGTAGTAATGCATAGGTCGGATCACAGCTATTTTTATTGTCCATGAATTGAAGAATCATTGAATCTGCTTTTATTTTTTTTTGTAAGTTTAACCTTCACCAAATAATAAAAAAATTTGACCAAGTTCCCAAAGGTCGGTTTCAGGTCAATCAGGTATAACTATAAAAGTATAATATTAAATTAATAAGAATCTACGATAGACAGTCGAGACAGTCAACTAGTCACTAACTTAAATTGTCTTAAGCTAGTGAACTAGATACCTAATCCTAAAGTCTACTCTAGTGACCTAGTGAGTCTATCTAGCTAGTGACAGTGTGTGTAGTGATCTATTGACCTATCAGTAGTATCACTTCTATCATCTATCACAATGATAATATTTTAGATCGAGAGCTCTAGACCTACATTTACTTTTTAAAAATAAGATTACCATTGGTAGAAGATCTATGGGTCAATTAATTTAGACAATTTCTAGCTCTTTTTAATTTCGATACTTTGCTTTTAGTAGATCTAGATCTAGTAGATCTAGTCTAGAATCCCTCTATCTTGATCTAGATTTAATGACGCCGTAGAAGCGAAAGTGAACAAAATCCTAAAAATCAATTGAGAATAGTCTCCCTTTCATGTTGTAAATAAAAAAGTCGAAAGGTAAAAATTAAAATTTTTACTTTTTTTTTCCCCCCTGATTTAGCGAAATAATAATGCACATTCAACCTGCTTGGAGTGTGTGTCTTAGAGGCCAAATAAAAAACAACAACAACAAAAACGCACTATATGGCCGTATCACAACGTTCTCCTGACTCGCAAAGACCTTCCTACATGAAACAGTACCAGGAAAAAGAATAGGCAGACAGAGAAAGCGATGGAAAGACAATATAAAAGAATGGACGGGACTGTCATAGAAAGAGATTCAATCAAAGGCAGAGAGGAATGAAGAAAGTCAAAGTGTGGTGCCCCAACGGTCCAATAACTGATTAAGGGATTGATGAAGCTGAATAGTTGGCTTCTGTATAACTCAAATTTTAAGAGGGTCGAATTGTGGCGATTCTTCTTTTTTTTTTAATTTTTTTATTTCCTAGATGTTTAGACTTATATCTTTCGAGTTATTTTCAACAAGTTGATAAGATACTTGAACGAGCTGCGTCTCCATTATGCTCCCGCCTCTTTCTCAGTGAATCATGGCGTCCGTGCTGACTCCTTACAATGACTTGAATGAAAGCTTCGCTGTTCAGGTCAATCGAAAGAGACTTTTTCAAAACCCAAGTCTGACAGTTGGGGACGGGCATTAAAAAAATAAATAAAAAAACCCACGCTTGAGGTCGGGTCTCCTCTTTCTCCCTCGCAGTACACCTGAACCGGGGGGGGGGGGGGGGGGGGCGGAACAAAGTTTGGCCAGATTTTTGCAAAATATGAACCTATTTAGCCTGGCCTACGCTTTTCTTTTTTTTTTTTTCTTTTTTTTGTTTTATTACAACACTTATATTTCTATATAACTCACTATGTGTGGATTCTTTTACACATTTGTCCTCCCACTTCCCTCCCTGAGATTAAGTTGAAATTGCGTACCATTATTCATTGTCGACGACAACACATATATCCATAAAATAAATGAAAAAATTAGTTAATCAATTAGTGGTAAACAATTAATTTTGTTTCACATAGAAAAGGAAAGATAAACCTTGTAGCCTAATATTGAGCGGTGTGGCAACGGTTAAACGTAACTCTCCTTCACTCAATATCACCATCATCATCACTTCTTTGAGTTCCTCATGGAACATAGGGCCTCGACTAAAAACACGCCACTCTCCACGGTCTCTTGCTAGCTTTTTGATGGTTTCCCAGCTCTTCTGCAAGTACACTGCGTCGCCATGTTTTTTTTTTTTTTGGTCTTTCGCTGCGTCTTGTTCCCTGGGGGGTTCCACTCTAAGGCATGTCTAGCTCTGTTGCTGGTATCTTTTCTCTCCTTCACTCAATATAATAGTCTAAGTCCCTCTAGGTCTAGGGGATGAAGTGACCGGGGATGATTATGAAATGACCGGTAACCCTATATCTTTCATATGGACATACAATTATGTCCACTTGTCTTGTCAAATGTTTGTTTGTTTTACATGTTTCGGATGTTCCTTCAGAGTTGAAGAGAGTTTTACTTCCTAGTCCAAACCTCACGCAGGTCGACGGGGGATGGGAGCGAGCAGGGTTTGAACCCTCGGCCATCGATAGATCCGAACGACAGTCCAGCGCGCAAACCGTACGACCAGGCAGCCATCCGTCTTCTTGCTGACCTGATGCCTTTAATCATTACCGTGTCACTTGATGATGGACCTCCACGTCTTTGTTAACAAATGGAATTGTCCAGACGAATTTGTGTTGTAAATAAGTTGTTTAAAGAGACACAGTGAGTTGAGTCAAGCTGACACTAAAACAAGCATCATAGAAGAAAAAAAAAGAATACTTTTGAAAACCAAAGCTCATCTAAGGGGAAATAACCGCTAATTGCCACAATTTTTCTAAAAATTACAGGAAAATGAAGCATCTTAAATGCATGCTAAAACAAATCCTTTTGAAAACCAAAGCTCATCTAAGGGGAAATAACCGCTAATTACTACAATTTTTCTAAAAATTACAAGAAAATGAAGCATCTTAAATGCATGCTAAAACAAATCCTTTTGAAAACCAAAGCTCATCTAAGGGGAAATAATCGCTAATTACTACAATTTATCAGAAAATTACAGGAAAAGGAAGCATCTTAAATGCGTGCTAAAACAAATCTCATCTTATAAATTACAGACGTTACTCAAAATAGAAGATAATTGCGTCTTACGTGTGTCCCTGTGGTCTATGTCAATATCTAGTCAAGTAGTCATGCATGTGACAAACTCTACTAAGTCGTTGGTATTCCAGGCAGCCCATTCCATGCTCTAATGGCACTAGGGAAGAAGGAACACTTGTACGAATTCGCTCTAGCATATAGATTTAGAAATGTGCATCTATCTTTGTATCTTTCTGAGTATTTTTGTGCGTTTTGTTTTTGTAGGCCTATTTCGCGAAGGCTCTGGTTTATGTTTTCTTGATTTGAAAGGTCCCAAACAGATGACGCATATATTCTAATATTGGCCTAACCAACGTCAGATAGCTTTTTTTTTTTTTTTTTTTAATAATATTCCTGCTTGATAAACCCTACTGCTTTGTTTGATTTTTTAAACTAATCTTATCAATATGGTGGTTCCATGATAATTTTTCATTTTTATTATTCCTAGATATTTTGAGTTTTGAAACTATGTAAAAATGGTTTACCATAAATAGCATAGGTACTTTTTATTATTTTATTTTTTTTCATTTACTTTTTTTTTTGAGCTATAATTTAAAATAATGTACATTTTTCTGGGTGGAAAGACAGTCTCCGATTAGATTCCCATTTCTGCAATAAGTGAAACAAATTCCTATAGCTCTCTTCGTAAAATTTTAGTGCCTTGTGTTGTTTTCATTGCTTAATATATCAACAGAGCATCTGAGTTCAAAAGATGCGCCACCATGTTATTATTTTTATTTTGTTTTTAAACAGAATTTGTAATTCCTTGTTTTAATAAAAGGGGGGAGCAGACATTTCAGTTGTTGTTGTTGTTGTTTTTGTATGCACTTGATATTTCTTATTTATTTTTACCTCTTGGAGAACGAACACGTTTACGCGTTGATTTTGACTAATGCCCATCGGATCAAGAATTATCTTATCCCGTCACAGCTCACTAACTCTAGCAGACGTCAAAGACCTTGTTCAGTGAAAATACCCACACACTCTACTCTCACAAATTGGGTGTGTGTTGTCGTGTTTTTTTTTATATTCTTTTTCATTGGCGGGAAATTTAGGAGACTCGGAGGCATTCTGAAGAGGTGAATAGCGGGCCGGGGGGGGGGGGGGGTGTTAAAAATGTGGTTTAGGTGAAGGAATACCTGACTATTTGGAAACTGGACTTTTTCACATGCTATGATTTGTTCAGCTTTTTTTTTCCTTTGTATTTAAGCTTTGACATTACAGTCACTAGTTTCCAGGGTAGATTCGGTGGATAGAACAGCGCTTTTTTTTTTTTAAATTGTGCGGATGTTTGCCGAATGGTCTCTGGCGGGAAACTAAAACCGCATTGTCCGTTCTTGTAAGCGTGAGTGTTTGAGGATGACTTTGAATAGTTAGTGTGTGTGTGGGGGGGTGGGGTGCAAATGGGGAAAAGTCTAAAAATAACGCTTTCTTGTAGTAGTTTGGTGAGGTCAAGTCCCATGACGATATAGTACGGTACCTTTGACTAAGGAAAAGAAGCGGGAATGTAGCTTTTACAATACTTTACATTCGCGCAGTGATTTCACCGATAGATCATCTTGAGCTACTTCTGCTTAGAATTTTTTTCTTCTAATTTTCATTGTCATAATCATTATTAGACTCACAAATATTAAACGCCGCTGTAGTCCCATGTAATAACAGTAACCTTGTTTCTAGTCAAACTCATCTGTTTTCCATTTTTTGTACTTTTAAAAAGTGAACCACCACTTGTCACCCAGATCTACACAAATCATAAGCAAACAACAAACTACATACACAAGTCAACATTGAGAATCCAGTGAGATAAAGGCATTGTCTTAGTGTTTTTGTTTTCCCCTGTTATTCTTCATTGTTATCTTCAATTAGGCCTTAGTGTGACTGCATAATTTAGCCTATGGTCCGAATGTATGAGTTATACATTGATCAACAATAAAATAGTGTGGGAAGTTCTGAATATACGAGTTGTCAATATTTATACATTGATCAACAACAGAATAGTGTGGGAAGCTGGATTCAGTTCGACTCTCTTCGATGCCGCTAACTTAGGTGATTTGAGCTTGCGAAAGTTGTCATCACCATTAACTTTATAAGTAGGCCTATTCATTTCATAAAAGTGAATAACTCCGGTATAATAATCGGTTATTTCACGATTGGACATGGATGTAGCCTACAATACATTATATATTGGATATTCGTCTACTCAATTAGTACTTTAATAGCGTCTAACCCTATTTAAATATAGCATCTAGGTAATTATTTAGCTATTTAAACTATATACAACCAATAGCTTTAAACTACATAAGAAGATCTTAGATAATTGTTACGTCACGACTATACAAAAATCTGCTAACATACGGATTAACTTGTTGGCGTCATCTAAACAGTAGCGCCGCCTAGAAAACGTTATAATAAGGGCATCAAAAAATCACACGCACAACATTACCATATTTAAAGGAACATTTTGAACAGAAATGTCTAAAAAAAAAAAAAAATCGCGAAAATCTTGGAAGACAACAGCCACCCGCTCCATCAGAACTACGTCAAGTCGTCGCGAAGTGGGCGACTTCTGTCAATCAAGACAAGAACAGAGCGGTACAAAAACTCGTTCGTACCTTACTCGGTCAGACCGAGATTGTTTGAATTTTTCAAATGTTCTTATCTTATCTTATCTTATAAAATACAGACGTCACTTTAAAAAAAAAAGAAGATCATGTCCCTAGGTCAATCTAGTCTTACATGTTAATCAATGACTTAAACTCTGCAAAGTCATTGGTTTTCCATTCAATTATCTAGTAGCACTAGGGAAGAAGATGCACTTGTACGAATTTGTCCTAGCTTAAGGAATAAGATTGTTACGCCCTAGCCCAAACCCCCCTTGATGGCAGGAGATTGAAGCGGGCAGGGTTCGAACTCGGAATAATCGAGAAGACAGTACGAAGCGCATAGCACACGACCAGGCAACCATCATTAGAGAGCAAAATTATAATAATAATACAAAAAGCTATGAGATTCTTTTGAAATTTTTGAATATGCCTTTCATTGTATCAAGCTGATATAGGCTGATGCAGGGCCGGATTTAAGGGAGGGAAGACAAGGTTACAGCCCGGTGGATTCACAAGAAAGGGGCCTTCACAAAAGAGAAAAATATATAATAATTTCGACGGGTCAGATACTTTAAAGTATATTTTCCCCCTCATTTTAAGCGCAAACAATGAATCTTACCTCGGGTAGTAACACTGTCCGCTTGCAGTTGTAGCATGCTCAAATATGTAAATTCCGGTATAGCTCCGGATTTACGGCAGGGCGTCTATGTTATCTTATATGATGCAGACGTTACTTCAAAAAGAAGATGATTACGTCCTACGCGTCTTATGCCATCTACAAATTAAAAAAAAAAAACACTTTTAAAACTAAAATATGCATATTAAATACTTAGGAAAAAAATAATTAGAGTGAGATTAAATTTAAAAGTACTAGGTCTATTGTTCTTTCTTCTAAAATATAGCATGCTTTTATATAGTAGGCCTATAAGTATTTTTATTCCTAAGTGGATCTTTGTTTAAGTTTACTAAAGAGTGTAGGGGCCTCCAAATACTTAAATCCGGCCCTGTGTTAATGTTAAATTAGTATTGAGAAAATATCTCTATTTTAAAATAACTATTTTTTTAAAAAAACGGCATGTTACTTCTGCCTGTCTAGAATGGTCGTAGTTTGATCTCTACTAACAATCCGCCGATGTCATGGCCCCTCGTTCTCCAACGCGATACTCAAGAGAGGGAGGGACTAAGCTTCATTCATTTCACCCACTCGCCGCGTAAAATCAGGATTGTCGAGCAGGATACACACTAACCGGAGCACATGGCCTTAGATCTATAAGCCAACTGTAAGTAGAATTATTTATTATGTTAAACTAATTTTTGTTAAATATCTATTTTATAATGAACAAGTTGCTTAACGAATATTACCAATGTTGAGATTTTTGTTTTATATTATTATTATTTAGAGATCTTATTTACTTCTATAGTAGACTATAGGCTATGTGACTAAATTTAAACTTATTATTCTAGAATCTACTCTACTTTTTAGTGTAACTTAGATCTAGATCTATCTCAAAGCCGTCAGTCACATAGAGTCAGACCTATCCTGGAAAGCTAATATATAGATCTAGTCTAGTGTATCTGTTATAAATAACGGCAAATCAGATGGCGTGTAGACCTAGATCTAGAATAGAATGTAGGCCAAGTTTGTTAATAAGACACTTACTGTCTTTAAGACTTTATAGATACTACTAGTAGGTCTAGTTCGTATTTAATTACCTTATTAGGGGCGCTTAAATAACACCTATTTTACTTTTAGTATTTAATAATAGTTAAAATAACCATTTACTGCAAGCAGAAGTGAATGAATTAAGTTAATTAATGAATGGGGTTACCAGGGGTTTTATAGACCTACTACTAGAGTCTATATATAGCCATAGGTTTGCAACACATTGCATCATCAGCTAGTCAGGCCATGTTCGCATGGTTAGTGTTTACTATAGACTCTAGTATCATTTTTTGTGATCCTTATTGAGGGATTTAGTTGTTAGATTTAGAATAAACTTCTTTGCTTTTTTTTGTTCCTTGGGGACAACATTCCAACATGATTGAAAATTTAAATTAGTGTCTCTAGAGGCTGTAAAGATGATAATGCATAAAATTTCCCATTGAATATGATGGTAGTCATGTAGTGGATTATAAGATTTGATTATGTCAGACTATGTAAATAGAATGTAGATCTATGGATGGCTGCCTGGTCGTGCGGTTTGCGCGCTGGATTGTCGTTTGTATTTATCGATGGTCCCGGGTTCAAACCCTGCCCGCTCCCATCCCCCGTCGTCCTGCGGGAGGTTTGGACTAGGAAGTAAACTATCTTCAACTCTGAAGGAACATCCGAAATATGTAAAACATTTTACAAACATCTAAATAATCAAGAAATTTATATTACTTTATTATCATTATACCATAAAACAAAACATTTTACAAACAAACATCATTATACCATAAACTGATTAAACTTTCTTATAGATTACAGACGTTTCTTCAAAATAGGAGATAAATACATGTTAGATAGTCCCTAGATTATCATGTTTATGTTATAATAACTTACATTTGCTTCTGCCCGCTTTTTGTTTTTGGTAGCCTGACCTAGATATACATAGAATGGTTACAGATCTAGATTACCTGTCCATTGTTTTTCACTATAATGACATTCATCAACATATTTGTTTAAAATGACTCCACTGTAGTGTTGTTTTTATACATGACATTGAATTGATAAAGTTTGTTTTGTTGACATTATCTTGTGACTCCATTCTTAGCATTTCAGTAACTAAATTGTTTCATATTTTATAGCACCCCTGGTTATTATTTCCCTATCAAAAGTCTTAAAATGAAGTACACATCTAATATTTAAAATTAAAACTTGAAGTTTGTAAAATGTTGTTATAAAGCTGTATCATGCAAGGAACATCTAGTTAGGGAACTTTTTTGCTTGAATATTCAGATACAACACATCAGTAATAATACAGATGAATAAAGTATCTAGGCATACACTGAAATATTCAATAAAAATGTCATCTCAACCTTTATCTCTTGGGGTCACTCAGTAATAATGGTTCAAATCTGACTGTCAATTAATCATGAGGAGGCGCGGTGGCTGAGCGGTAAAGCGCTTGACTTCCAAATGGGGGTCCGGTGTTCGAATCCTGGTGAAGACTGGGATTTTTAATTTTGAGATCTTCTGGCGCCTCAGAGTCCACCCAGCTCTAATGGGTACCTGACATTAGTTCGTTAAAAGTAAAGGCGGTTGGTCGTTGTGCTGGCCACACGACACCCACATCAGCTTTAGGCCACAGAATCAGATGTCCTATACATCATCTGCCCTATAGACTACAAAGTCTGAAAGAGGAACTTTACTTTAGTTGATTTAATTAATCATGAACAGTTCATGTAGTTTTAATTGAACTAAGATTTTTTTTAACTTTATTAATAAGAAGATAAAAAAAACTTTTTTACAAAGCTTATATCAACTCACTCTGTCTGTCTGTCTGGTAAAACGTTTATATAAATACTCATGATTTCACCCACATCCAATCTTGGAGCATGCTGAAATTTTGCACAGTTATTTCTTTTACCTGACAACGCAAGAATCAATTAAAAAAAAACACCAATTAGTTTATTAACTATTGGTAAATAATTATTTGTTTGGTATCTTGAACAAGGGCATCATTGTGATTGACTGAAGTGATGGTATTTAAGCTGAATTAGTCCCCTTTATAGCACATCGTCTGAGTCTTAGTGAACACAAACCTGAAAAATAGGAAGACACTATAGAAACAATAGATAACTATATAATCTTCCATGATCATAAGCTCTCTACTAGTATAGAGGTTACCATGTTGTCTTGAGAAACCCGAGAAGGCTTGAGCCATGGATTCTAATTCAGGTCATTCCCCCCTTTTTAAAAATAATTTAATAAATGCTTTTTTAATGTCAGTCAAGATCTATTACAAATTTAATTACATAACTGATCCAAACTAATTGATACAAGTATGCTTAACATAAGCTTTTTTTTTTTTTTTTTTCTAAAGAAATATTTCTTAAAACCATGAATAAATTTTTTTTTGTTATGCTTAGTGTTTTGTAAAACTATACTAATATTCTTCTTTAATAACATATCTTTGTCATTATGTTTCACAGGTAAAGAGTACCTGACCTGACCTAATTATCACCTGAATGGATATATGCATTCCAGCACTGGCCAGAGTCTATAAAGTCTGTTTGAGATAACAAACAGCTTTTGCACTTCATTTACTGAATTAGAAAATTATTGCATTCTGATCAAAACAAAATTTAAAAAAAAAATGGATGACTCTATGCCCAAGGAATCGTCAGCAAAGAAGCTTGAGATGGAGCCGATGGTAGAGAAGCAGGAAGGGAAAGAGAATGGCAATGAAGGTGGAATCGTGCTGAAACAGAATCTATCCCTTCTTAATGGAATCACAGTCATTGTTGGAAGTATTATTGGTTCCGGCATTTTTGTCAGCCCAAAAGGTGTCCTGAAAGGTTCTGGCAGTGTTGGAATGTCTCTTATAGTTTGGCTTCTGTCCGGCGTGTACTCCATGATTGGTGCTTTCTGTTACTGCGAACTGGGCACCTCTATTGTGAGGTCAGGTGCTGACTATGCTTACATCTTTGAGGCATTTGGACCTTTCCTGGCTTTCCTAAGGCTCTGGGTGGAGTGTATGATCGTACGTCCATGCTCTCAGGCGATCGTGGCTCTCACGTTTGCTTATTACGTCATTGAGCCCTTGTTCCCTGACTGTGACCAGCCAGAAGTTGCAGTTAGACTTCTTGCTGTGATCTGCATATGTAAGTAATTGTTGTTGTTTTTTAGGAAGATGTTTCTGTCTTTCCATACATCACAGTGAATTTACCCTATAAATTATATAAACCTAATTGTTAAAAAAAAACTTGATATTTATGTTAGGCCACTGCTTGATTATTCTTTAAAAACCCTTATTGAATCATGACAACAAAAATTACTTTTTATGACATAAAATTATAAATTAGCTTTTACATGCTTTCGTTCAAACCACATATAAACATCCACATAGGGTGCCATTGTATTATTTTTAAAAAATGCATTATAAATAAATATAAAAGAAATATAAAAGGCCTATTTGTCAATTATTGTAGATTTTTTTTGAAAACTTGAAAAAAAAACAACAAATCATTTATCTTAGAGTTAGAATTTATAATTTTCTCTTTATTGAAATTCAAATTGTTAGGCAAAGTCTTTAAATTGTTAGGCAGACAGGGTCTTTATATTGTTAGGCAGGCATGGTCTTTACAGTGTTAACTGATATTAACCGCAAGCTTAAAATTCTTGGCATGCTTTCCTGCTAAAACTTGTATTTGCTGAAAATATTTTTGTATAGATAAATAAGCAACAGATGTTTCTGATAAGCGGAGCTACAATTTGCAGTTTTTATCTTGATTCCTGGATTTGGCCTCCCTAGCTAGACATTATTTATAAATTTACGGAGTCCCCCTCCCCCCAATTTTAAGTTACGATGCTTTCAGACTAGACAGTGGTCATTTATCTTTACAGACCAGACTGTGATCATGCAGTGGTCATTTGTCCTTACAGACTTGACAAAGATAAAGATCATGTGGTCATTTGTCCTTACAGACTTGACAAAGATCGTGTAGTCATTTGTCCTTACGGTCTTGACAAAGATAGTGTGGTCATTCGTCCTTACAGACTTTACAAAGATCGTGTGGTCATTTGTCCATACAGACTTGACAAAGATCATGTGGTCATTTGTCCATACAGACTTGACAAAGATCATGCGGTCATTTGTCCATACAAAATTGACAAAGATCATGTGGTCATTTGTCCATACAGACTTGACAAAGATCATGTGGTCATTTGTCCATACAGACTTAACAAAGATCATGTGGTCATTAGTCCATACAGACTTGACAAAGATCGTGTGGTCATTTGTTTTTATGTTGCTGCCTTCTGTTTGTAAAACAGTCTCCACTCTTAAGATTATGGTAAAAGTAGTTAGTTATCAAATATCAAAATCAATTTAAGAAAATTTAAACCTTATACAATTCCATTATTGTTGACCTGGACATAAATAAATTTGCCTATAAACAAATATTTGACATCTAAATCTAGGTTTTAGAATCGTGCATCTCTATGCAAGATGTTTTTCGCTTCAATGAGCTTTGGGCTATTTAAAACAAGTCTTCTTGTCCCAGAAAGTTAACACGAACTCAAATCTAGAATTCACTTTAATAAGAAGTGGCGCATTTAGAAATGGTTTTAAACGAGAACAAAAAAAAATCCAAGAGCACACACTGACTAGAACTACGACCCTATCACATATAAACACTCTGTCTGTTTACACATGCCATAAATAATACGCCTTTTCATTTCATTCTGGTACTTTATTACACCATTTTTAACTATCGCTTATAATTCAGTGTTTCCTTCCTTAACTTATAATTCAGTGTTTCCTTAAACTTATTCTTTAACGGAACACTTCGCATTTTCTGAGTATTTACTGAACACTGCTTTTTTTTTTGGGGGGGGGGGGGGGGGGGGATTAATTTACGCGATGGTTTCCTAGTAGTCCTAGTTGAATTATTTCGGTAGTTCGTGTGACACCTATTCAGACCTCGCGGAACACTAGGGTTCAGCGGGACACAGTTTAAGAAACACTGGGTTAGATCTATTAAATGATGGATCGTCCTATTTTAGCCTAGATCTAGAATAACCTAGATCTGTATACAGATCAATGTAGGTACATACCTATAGACTATAGCTCTATAATGGTTTTACATCGTTCTATCCTAGATTCTATAGTCTGCTGTTACATTAATTTTTATCCTTTTAAACTACCAAACTGTTTATAACAATAATTTATTTCCATGTTACCGCCTTGATCGACCTTCTTTTCTTGGCTGCCTGGTCGTGCGGTTTGCGCGTTGGACTGTCGTTCAGATTTATCGATGGTCCCGGGTTCAAACCCTGCCCGCTCCCATTCCCCGTCGTCCTGCGGGAGGTTTGGACTAGGAAGTAATTATCTTCAACTCTGAAGGAACATCCGAAACATGTAAAACATTTTACAAACATTTTTCTTGAGTTGAGGGCCATAGTTTTTGTTGTTGCGTTCGTTGTATCGCTGGCCTTGAACTCTGCATGCATCTTGTAGAGTTTCTTCAGATACTTTAATTATAGATCTACATTTAATAATATAACATAATGACCCATTTCTTTGAATGAAGAGTGTCACTTAAATGTGTTACTAGAGTAGCCGAGGAGTGTTAGGTTTGGAGGTGGGGGGTTAAAAAAGACTCGAGAACTCACTGTGTGCTCTGTTTGCATTGCTTCCCATATTGTGTGTATGTATCTGTGTGCTTGCGCGCGTGATTTGATGACGTCAAATGCAGTATTATTCCGTTAAACGTGCTGCGTCTGGGCACACTTACGATATACATTTGATACAACAAAAGAAGACTAGGTTCTGCGTGTCCCAGCAACTGACCTTTTCAGTAATGCAGTAGCGAAATCTTAATTTGATTAACTTGCACATATACTCTGTTGATTTGTCGAACTGGTGTTTAGATTGTTCTAAAAATAGTTGAATTTGCTTTCTTTAACATTGGAGAGAACGCGGCCATTAAAGCTATAAGTTTTTATGAAGTATACTTATTTACTATAAACATGAAGAAAAAAAGCTAAGATAAATACACATTTTTATAAGTAAGTTTGACTGAGATTTAAAAAAAAAATATTTTTTTTACTGACGCCATCAGCCAAACTGATTAATTCCATCCCGAGTTCTCAAATCAATTGTATTTTTCTTTCACGATAGCTAACTTCACGACATAAACCCGCTTGGCTGTCTAACAGAGAGGCTCTAGTTCGAATCCCGGTGTAGACCAGGAGTTCCTAATTGAGATTTGACTACCTGAGCTGTGTTTGATGAGCAACCCAAAGCATCACGGAAGCCCCCAGACCCCCCACCCACCCCACACATTACCACAAAAAGAGATTGAACCAAACCCAGTTAGCAGGCTATAGGAAAGGCGCGTTATACTCAGCAGTAACAATAAAAACAAACCAACTTAATTTTCCAAAGCCAATCATGTCACCATTAGATCAAGTTCCGTGGCATCATACAGTGATTCAAAGGCTTAACCCACAGCCTTATCATTTAAAAAAAAATGGTACTTAGAGTCTTAGAAAATTACGACAATATAATATCATGCTACTTACGCGAGGATACATTGACTCCCACGTTTTTAGGACCACTGTCCAATAGAAATGTTAATTAACCTAGCTTAGTAAAAAAAAAAAAATACTAGAATGTCCTCTCAACTAAGTGTTGCATAAGGCAAGCCATTTATTTCAGTAAACACATACCAAGGGCGTGCATCCAAGGGCAGTAAGGAAATTTAGACGATACGATTTGCATTTGTCGTTCTTGTTCACGTCCATATGCACTCTCTCCCTTGTCACTTGTACGCATACTCGATCTATAGTTTTCGCAATTTACATGAATACCATTGTTTGACTTAGTCATTTATGTTGTTTGTAAGACAGACCTTTGGGCGTCAATGGGGAGGGCAGATCCACCCCACTGTCGAAATATGGCCCCACCACTATATCCTTTCCATGGACACAAACTGTATAGAGACGAAAGACTTTAAAACCACAGCGCAAGTCATCGTAGACCCTATATAGATTGGTTATGAGAACGAAGAAGAAGAAAAAGACTCTTCTAATATAATTGCTGAGTTAATGCTTAGCTAAATTATTAGCTCTAAATCAGCGGTTCTCAACCTTTTAAGCTCGGCGACCCCTTTTTACAATTCCTCACTTTGCCGCGACCCCTCCTCCCTTACACACACACAGCATTAGAAGAGTAGACAATAACAACCCATATTTTCGATGGTCTTAGGCGACCCCTGGCAAATCGTCAATCAATCCCAAAGGGGTCGAGACCCACAGGTTGAGAACCCCTGCTCTAAATGTTAGAAACGTAAGCAGTACACAATCACTTGATGCAACATGGCCCATTAACAACGTTAGGCCTATTTATAGCCCAATTTTGGACTTGGTGACACGCGATTGTGGTAACTCTTTCCCTGCTACAAGGCTTCACTAGGTTGCTCCATCTAGCATCAGTTGGTCCACCTTGACATCATTAGTGTTTGGTGCGGCTGGACAGTAGGACCAAACATGCGACGTCATGCCTGCAGTGCGTGCCTTCCCGCACCACTTTTTGGAGTTGGTAGTTACAGTGTTCGTATCTCCCCTCTTCCCCCCCTCTATACACGTATGCTAAGATAAAGTCAACTAGCTCATTTTTACGCGCGTTAATTGAATTCATTTGTTATGCTGGTTATCTTAATCCTTTCATTAAGTTGAGAGCTTTGATAACCCCATTGGCTTGGAGAGGACATCAAATCGCCGCCGCAGTAGAGGCGGCTATTGGCGCTTGGAAGCTTGGCGAAAATTTCAAGGCGGTCGTCTCAGAAAATTTCAACACTAAAAATTGGCATTGTCGTTGACATCTAATCTCTGTATGCACTAGATTGGTGAAAAAACTAAGGTGGATGGGTGTTTCCAAATGAGACAAAAGGACCTCAGTTCGTAGAGAGTCTGAAATTATAACCATATTGGCTCTTCATACATTTCCAATCTAAGCTTTTCCATATTGGCTTCACAGACTCAAAATGGCAACAATGTCGTTATATTGGCTCCAGGCTCAGCACATTGGCTCTAAACCAGGCTCTAAGCGCATCCATAGATTTATAAATCATATTATGTAATTTCTTTTTTATTCGGGTACACTATATATCACCGTATTTACAGCCATTTTTAAGCATAAGTAAACAAGACAAAAAAGGAGAGCGGGGGGGGGGTGGAAACAAATCATAAAGTCCACTGTTCTTTCTTTACTGGTATTGTCTGATAATGGTAATAATTTATGACTTCTGCTTGGGCTGTTACGTTAAGTTATGGAGTCGAAAAAAAAGTCACGTGATGTCGACAATGATTTCTGTAAAAGATAACTTCCTCAGATGAAAGTCTACATGTAGTCTGGCCTTTTAGCGTCCTGTAATGAATCGATTATTTACTGGGTCGCGTTTCATAAAACGTTGGACTTCTGTAAACAATGTATATCTTGATATGATGCTGATTTGACCAAAAAAAAACAACAAAACAAATCCCTCTTGTTAACCTGTTTTAACGACGTTTTTTTTTTTTTTTTTTTTTTTTTTTAAATGCCGCCATTGGTATTGAACCATCGTGTCTGGGTATGACATTTAAATAAACGCTATTCGACCTTCTTTTTTTCCCCCGTAAGTATTGCACATTTACAATTGCGTCTCCTTAATCCTGGGACTTCGGTGGCAGTAGTGCTGCAGGGGCAAAGGTTCGAGTCTTAATGGAGGTATCTATTTTGTATGTAATACTCTGCACTGTAGGTATGGACTGTGTTCATCCATTGCCGGTTGGTTACCTGGTGTCAGCCGCGGGAGTTGACTTGTCATAGTGCTGGCTACACCACGTCCTCTTTATATTAGTTATACTAGCATACAGGCCTAGCTATTTATTAATCTGACCACACAATGAGCCACATTATTTTATTGAACCGATGTTGCCATTGGCTGGCACTCGAAGTGAATATTGTGCAAGCGTATTAATTCGTTTTGTGTGTGGACCCTGTCCTTCGTGACCTCATCTCTAATTAAGAACCCATTGTCAAGACTGGGTCTCCCGTTAAGCAAGATTAGTACCCTTGGCGACATTATTCTATGAACTCGTTATGGGGGGGGGGGTGGACCTTTTTCAAGGCGTAGTCACAGTCATTTGACCATTGGTCAGTCTGACCCTGGGTGAACATCTAGGCGGATTTAGATTTATACAAGTTGTTTTGATTAAGGAGTGTGGGGGGGGGGGATTTATAGGGTTGGTGGGAAGTGTAATACAACTAAGTCGTAACGGACACGATGACATCCCAAAATACATTCCAAACAAACGGTAAAACATTTTCCTGAGTTGCTTACACGTATGCATCTTGTGTATTTTGTACGCAACTGGACACGAAATTACGCGAGTACGGTTAACCATCTAAAAATACGCATTTCTCTCGCAAAAAAAAAATTTAAATTGAAATAAAACAAGTTTTTGCAAATCATTTATGTAGATTAGTGCGTCAATGCCTGGAAATGATCAGATTAGATCTAGGCCTAACACTAGATTGTTGTGTCTTTTTTAGCGGGCTGTCGCGCGAAGATGTAACATATTTTCTAGATCTAGATCTTGCTGATGCAAATAAAGCGTTCCTTTCAATGTGTCCGGTTTATTTCAAGTCTTGTGAATTGGGTTAAGATAGATACTTGAAAAAAAGGAAACAACACTTTCATAATATAAATAGATAACTAGCTTCTTTAATCAGCCATCTTGGCTCACAATGTCCCCTATGAATGGGCATAACTCTTCCTACTAGATCTATATACAATATACCTAAAAAGGGAGGTAATACACAATATTATGTGAGTTACTGAAAAGGGGCGTAACACTCCACCAACATCCCCTCTCCTCCCTAAAAAAAATAATAAAAACTATTTACAACAGTAAATATGTGCAGTTCTTCTTAAGCATAGTCCCCATATCTTGAAGGTTTCTGGAGAGTAGCTCTAGGTCGCACAGAGTACTGATGAGTGTCTTGGGTGTTTGATGGACCGTTACTACACTCATTCTCTATGTCTGGGAAAATGTCACCAAAAGTACTTTCTCTGTCTGGAGAAATGTCTATATTTTTAGAGGTGTCTGGTCGTATGTGTCTTCTGTTCCTTTGGTACTTGAAACCAGTTTCGCTTTGTATGATGTAAGCACGTTCATTAACTTGCTTACATACTCTACCTTGTCTCCACATCTATTTGTTTTCTGAAACAAATTCAAGCATTAGAAACCAGAATAATGACAAAGAATGAATGTGTAAATATCATGACAAAATGTATTGAGTGTACAGTAGACGGCAATCTATATCTCTTACAATTGCTGCTTTTCGTGTATGATACGTGCTTGAATGATTTTAGTCTATTCTGAGTATAATTCTTTATACTTAGGGAAATACACTTTTCCATTTTGGCATCTCTGCATTGCAGTTTAGATTATGTGCGATGTATAGACCATGGACACCTGCACTTATTGTGCTTATACATTTAAGACTTAAGTTACCAAACCATTGACCAAAAGGTAACTCAGGCTGAGATCACACCTACGTGTGTGTTTTCATGAACTGAACATTATCAACCTTTTCAACACCACATTTTTTTTACTTTTTCATCACCTCTGATGACACGTGAAGGGATGTTCTCATCCACTGTACACACAAACACACACACAGTATAAAAATGGTAACTATTATTGTCTCAGTTGCCCCCTTCCCGCGCCATAGGTTAGGTTAATGATGATGCAGTAAGTGCCCTAAACCATACTGATGTTTTTTGTTTTTGGGGGGGGGGGGGGGGGTCTGGTTAAAAACAAATACTTCAAAATGCAAAATAATTGTTCGACAAATTATTTGTTTTTTTTAATGCCACGATATTTTTTTTTTTAAATTTTATTACAAAACGTTTATCAACTCACTCTTTCTGTCTGTCTGGTAAAAAGTATGTTTCTCTCATACCCATTCTCGAATCAAGTTGAAACTTCGCACTATTATTCATTGGCATAGACAAGACATGAATCAATTAAAAAACACCAATTATTCAATTGATTATTGGCAATTAATTATTTTGCATGATATCGAACGAGGGAAATAACTTCTACATCATTAAGAGATATAGTTGTAAGTGCGGAGTTCTTCCCCTTGGATATGTTTTAAAGAGAAAAAAAGATTAAACAATTTTTGTTTTTGCTCTTTTTAGTTTAGATTACAATTTGACATTGAAACCAATTTTTTTTGTGCAGTAAAAATGGGGGGGGGGGGATAGAGGTACGCCTAATGTAAGCAGTGCACTCTTGACTCAATATTCAATATTTAAAAAAAAATTATATACGGCATCTAAATAGAGTGATGTGCCCTGCCAGTTAAAATGGCTCGTGATGAATTGTGACACGTATTTTACTGGGACAGAGGCGATAGTGCAGATCTAATTAGATCTAGATTTATCCGTGTGGCAGTGTGCGTGTGTGTGACGGGGACTAGGGCGCCCATTACAGAATTCAGCCTGATCGCTGAGGGGGGAAACGCCGTGGTCACCTCCGAAACAAAAGTTTGATGAGATACACGCCGCTATTTTTTAAAAGCCTATAACATCGAAGTTTACTGTGATAAGGAGAGGTTTCACTTGCAAGCCGTTTCTTATTTATATAAGTAGTTATATATAGTATTAATAATAGTATAGTAATACATATTCATTTTTGTTTGTAAGATCCTCTTTCTACCTTAAAGTTTGTAGGTGACCAACAGTTACACTTCTCTAGTTTGTTCTTTGTCACTTTTTGTTAGGCCCCGACAATCTCTGAACGTCCACTTTCTGCTGTAAATTTTAATCCTTTCGATTTTTTTTCACGTGAGAAAATTTTGTGGTACAGTGCTACGAGCCGAAAATGTCAAGTGTGTGGCCTGTGTGTGGAGGTGGGTCACTGCCATTAGGTCACCGCTTAGAGGTCGTGTCATTGCAGAACACTCACCGTATAAACTAGTGTCGATTGGCGCTGTAGTATTATTATAGCTTTTATATAGCGCTACTTTCATGCTTATAGCATGTGGTTGGGGGGGAGGGGGTATCTAGGAGTTGGTTTTCCGTGATGCCTTTAGGCGCTCAGTAAACACAACTCAGTCGGGTGTCGAACCTCGAGCCCCCTCCTAGGTAGCCAAGTTCTTAGCCTCTCGACCACGCTTCCCACTTAGGTAATTGTCTAAATAGCAATTTTCTGTACATCTTTTGCATTTTTTTTTGTTCACCTTTTGCCCCTTTCATCTGTTTCTGTAGCCCACGGTTAACGAGGGTGCCATGTAGCCAGCACAACGACCAACCGCCTTTTATTTCCCCCAACAAATATCAGATACCCATTGGAGCCGGGTACACTCAGAGGGAGCCCGGTAGCTGAGTGATTCAGCGCTTGGCTTTCGAACCTGGGGTCCTGGGTTCGAATCTTGGTGAAGACTGGAATTTTGAACTTCTGAATTTTTAGGGCGCCCGTGACTCCACCCAACTCTAATGGGTACCTGATTCAGTTGGTGAAAGTACAGGCGGTTGGTCGTTAACCATTGGCCAAAGAAACAGTTGTCTAGTTGTCAGCAAAAAGTTAATCCATTCTTAATAGTATACTGATGAGAGAAAAAAAAAGTCAGCCCCATGATTCAAATCTAGAAAAGGAAGTTGTCGAATGTGTCTGTTTATCGAACCAATCAAAATCGTTGGACCATCTCGATGAAAAATCGCTCGACTAATCCCTAGAATTAGGTGACATAACACAATTAATTATATGTGTATGTGAAGGGGGTGATGTGGTGCATGCAGCATATTATATAAGTAAACCACGAGTCCACGCTATGTAAATAAATGAATACATTTAAAAGCTATTTCTCTGCCCCTGTAGCTATCTATTTTGTCGTTTGTCTGTCCTTGTAAACACACACATATATTTTTTATGGTGTATGTATAAAGACATCCCTCTAATGTCATGTGACCGGTGATTTGTGGGAAGCTATTAGCCCGAGTCCTCGTGTGTGTTTGAAGTTGGACTTCAGTTTATTGCCTCCCCTGGGCGCATGCGCTGCAGATTTCAGTGACATATTTCTTCACGCCTTAGATCTGTAATGTCCAAAATATTTACAAGCAAGTCTTTGAACTGTTGGATTTTACATTTTAGCTTAAAAACCTCTTAACAAAAAAAAAAACAAAAAAAAATAGAAAGATCATAATGTTACGTTCTAAAAACCCGACTCAAAACTTCGGTCTTTTTAGCCGAAATGACTTTTTGCAAAGCTTCTATCAACTCTGTCTGTCTGGTAAAAAGTTTGTACACGTTATTTCAATCTCGGATCAAGTTGAAATTTAGCAAAATTATTTCTTTTACCTGATTACACAAGAATCAATATTTAAAAAAAATTAACCAATTAACTATAGGTCATCAATTATTTTGTTTGGTACCGAAATTGTTCTAGACAGATGTAGTGGTGAAGTTGAATCAGTCCCTTTGAGAAGGGCTTGAGCCCTGAGCTCGAATTCAAGTAGTGCACTTTTTTTTTTAAAGTGATCACTGCAACATTACCGAGATACCCCCTCTTCCCCCCCCCCCCCCCTTTTTTCCCAAGTGGTCCAGACAAGTGAGATAGGATCTTAGCGCATTGAGAAAGACGAAAGCATGACATTGCGCTAACGCTAAACAAAAAACAATTGTTTTTTTTTTTTTTCCAATCGCACATATTTATTAGGGTTATTGTTAGTCTAGATCTATTGCAAATTTAATTATATGACCGATCCAAACTAATTGATACAATTATTTTAACCAAATATTTTTCTTGTTAGGAAATTGAATTCTATGTATAGGGTAATCCACCTAAAATTGATCAAATATTAATTGTTAACACCATAAGAAGCCGCACTGTACTATCTTTTAACACAAAGTGCAAAGTGAAATAGTGAAATACAAAAACAGAACATAATCAAATACTCGGAAAGATACAAAGATAAAGGCACATTCCTCGTTCCATATGCTAGGACAAATTTGTACAAATGCTCCTTCCTCCCTAGCGCTATTAGAGCATGGAATGGGTTGCCAGAGTCAGCCAGGAAAACCAGTGACGTGGCAGAATTTAAGTCATTAATTAACATGCATGACTAGATGCATGACGCGTAGGACGTAATCCTCTTCTTTTTTGAAGTAACGATTTAAATAAATTTTTTTGTAACCATCAGCCCATCCTATAGAAATGCTGTCTTCTGCAATTCAATCTATTTTGACTTAACCAATAGTGACCATTAAGACATAAGATCACACAAAAAAAAGCTCAATATGGTCAGGAGGATTGTGGGATCGATACACTGCGCTGGGCTTATTCGACTGACTTCTGTCATTACCCATATCTCCATAATGTAAGGCGGTGAGGGGCGGGTGACTGAACTACAATGTAGTGATTTATTTGAAAACGGGTCTCCTTAAATATAGTGGTCTTATTACTCAATGCGTAGGAAACCTCTCCGACATCTAGACCAATAACTATGAAAGCTATTTCTTATCTTATAAAATACAGACGTTACTTCAAAAAAGAAGATGATTACGTAATACGCGTCACGCATCTAGTCATGCATTTTGACCAATGTTTAATTTCTCTTGGCTGGCTCAGGCAACCCATTCCATGCTCTAATAGAACTAGGGAAGAATGCGCATTTGTACAGATTTGTCCTAGCATATGGAACGACGATTGTCTTTCTGAGTATTTTATTAGATTTTTGTTTTTGTATTTGAAGATAATGGTTCAGTGCATGATATTTTGGAGTTAGATTAAAGGTTATGCCTGACACTCGTCAGACACTCGCCCAGGGCTCTCAGCTTACTGGTAAGGTCGCCTCTGACCGTCTACCATTTAAAATATGGAGTCCGTGGACCTGCTTTTACCTGCGTGACAACAAAATTTTATCTTTAATTTTTATTGCTGTGCGATTGTCACTTGAACTTTGACCTTCGTCTTGAGCTTTTATCGTGGGGTTGATCGGGCTTGAACCTGGTCGGTCTGCAACATCAGCATCTCATCCACCCCACCATCCTGTGGGCAATCATTCATTTCACCACACATGTAGCGACGCTTTTGTTGGTGGCCTGGGGCTAACTGGGTCGGGTCCGTTTGTCTGGGGCTTTAGTTAGTGGCCTGGGGGTAACTAGGTTGGGCCCGTGTGTCTGGGGCTTTAGTTAGTGGCGGAGGCGTGGTGGCGGAGTGGGAAAGCGCTTGGTCTCGGGTTCGAATCTCGGTCAAGACTGGGATTTTGAATCGGGATTCTTAGGACGCCCCTGAGTCCACCAAAAGCTGATGGGTGTCTGACATTAGTTGGGAATAGTAAATGCGGATGGTCGATTTGCTGGCCACATGACACCCCCTATAACTGTCGGCCATACAAGCAGATGCCCTTTACGACAACTGCCCTATAGGTCACAAGGGATACTTTTGTAAGGGGGTATGCGCTGCAGCCGCTGCGTATCACCGACACGCGTAGCTTTAATTAGTGTTTAATCATACAATGGACAGAAAGAAAAATATTCCTAGCGTCCAGCCGAAATACGTTCAAACTAAATAAAACAAAAAAAATAATCAAGTTTTGTTTGACCTTCCAGTGCATTGACTATACGCAACCGTCTTTCATCCTTGACTTCAATGGGGCAAAGGTTTTTTTACAGGCCAATTTCAAATGTTATTCCATAATTGATTTCACACTCAGAAACTAGGCCATGGCATCGTCTATTACGAGAGTCAAAGTCATCACCGAGTACCCTTCATATCTAGTGGCTTAGATTAAGTTCGTCTGACTGCAAATTCCCCCCCCCCCTTAATCTTCTTACTATCACGGGAGGGAATCTAAATCACATTTATTGGAAGAACCCCCCCCCCCCGGCCATTGACATCACAGCTTAGAAAATTTGTTGATTATAAATGATGAGATTGACAGCTTTCGTCCGATTATGTGAATACATAACAGGAAACGGGTCGATTTTGATCATTCCTGTGGTCCAAGCGGAAATAGAACTGTAATTTTGAAAAACAATATGCAAATAGCAAGGCCAGGTTCTTATAAATATGGATTGGTTTTGTTTTAGATTGGCAAGGATCAGGAATGAAATATCTTTATACTGAAAGGTTTTGGTGTCTTTCTTGTGCTGCTGTAGTTAGGTAACGTGTGTATAAACATCCGGTTTTTGTTTCTTGCTCCAAACAGTTAGTACAACATCATGTCTTTGGTTTGTTGCTTCAAACAGTTAGTAGGCCTACAACATCCTGTCTTATGTTTGTTGTTCTAAACAGCTAGTCGTATAAAATTCTTAGTTAAATAGACTTGAAATGACTGAATACAAATTTTATTTATAAGCATACAGAGACGCAAGCTTGAAAGTAGATATAATGTAAAAAAACAAATGAATAACTTCAAACAAAATCTAACTCAACATGTTCTTTCTGTCTCACGTCTGCCGCTTGTCTCACCATTTTGATGTACTCGGATTACGTCAGACCATCTCATGGTTTCATCAGAAACTCTTCAGCGTACACACATAACCAAAAGCATCCGCCCTACTTTCCTCCGGGGGGTTACACCATAAAGTCGCGCATGCGCTCTAGAACAAGGGTAGGGGCAAAAATAAACAAGTTGGGAATAAAAATATTTTTTTTCTACCCCGTAAACCACGTCAACTTATTTCTTTCTCTCCTAACCGACGAATCGACGATACAAACGTTGATTCCATCCGAATGTGGTAAATAATTACGGATAGAAAGAGTTAAGTCATGGTTTGATCTATAATTTATGTGTCAAGAGAGGGGCATAAAACCTCCCCCCTTTCCCAATGGCTTTCCACGCTCTTGCTCTAAACACTGTGACGTGATCCTGAAACGCGAGGGTCCTCAGAGGGCGACTTCACTCTATTAATACATAGCTCTACGAAGTAGCTAATGCAACGCAGACATTTACTTCTTGCATGTGTGTTCAATAAAATCATTGCGTTCGACCTTTCCCTCAGGTGTGCAAGGGTTAACAAACAATCTATATCCAGGTCAATGCAGTGAGCGCTGTGTCACTAAACAGCATGGCTCACCGTATCCCATCGTGTTTGGCGTGTCGTCATCATTCAGATGTTAACCTGGTCCTACCTCGGAGGTATAAAGCTGAGCAGTTTCCCCCCTGTACCGACCAGCTCACACTTACAAGTGACACTTGTCGGGCAATAAACTATCCATAAATGTCACCTAGTCCTGGGGACAGGCCAGAGCGCCATCACCCACCTACCAAACTGCCTGCCCCCACCCCTCTACTTGACGCTGTCAAAACCAGGGAGGTAGTAAAAATAAATAATTTAAAAAAACTCCCCCATTTCACTATTTCTTCTATTAGCCCCTAAGAGCTTCTGATCATATCAGGTGGAAAATAAAATCTGGCATTCCCCCGCCTCACATTATGGAGGTATTGGTGATGACAGAAGTCACTCGCATAAGCCCAATGCAGTGTATTGATCCCACAATCCTCCTTGTCATATTGAGCCATTTCGTGGTCTTCTTTTTATCTTTCTCGATGGCATGAGAAGATTGACATAGGCGTAGCTGTGTGAAGGGAGTAGAGGAGGCGTGAAAATTTCTGCTTTTGTTAAAACACCTGAACAGTCCCAAGATGTCCACCTGTGAGTTTCCCTTCACAATCTTATCTGTGTGATTATCTGATTTGAACTCTTGGAAAATGTAAAGAAAAATTCAGAGAGCTTTTATAATAGATTTTTTTTTTTAAAAAGGTCAAGGACGCGATATTAAAAGATTATAGTTGCCAACTATTTGTGCTAAAATTGGAAATAAGATTCTGCATTTCTAAAAAGTGAACACACATTGTGTGATTTTTAAAACTCGTAGCGTATCACTTATTAGAACGTCCATATTCCGTAAGCCAGTTACACAGAAATGCTAACTACTTTTAGATTTGCCCCAATAAATACAAATCTCCAATGTTTCGTGTGTTCATTATTTCTAAACATTTTGTGTCGTTTTGTCGTTCTATCGTTTTGTTGACTAATGGACCCCAATCGTAAACACCCTTAAGACAGAGCCTTTATGCATTGAACTTTATCCAAAGCATATAACGGTCTAAACTAAGTCTTTCATCTTGCTCGTGTGATAGTTCTTTTTTTATTCGTATTAGTTTTAAACGCATACACGCGTACAAGAAACTCAAACATCTGTCGAAACATAATCTGTCGAAGTCAAGATATCTATCACACAACTACAAGACCAAGCCTATTGCAACATTCAAATTTGCAGTTGTTTATAATGATATCACATATTTAACATGTGTATGCTTTAATGATATCACATTTTTAACACGTGTATGCTTTAATGATATCACATATTTAACATGTGTATGCTTTGATGATATCACATATTTAACATGTGTGTGCTTTAATGATATCACATATTTAACATGTGTATGCATTAATGATATCACATATTAACATGTGTATGCTATAATATCACATATTTAACATGTGTATGCTTTAATGATATCACATATTTAACATGTGTATGCTTTAATGATATCACATATTTAACATGTGTATGCATTAATGATATCACATATTTAACATGTGTATGCTATAATGCTATCAATACAAGTATTCGTCTGCTACTACCACACACACCCCTCCCGATAGGTGAATCCTACCACAACCTGATTGAATCCTCGGTCTCTTATTTTTTTTGTTTTGTCCGAACTCGTTTTGCCAGACTTCATTCAATTTTGTCCACCCCCCCCCCCCACTCTATTTCTTTTCTTTCACCGAGGATTGATTGACCGATAGCTCTGTATGCCCCCACCCCCCTTTCCCGATTTCACCCCCCCAACTCCGCACACAAACAATGGAATTAGATCTTTAAGTTGTGTTCGTCGCTGTTGTAGTCCTGTCGGTGCTACTCTCCAGTGACACTGACCAGTCCGGATGTCTCTCCCCAAAGGCCACAACGGACAATGGCTATCAATACTAATATTTAATGCCGAGTCTGAAAGCATCCTTTGATCAAACTATTATTACATAACAACTGGAACGAATGGGGAGGTCATTGAAACGGTTACCTCTGTTGTTATCTAGGAAAGATTACTCTTGAAGGATGGCTGTTAAGTTCGCACGAATTATCTGTTAACACCAGTTATCACATATTTCAACTTTCTCTAAGAGCTGTTTAAATATCCAACCCCTATCTGTATAAATTATCTGTATAATGTGACGGGTCTCAAACTTTAGTTATGAGCCCGAAGAAAGTTGTTCTTGACATGAAGTTTTTGGTAATTTATAATGTTGAGCATTTAGCTAACGTTAATTTCTTTGACTACTAAACACAGTCGTCAATACCTTCTGATGCAAAGAACATTGAACTATATCTTGACCTCCATTATTGCTAAGGGGAAAGTGAAACAGTAGTGTGTCTAGCTCTTTGAGAGTTTAAGATTACAAAGATCTAGATAAAATTTAAATAAAAAACGGAGGCAATGTCCTTTGAAGAGGCTTCCAATCTTAAAGTGTATTTCCGGTGATTTGACCGCTAAGTTCAAAGGTCGCGTAACCACGTGGTTCTTATTTTAAATCCTTGCATTCCCCCAACAGAAACCGTTGTAGAATCCGGGACACGGGGTGAAAGTGTTCGTAAGATGTGTTCGGTTGATTCTTGAATTTATTTGAATGAGATGTTTTTTTGTTTGTTTTGTTCATTGTTTGCTGCTATGATTGAAGCTGATACTGTCCCGGTGCGCGTATTGTTTAGATCTGAGGGTCGGTTAAAACGTGCGTTTCATTTCCATGTTTCGGGTGTTGCCTGGGCAATGGTACTCAGCCTCGATGTGGTGCTCGGGTGGAAACGGTCGTTAGATAAGACGACTAGGCTAATAGGAAAGCAAAAAAAAAAAAAAAAAAAAAAAAAAAAAAAATAGACCCCGTTGGGGTGTCTGAGGACCGATTCCACTGCACTAGCGAGGATGGAAGAAAGTCCCAATGAACATGTCACTATTCACTCACTTTCCTCAAATGACCGTTGTTATGGCTGAGTCCTGCACGGCTGATGTGGTACAGAGAACGAATATGGGGAGTTTCCTTGGTGTGCTTGGTCATTGGCCTCGGAGCGCCTTGGGATATGAGCTATCGGTAATAGGTATGTACTAATTTACACCTGCTTGGATCTTCCCCAGACAGAAGTTTGTTCAGGCACGCAGATGGAGGCAAACTTCCGGTAGGCCTTGAACTCTAAGAGTCTTAGACTCAACTCTTACGACAAGAAGTTTCGGATGTTGGTTAAGAACTGAAGATCATTACATCGTAGCCCAAATTTACATTGGAACTGCTGTGGAAGGTAGTAGGCAAGGGTTCGAGCCTCAGACCATAGAGACGACAGTCCAGAGCGCATGACCACACGACCAGGCAGACATCCTAGTGGGGACATGTGTCAGTGGTAGTCACGGTAGTGTATATTGTCTTAGTACAAAGAACACCAGAAGTAAACATCCTGGTCAAAGAGTTCCTTACCAGAGTTGTGGGTGAGGCATGTAAGTAGAGCGATAAGATTTCATGAATCACTTGTTATTTCTGTTGACCGGATGTAACCGCGTTGGTCTCTACGTGAAAAGAAAAAGGATTAATGTGTTTATTTATTGACATCATCACCAAATTTTACAACTTCCGTTTTTCTTTTTTTTTGTTTTTTCGGGCTGCCTCCACGGATCGGCAAAGCTATTGTAAAAATGGGGGGAAATCATAATATTGTATGTTTCAAAAATGTATTTTAGGTATTAGGAGTCTATTCATTTTGAAATTGTAAACAAACATTTCAGTTTATTTTTCTTTCAAAAAGTATTTCAAGATTTAATGTAAGCTCTTTGTTTTAACCTGAGCTAAGCCAGTATGTGTGGTTGGACGAGCCGTCGAATGTTGTAAAATGTTTTACTGGTTTCGGATGGTCATTAAAGATAATGTACATTCTAGCCCCTCCCGCAGAACGACTGGAGATGACAACGGGCAGGGTCTGAACCCGGGACCATTGAGACGACTGAAAGACAGTCCCACGGTTAGCGCACGACTAGGCAGCCATTAGGAGCCAGATCACAAAGTTTCAATAACACCATTGATTTAGTCTTCTTGCCATCAATAGAAAAGACACCACTGTCTTGGTGATTAAGCTATACAATCAATCACTTTAACCCACTTTATTTTCAAAACCAGGCAAATGAGTAGATATCAAAGTATTCCATGGCTATATAATCGTACCGGTATTTAGATTTGAAAAGGCCCTAATATTTAAGATATTTTGCCCTTCTGGAACCCTAATAATTCCAGGTATTATATATCAGTACTAAATATTTCTTGGGGGCCCTCGGTTATACCTTGTGTACCTATACTATAGGTAAACCCGCCCTGCGCTTGTCTAGAGGGGGAAAAAATCAGTTTGCATCAAGAAGGCCTTCGTCTTCTGCAACTTTTGCATGCAAACAACGACCTTGGCCTAATTCTATAAAAAAAAAAATAGATGAAGGCGTATACATTGAAATGTGATTTATATATCACAATAATAAGTTTCTTGCTACATTTATTATCTGAACTTAACTTTCATTTGAAGAACTAATTAATAGTTTAATCGCTTCTTTAGTATGCATTAGACTTCCTCGTATAAGGGTCACATTTCTTTAAAGGATTTGTTTACTTGATAGCAAGAAAATGTTTTAACTTAGCGAATGTTGTTTGACTTGGGGGAATGGGTTTAACCGAGAAAATATTTCTCGGTTTAATTGATTACTAATTGGCGTGCTTATTTAGTTTTTTCATCCACAACCAAACAAATCAGCATCAAAGCATGGGTTAAATGTTTCCTCGCCTCGCCGCTAATTGATTAAACGCGCCGGTGTTGTAGTCAGAATTTGTACTGTGATATATATTTTTTTTTACACTAGTACATAGCCTAGCGTCCCACGTGACTAGGTGACCTAAAAATGATTAAAATAGAGAGAAAAAAACAACATCTGTCTGTTGGTGGTAGCCTCATTTCCACTTCGTCGTTGTCCTTTTCTGTTGTCTGTCTCGCTGTCCTCTTTATGAAGTTCCCGCCCCTTCAGAGATAACGCAGCCGATAGTGTCGGATTACGGACAACGTTATGTGCTCCACGTCACGGAATTACGCGTGTATTGCATGTCTGCGGTCACTGCCTGGTCGTGAGTGCCCACTGACCGTATGGCAGTGCCGTGTTGCTGAATGTGTTCCGCAAGCTATTCATTGCATCGGCTGCATTTTTTCCTGGCTTAATGTGTTGCATGTGTGTAACGTAGATGTGTCGCGCATGACAGGCACCGTTTTAATAGACTAAGGCCTTACACCGGATCCACGTGGTGTAGGTCTAGAGTGTCTTAAACATAGTTGTCTTCCTGAAAGACTGTTTATAATAATTTGGTTAGTGCACTGGATTGCGCTGTTCTGTTCGGTACATTTCGCTTTGGATTAAGATATCGTCTATGTAAAGCATGGATTGTCCTGCTTGGATTATAACTTCATCCACTAGATTCTAAATAATATTGGATTAAAAGGACACGAAGCCGGTCTAGATCTAGAGCCATGGCCAAAGCCGAGCCTGCAATGGGAACACTTCTCCAGGAGAGGAACGGCGCGAAGGCCAAGGAGGCTGAGTCTGAGGAGGACAGCAGCGGCGGGGTCGGTTTGAAACCCACGCTGTCTTTGCTGAACGGGGTAACCGTCATCGTCGGCTGCATCATCGGCTCGGGCATCTTCGTGAGCCCCAGGGGCGTGTTGGCCCATGCCGGGAGCGTGGGCATGTCGATCATCATTTGGCTTCTGTGCGGCCTCTACTCCATGATCGGGGCCTACTGCTATGCCGAGCTGGGAACCTCCATCGTTCGGTCCGGGGCGGACTACGCGTACATGTACGAGGCGTTTGGCCCGTTCGTGGCGTTCATCCGCCTGTGGGTGGAGTGCATTATTGTCCGCCCTTGCACCACCGCCATAGTCGCCCTAACGTTCGCCCAGTACGTCATAGAGCCCCTGTTTCCCGGGTGCCAGCAACCTGGGCTGGGAGTTACGCTCCTGGCTGTAATTTGTATAGGTAAGTGATGCCCTACTTAGGGAATAAACTGTTGACAAGCTTTGTGCGCCAAACAATTCAGTAGAATTCTTCCGATAGATAAGTTTAATTGTGTTGTAGATTTTATAGCGAGTACCAGTATAGTCTAGACCAGTGTTTCCCAAACTTTTGAACTATGTGTACCCCTTTTATAATTTTTATAATGCTAAGTACCCCTTGCTCCCCCCCCCCCCCCCCCCCCCCAACTTTAATTTACTAACAAAGTATAATAAAATAGGTATTAAAAAATCAGCATAGTTAATGATGTGCAACGCGTACCCCCTCCAAAGTTTTGTCGCACCCACCTTTGGGAAACACTGGTCTAGAGTATAGTACAGTATACTTACCATTCATATTCTTCTAATTATTTGGCGCCAAATTATTAATCAGTAAATATTTTGCAATACTAGCAATGTATCGATTTGTAAAATTCGGTTCTGGATCATTATAAATGCATGTCACATTACTAGCGATGTAGTCTATACCTGGCTCATATTCCATTCCCACCTTTACATTTTTGTTAGATATTTATCTCACAAAACTTGAATGTAGAAAATGCATTTACATCTATATCCGAACATCAACTGCGCATTAGTTTAGCTGGGTATATTCACCGGAGGAGGTTACGTCAAAAATATCATACTGAAGGGACTCTTTGTTTGGTGCACCACTTCTGCAAAGTTTTTTTTTTTTCTTTGCGTTTTCCTAACCGCCATTTGTTTGTTTTTTGTCAGCCAGCCTAAGAAAAGTCACGACCGGATGTTTAGCGCTGAGTGTGTCAACACACTGCCACTGACTGGTCAGTCTGTTGACACTCAGGCATTCTCCGGTGTCAGGCTCGTGGTGTTTTAGCTGCGGATATCTGTTAACTCTTTCTTTCCGAACTGACGATACCAGCGTTGATTCCACCAGAATGTGGTAAATAATTACGGAGAGAAAGAGTTAAGACGTAGTTTGTCTTTTCCCTCGTCTTGCACTTCTGTACTTGTTCTGACCTGAGGAACGGTTAGCACGCCATCAGCTTGTCTTGCCCATTGTTTATTGAAGACGCAACTCTCAATGCGTAATTAGATTACACATAAGAAATCAATGAACGCTAGACATTAATCCACTGCGACACAGACGAGCGCCTTAATAAAAAACAAACAATTCAGTAGAACTCTTCTGATAGATAAGTTTAATTGTGTTGTAGATTTTATAGCGAGTACCAGTATAGTCTAGACCAGTGTTTCCCAAACTTTTGAACTATGTGTACCCCTTTTATAATTTTTATAATGCTAAGTACCCCTTGCTCCCCCCCCCCCCCCCCCCCAACTTTAATTTACTAACAAAGTATAATAAAATAGGTATTAAAAAATCAGCATAGTTAATGATGTGCAACGCGTACCCCCTCCAAAGTTTTGTCGCACCCACCTTTGGGAAACACTGGTCTAGAGTATAGTACAGTATACTTACCATTCATATTCTTCTAATTATTTGGCGCCAAATTATTAATCAGTAAATATTTTGCAATACTAGCAATGTATCGATTTGTAAAATTCGGTTCTGGATCATTATAAATGCATGTCACATTACTAGCGATGTAGTCTATACCTGGCTCATATTCCATTCCCACCTTTACATTTTTGTTAGATATTTATCTCACAAAACTTGAATGTAGAAAATGCATTTACATCTATATCCGAACATCAGCTGCGCATTAGTTTAGCTTTTACTGGATAGCTGCTTGGTCGTGCGGTTTGCGCGCTGGACTGTCGTTTAGATTTATCGATGGTCCCGGGTTCAAACCCTGCCCGCTCCCATCCCCCGTCGTCCTGCGGGAGGTTTGGACTAGGAAGAAATTATCTTCAACTCTGAAGGAACATCCGAAACAACAAACAAAAAACATATTACTGCACTACATCTTTGACTCTTCTATCAGGACAGAAGACTAAAAAGTTAACTTTTTTTTTTTTCAAAGCATAAAACACAAGCTAATAAGATACTCGGAAAGACACTAAGATAAATGTTCATTTCTTATTGCTCTAGGACTTATTCGTACAAGTGCCCCTTATTCTTAGTGCCATTAGAGCATGAATAGGAAAAACCAACAACTTATCAGAGTTCAAGTCTCTAATTAGCGTGTACAGCTAGATTAACAAGGACACGCTTCGCACCTTATTATCATCGTCTCTTCTGAAGTAACGTCTGTAGTTTATAAGATAAGATCTCTTAATATTATTTACATGCTGTAACGGTAGTTTATCATCTTTGCTATATCTCTTAATCCTATATAGATCTATGTGCTATATTCTAACATCTTGTATGTATGGAATACGTTATTACTGAACAATGGTTCTTATACGGCGAGCTTTATAGCTCCCACCAAGTCATTCGCATTTTGCGGTCGCGATGACCTCCTGCGACCTGGAATGACGTTGGCCTCAGGCGAACTTTGATACGTTATTCTTACTAGCTGAAGTTTTAAAAGTCCATGGCCAGCCATCAGTTAGATAAAGGCCAACTTGACCTGAACCATGTAACCCCTGTCAGACATCACACGATCGAGACACTACATATGCATGATTGCGGAAATCTGAAATTCAAATGGCAGCGAAATTCTAAACATAATGAATTAACAGTGGATTCTTTTTTTTTTTTTTTGCTCGGGAGTTGGGATTTGGGACAGCATACCACAAATTGTGTTAGTTCAACTAGCGGGACTCCCCGGAAATTTTGGGGTGCAAATAAATGAGATTGACACGGTGAACTAGATCTAGAGGATAATTATGCGGCATGAGAATGCGCTTCAAATGTTTTGGCGCATTAACTTGTGGTGTTGTTTGGTTACGAGAACGATCGCGCAATGATCTCTTTGTATTGTGGAAAAAATGTTCTATTGTTGTTTACAATTAATACCTAGATTGGGAGTAAAAGTTAAACCATGATCCAGATAGTGGCTCTGGTCATTAATATCATTTATTATTAGTTGGCGTCTTTTACTTTTGGTGTAGGTCAAAGGACTACGTGAGTAAGCGCAGGATTAGGTTTCTGTCATAAGAGGAAGACATACTCTCTAATACGTCTGCAGGGGGGAAAACAAACATGATTGGATGGGAGGCTGACCTTTCTGCGAAGTGTCAACACTAGGCCCCCAAAGTGTCTACACCACATGACCGAGCAGACGTCTAGAAGGGAAGTTATGACTGGCCTCGGGGGGTCCATCTCTGCGCTGCACATGCAAACTATGAGATATTCGCGTCACACAGGACTTCCAACACATTGTAGCTGACGGCTCAAAAGGCACTAGCAGACGAGGCAGTAGTCTGTTGGATCTACTTCTATTGTACGGACAGAAACAGTGGAAATTAAACAAAAATGTTTTTAGATTGACCAAGTAATTAATTAGATCATGTATCTTAAGAAATCCCCCCCCCCCCCCCCACCATCGTATCGCAACCCAATTTTGAATGCACTGCAAGTGCATGAAATAAAGGCGCATCCAGACTTCGGTGTAAAGTGGATCTGCTCTAGTAATTTGAAAGACATTACACGCTCTAAAGATTAAAAGTGACCACAAAACGTGCAAAGACTTTGAGGAGTAGCAGTCAGGCTCTAATTACTGCTCTGCGCCTTCATTTGTTTAGTTAAGTTAAAGCCTACACTTCTAATTAAGTGAATCAAGCATGAAAGAGCTTTAAAAAAATTGGACTCACTTTAATCTTTTTATTAATGCCTGCCCACGTGCTGGCCCTAATTTACGCGTGCTGATTCCTGCTTGTGGCTATTTACACATTGACCTTAATCAGTCCTCCCGCGCCCCATTCCCCCTCCGGTTGAAAGCACGTCTCCGAGTTCTATATCAAGACGTAGTGAGCGTCCCTGCCTTGGCATCCATTGTTCCGCCGCGAAGTAAACTAATCCGGGCATTTTGCAATCTTCACTCCCAAGAAATAAAAAAAAAATTACATTGTCGTTTGCGTCTTCTCGTCTGTGAATCAAACCAATGTTTGGAACAAGTCATTTTTTTTTAATGGGCGATATTATGAATTGACAAATAAGTTTGTGACAACGGAATGTTGTGATAGAGAAATTAGGTCAGTTTTGTTACCGTTGTGTCGGCCCCCATCTCCCAGCCTTCACGCTTCCCAGCTTTTTTTTTTCCACCCTGGTTAGTCGACGGTGATATTGGCTGTCGAATAAGTTAACTAATGACGAAGGGAACCGTCGAATGTCTTAACTTCCTGTTCTTGTTTTTTACTAGTCGCGTCATTGTCTCATAGTCAAAACTTTGCCTGTTTACGAAACAAATCAGTAATTCCTAATCGTGCCATAACGTTGTAACCATAGACATAAATAAATATAGACTGGCCGATTAAAGAGTTTTATGAAGCGAAAATTTGTGACTGGCAATTTTGTGTACTTTATTATACAGCATTTATGAGCACTTTAAAAGTGAAGTATTCATATCTATTTCAGCCACACACCTATATATATATATATATATATATTGTAAATAAGGAGGCAGTG
Source organism: Biomphalaria pfeifferi (assembly GCA_030265305.1). Lineage (NCBI taxonomy): Eukaryota > Metazoa > Mollusca > Gastropoda > Planorbidae > Biomphalaria > Biomphalaria pfeifferi. The sequence continues at coordinate 582,754 of JASAOG010000256.1, forward strand.
TAGTTTTGTTTAATCTCTCAAGACAGAAGATCATACAATTTTTCAGAATTCGGAAATCCGAATACAATAGATATACATGTTTTCAAGTTACATGAAGTTACTTCCTTTTCCAGTCTATATTTATTGATGTCTATGGTTGTATTATTCAAAAGTGTACTGAAGATGAACTTGTATTTATTAAAGAGTTGTGGAATAGAGAAGTGTATGTATTGAAACTTGTAAAGGTCCTAAAGCTATGTGACATTTTGGGCCCAATTATTAAGTCGCGATATCATATTCTGTGCTGAATATTTCTTTGGGGGGGGGGGGGGGGGGGGGGGAGGGGCCTTAACTACAGCTTGTGTAGCCCTTAAGTAAATCCTGCCCCGAGGATGGGGCATTACTCGCTGTCTTTCTAATTAGAAATTTTAACCCGTGGCCTGTGTTTTCATTTTAACAATTGGCCGCCCTATTGACGGTAAAAATGAACTTATCATTTTCTACACTACGAAACAAAAGTATTTTTTTTTTCGTATTCCATCTGTAAAGATAATTTTCTTTCCCTTTTTCTAAAAGCAAGCCAGTCCCAAATAAAACTGATTTGTGTGTGTGTGTGTGTGTTAATCACCTAGGTTATGTATTCTGCACATGTTATCATATGATATGAAAGTGTAAGGGGAATAATTTCTCCCGTAAATGTATTTTCTACAATTGAATATGGATCAGAATACGCCATGGTATTTTCAGAAGTGAAATCTGATGACCCAATTTCTAATGCATGCCGGGAATCTTGATAAAGAACGAACAGAATTCTAATTTACCAAACAAAACGAGTAATTCTTTGAGTAAAATACGAAAACATAAAAAACACAGTGTGTACTATATATTAAGCAATAAAGCACTGGACAATTCTACGTCTATAATTAATTTGCAAAAGTAGACTCTTCATTTAACTTGTACACTGAGCAGACCGATTTTCGGATCCTGAAGCAAGTTCTCTACATAAAGGTTTTCAGATCGATATGTCGCTTAGCGGAAATACATAAAAACTGTTCATTTCATCTTTCTTGACATATCTACTATTCACTGTAGAAACTTGAATCTTTGATAAGAAATGTGTTAACAAAGCAGCCTTGACTCTTACACCACGTGATACTATCTGTTCTGTATTTTGCTACGGATCACATACATGCATGCATTACTGTATTGGGCATTAAAAGATAAATTCCGTGTCGGTTAGATATTTTTTTGTAACTCCAAGAAAGTCTGTGCATTCCACACGAACTGTCCATCCATCTCCTGGGATCTCTCCGTCCAGCAGACGACATTACAGTTTCCGTGCGCCAGCCTCATGAATAATATTTTGTTTCAACTTAGGAAACATGAAAACTTTGGTAATGTTCGGTATCGATATTTGCTATAAATAAGGTCATTCTATATACTGTTTTTTCATAATCTTTCTGTATTGAGTGGAATCGTTAAGCCAGAAGATTAGAATCGATATCATGCGTCTTATTGCATACGTTTTTTTTTAGCCCACTTTATTGTTGTCTAATCCAGAATTGATTGAAGTTGGTTTGTCCAGCAGACGATAGTCGACAAACGTATTGCGTCATTGATTGCGCTTACACTATTCTTATATGACACAGGAGTTCCTTTTATTTCACGCTAATCTCTCCTTCATGATCTCAAAAAATATTTATGTAGGCAAGTGAAGTTTAGCTCAGTCAACTCTGAGGTCTGAAAGAGGAACACTACTTAGCACACATCTGGGGGGGGGAGGGTTACAAACTTCCGGTAGAAACAGTGAGTGTGGGCATTTCCATCTGTCCATGACCCGCCTTTGTAGCAGGTCATTGTAACCCTAATCTTCAAACGATATATTATTCATTCACACCGTTTCCAATTTTATAATTTATATTACAAGTTTTAAAAATAGTTTTCTTCTTCGACATCATTACCATCTGCTGTAAGTTGTTGACCTTGCACATTGACCAACACACACGTCAATATTTTGTGATCATTATCTTATCATTACTCAGTACTTTCGGAGGCAATAATAGCTCGTGTCACGTGACGCTGGCTGTAAGACTGGAGAAATGCTAAGCATGGTGCGCAAAGATAGCTATCACGTGACTGTGTCTCTGGTAGCACCAAAGGGAATGAGGCCTTAAAACACTTGAAACGAAAAATCTAGTGTAGATTAGTGCTGTTTTTTCACAGATGTCTTATAATCGTTGGTTGTTTCGTTTCTGTCATATAACCCAAGGGAAACAACTCTTCCAGTGCGAATTATTTGATTGAAAAAAAAATGTCGAGTTTTCCTAAGCGAACAAAAATCTGCAAGGTGATCAGGGTTACCAGCGGCGCTAGCAAAGTTACCCCCTGAGAGTAACCCCCCGCACTAAAAGAGTAAAACAGGAATCCACTGTGAAGTCTATAGAGTTTATTTTTTTGAATGTTTAGCGGGAAACTTTGAGAAAACGTTTTCTATTAGGCAGCACTCTAGTTAATTGAACAGATAGCTTCCCTTTGTTGCTTTTATAGGAAACGAAAAAGGGCGAACTAATCGAAATCCATCTCGTCTGGGTCTTAAACTTTTTATGTCCTCCATATTATTTTTTAGTGAAAGTTTTTTTTTTTTTTTTTTTTAAATATGCTGAATTTAAATTCAAACAGTTAACTTACACATACACACATATTCAGTGTGATATTCGACCAGGGGCGTTAGCTAGGAATTTTCCATCGTTCGGGGGGGGGGGGCTTTACCTCTTCAGGGACCCCTGCATTTTGCGAAATATTTAAGTTTTAATGTGAAAACACTCATTTTGGGGGTTTTTCAAATTCTCCCCTCCCCTTCCCCCACCCTAGCTACGCCACTGTACTCGACACTCAGAAAAAAAAACTTGGATAGAAATACATCAGTTTAGATTTAAATATAATTTAGATTTTTTTTTACTGAAAACACTTATGTAGTAATAAAATCTCAACTTCCTAACTACTGTCACTGACAGTAGACGCAAACTTTAACTCTATGACCAAATCACAAGGTCCTCAGCACTCGCAAAGATCTTCCTTCAGGGAACAGTACCAGGAAAAGAAGAAGAGGCAGACAGAAAAAAAGCGATGGGAAGACAGTATAAAAGAATGGACGGTCAACAGATCTTGTGTGTGGTGCCCTGCAGACCAACGGATAGGTGAAGGTGCAATGATGAACGAGTTTTAAAAAAATGCTCGTCGCACAAATCCGTGTCCAGTGTGACAGTACAGACTGACATCAGTGCACACTGGCACTAATCAATAATGTCATCCTGCTTGGAAGCTGCAAACACTTTAAACAAATATCACACGCTCCGTTGATTTGATCTTAACGGGGCGCCCTCTAGTTCAGGACTCTGGGAGTAAATGTATCCCCCCCCCTTCTTTAGTTCCCACCACTTTATATTTTTATATATACATAAGTTTATCTAGATCTTGATTAACGAATTTTATACAATATACATAGAATATTCTTAACTCAAACTGTACATGTGGAGTTATTTCAATTAAACATTTTATGTGGAGTTTTCGTGAGAAAGTGACTTATTTACTAGGCAACTGCTATCTGTAATTACTTCGATGTAGCTTCATGTCTGTCCCCACAGCTAATTAATTCAGTTCTCAGCCACTGTGAAACGTAATGATTCCCTATACCAACCCAGTGCGAAACTTAATGATTCTCTATACCAAACCAGTCACAACACAAGAGGTCTGACTTAATTGAAATGTAGCGGTGTGTCAGCCGACAATCTCTAGACATCACCAGCTTCTCTCTCCCTCCCCCCCCCCCCTCTCTCTCTGTTTCATATCGATCTTACCATGGTCCCCTTGTTGGGACAATGGTTTCTGGTTGTAGTCTTTTTATCTTCTAGTATGCTATAGCCAAGCGCAATAGGTATCAATTCTACATTTAGTCGTAACTCCTGAACTTGATATCTTTAGACTCGCCGATGACTTCCCCCCTTTAAATAAAACAATCTATTCTAGTTCATTGGCCGTGTCTATATATAGAACAATGTTTGACTGATACAATCGTGGCTGTCCTTGACATTGCTTTGCAAAGTCATGGAATCATTAAAAAAAAAAAAACACTGATGAAAGTACAAATATAGTGGCATACTAATTACGTGAACTGACTGAAATGTGACTGATTAAAGTACATACATTATTGTACAAGTACATGAATTGAAATGTGACTGATCAAAGTACATATATTATTATACATCTTCATGGGACCATTTTCCTTTAGTGGCTGGTTATGTTGTCACCGTTACAGAAACGCCTGCAAACAATTTCTCGCTATCTGTAATCAGGCCAGCTCTTAGTAAATCTAGATCTCTACATTTCATTTGATATCGTCTGCCAGTCTGTTTTCGTCGACTGCTAGTGGAACTCTCTTATTATGGAAACGTCCCTGAACGTCACTTGCGTAATAATGTCTTATGAAAAGCTGAGCCGCCTGGCGAGGACAAAAAATGTGCCTTTAATCCTCATTGATTTCTTTCTCTCTCTCCTATCACCCAGCTTGCAGGCAGACTCCACACTTCCACCCACTCCTTGATCCAAACAATGACTCTCACATCTTAGAAGATTGTGTGTGGGGAGAATTTAGCATAGAGAAATTTTCTCCTTTCTAAAATGTACAATTGGACCTAGTTAAAAAAAAAAAGAAATATCTATATTTCTAAAAGACAAAAATTTCATATTGTGGAGGGAGTCTTTTGTTAATAAGGTCCCGGGAAGCATAGCTTTGGACTCCCAGGCTTAGAGCATTCTAGTGTTCGTCTGTTTGTGTGACGTTAAATTAACCACCTTCTAGACATTATTTTAAAAAAAATACCCAGAGGCGAACTGGTCCAAGTCTAAGGTCTGCTTTAATTGTTTTAGATTACTTAGCATTCCGTGGCTCTTGTCACCCCTGCTGAGTCCTTTTCTCCTTCAGCGGAGTCCTCTTCCAATCAACCAGTTGTATTTGACCTCCCCCGCTTCTTTTTGCGCCTCAGAACTGGTTTTTAATAAGGCTGTGTTTTCTGGTCCTCTACGTCTGAGTGAACAACCATTAACACAGAGACTACTTATTGACTTAGTGTTTACTTATTTTAGTTCGCCCCCCCCCCCTTTCTTCTAGTCCGTAATGAAATGATTATTTAGATTGCTATCACTTTGGTTAGTTTGTGTGTGCCCTTGTTTATGTTTGGATACACATCGTTAGGTGTCCCTCTCAATCGATATGCCAAGGGCACGTGGTTTGAATAATTCTTCATATAGAGTTACTGCTCTTGTGTTTTTTTTAATACATAAAAAAATAGGATAGTATGGAACGATATGAATTATGATGCTATTTTAATTAAAGAATAAATAATTAAGATACAAGCATGTGTCTTCAGTGGTATTGATACATGAGAGTACGACTGCGTTTATTTATTTTTTAATGTTTTTTTGTCTTTTTTTTTTGTCTTGATGTGTAGACACGCATGCAATACCAAAAATTTGCCCTAATTCATTTGGTTGGGAATGGCGAGAAAGTACACCACCTTGTTTATTAACTCTTTCTCTCCGTAATTATTGACCATATGATCCAACAGAATTATTCTTTTTGCTTATTCGTAGTTCACTTCCGTGTTATGATTAAACTTCAATAACTTTGTTATCAGACAATATTTTATTTGTTATGGAATTAAACGGAAATGCCTACTCTTTTTACAACCGCAATCTAGTGTGTATAAACCAAAAAAAATAATATACTGTGGCCAGATTAGCAATAGTATCGTAAATTAGGAGAGAAAGAGTTAATAGATGATAACAATCTAGAACTGGTTGCCCTCTACGAGAAGAAAACCTTCAGTAAACCCGCATACGTTTGTTTTGATGTTCAACTCTTCAGTTGTGGAGATTGGATAAGTCTCTAGTAATTAAAACACCTTGGTAATGTGTTTCTTTTTCTCTCTGTCCCCAGTGATTCTCACGTTCGTGAACTGCGCCTCTGTGACGTGGGCCACAAGGGTCCAGGATGTGTTCACTTACGCCAAGCTGATTGCCCTCTGTCTCATCATCATCACTGGCTTCGTTCAGCTGGGCCGAGGTAAGCTTCTTCAGGGGTCACTTTGTCTCTGGACGTTTGTCCATACTCCGTATAGTATTGGGTTTAGTTGGGTCTTTTAAGGTGAACATTTCTAGTATGTTTATGTTTACATTTCTAGTATAGTATAGGTGGCTGAGTGGTTAAGCGCTCGGCTAGCGAACTTGGGGTCCTGGGTTGGAATCTCTGCCAAGACTGGGATTTTGAATTTCGGGGCCCCTGAGTTCACCCAACAATAATAGGTACTCGGAACGTAAAGGCGGTTGGTCGTTGTGCTGGCCACATGGCACCCTGCTCGTTAACCGTTGGCCATAGAAACAGATGATTTTAACATCATCTGCCCCATAGATCGCAAGGTCTGAAAGGGGAAACTTTACTTACTTCTAGTATGAAACAAGGAAAACATTAAAAATACATTTACAGAAAAAGACGATACCTCTTTTATACATCTTATAGAGCGATTTTTTTCACTTGATAACTAATGAAGTTAGATTTAAAAAAAAAACAATGGGACATTTTTACCCTGTCCCCCTTCCGATCTACTACACTTTATAATATAGGCCTTTAGACCTAGACTTAGAAGACGATGCGCACAATTTTTCTGAGCATTAATTTATTGAACTATTGAATCAATAATACTTTACTTTCGGAAATTCCCAAACGCGATAGGCCGTTCAAAACCGATCTAGATCTACACCACGTTCTCTAGCCAATTTTGTTTTTTTGTTTTTTACTTTGACAAATTATAACTGCCAAACTTGAGTTTTTCTCGTGTGGCCAACGAGGTCGTAATTCTTTTCTCGGCGATATACATCTACTATTAAATTTCTAGAAAAATCGTTAGGGCCGTTTTGAGATCACTGTCCAGGTTCCACACTCCAGCCTCCTGGTTCCACAAGCATTGACTTAATAGAGGTGTTGTAAAAAAAACAACAACACTGGGCCCCTTCGCGTTACTAATTCTACATTTTTATCAGCCCAATCGTCAGCTGTTCATTGTGAAACTTGGCGCGTTCGTCAAAACACGGGGAGTGCATAGCCTGTTGACATATAGTCTTTCCAAATTGTGTGATCCATCAGTTCCTTTTTGTTACGTATCTAGGCATTTTTTTTTTCTTTCTTTGACCTGTTGCGGTCGAGAGACGGGGAGGTTGTCTGCCCCTTGTGTAATAAGTTTTTTTTTATTTTATTCGTCAAGCCACACAGACAGTGACCGGTCCTTGACCTGTGTGTGTACCTCTGGTTGAAAGGAGGGTGTTTTTTTTTCTGTCTCTTTGAAGAGCGTTCTAGATCTGGGAAATTGATGACGTATTTGGTTCGAGAAATTCCTAGATTTGTCTTGAGATCGACGCGCGGTAGATTATATAAAGACCGCCCGCGTGACGTTGACGGACAGACATACGGAGACAGCCGTGAGACAGAATAGCGGAGACATTGCGTGACCCGTGCGTGGTATACCAATCGATCGTGTAAGTTAAGATTTTTTCTTTTTCAAGGCCTTGCTTGTATTTGTAATTATATTTTCAAACTCTTGTATTGTAATATTTTTACAAGCCATTTTTGTAAAAGGGTTTTGGTCAACCCTTCCATTTTGTATTGAGTTATATTATGATTAAACATTAAGTTGATATTTTACCTTCCGATTTCTTGTGTCATTTTTTTTTTTATTCATTGTAAGTCTTTGATTAAATTCAGACTTTAGATAAGTGACACAACTACCTTTTTCTATTGTCACGTTCCCCTAGGCAAGCCATTTAAAAGTATAATTCAATTTGTAATACGTGACAAAAGAAGTTTGGGGGCTCGTCCGGGATATTTTTCTGAACCTATTTTCGTCTTACTTGAGTAATTTTGTAAAGGCGAAGTTGACTTTAACAAAATTTTTTTTCTGTGTCAAAGAGTCGGAAGTAAAGTATCAATAGTATTGACCAAACTCTCTTAAGGTTTTTTTTGTTGTACTGATTTTGTACTGTATATTTACATTGTATACATATTTTTTGCTTGTAATAGTTGTTAGTTAGTCATGGATATTCAGGTTTTTCTTGCAAATCCCTCTGTGGAAGAGCTTGATGCTTGTACTAGGAAGGAACTGGTCCTTATTTCTAAACAGTTAGGGTTAAAAATAAAATCAAATGCCCTTAAACAAGAAATTAGAGATAACATTGTAATCCATTATGTAGACGAGGAAGTGTTTTCTGAAGACCTTTTAGAAACCCTTAGACCCGATGAGGGTAAATCAGATTTAGAACTTCAGATAAAATTAAAACAGATGGAAATAGAAGCCCAGAAAGAAATTAAACAAAAAGAATTAGAGCTTGCAGCGGCTAGAGAGCAGAGAGAAATTAAACAAAAAGAATTAGAGCTTGCAGCGGCTCAGAAAGAAATGGAAATGAAATTACAAATAGAGTTAAAGAAATTAGAGTTAGCTGCTAATGTAAGACCAGATTCTTCCCCTGCCAGTCATACTGCTGAAGCAACAAAATTTTTGAAAATAATTCCACGCTTTAATGAAGCCACAATTGACAATTATTTTCCACAATTTGAACTTGCTGTGAAAAATTTTAATGTACCTGAAACTTTGTGGCCCACTTTGCTGCAAACAGTTTTGACTGGTAGAGCTGCAGAGGTATTTTGTTCTTTGACCATTGAACAACAAAAAGATTATAATGTTGTTAAGGCCTTAATTCTTAAGGCATATGAACTTGTTCCGGAAGCTTACCGAAAGCAGTTCAGGGATTGTCGCAAATCGGATGGCCAAACCCACGTAGAATTCCTGCGGGAAAAGGAGCGACGCTTTGAGAAATGGCTCACATCCAGGGAAATCGGCACCGACTTTGCAAAATTCAAGAACCTAATGCTGATGGAAGAGTTCAAGAGTTGTGTGCGGCTGGACGTCCGTACGCATATAGCTGATCGTGGCGAGGAAGATGTGCACAAGGCTGCAGTGTTGGCAGACGATTATATAATATCACATCAATTTGCCAAGTATACGACGGATGTCAAGCCAAAACAAGTCAAACAGCCTGAGTCCATTGCTAGCAACTCCATCAAGAACAGCAGTACAAATGACAGAAAACCTACTACAAGTAAAGCTACTTGTTCCTACTGCAAACGAGAAGGCCATAAAATTGACGATTGTTGGAAATTGAGAAAGAGAAACGAAAACGCTCCTTCAAAAGTCAGCGCTTGCACAGTACAGTGGTCGGCGAGGTTTACTCCCTCATCATCAAGTCATATCAAGAATACCTCGACACCACCTGTTTCAAATGTATTGACTGTACAAGACTCTCCGAAAATGTCTCCACGGTGTTCAAATGACTCAACAGCGAGTTCTTCAAATTCATCTTTACGATGTTCCAATGACTCAACCAAGAGTTTTTCAAATACATCAAGCCGATGTTCCAATGACTCAAACAAGAGTTTTTCAAATACATCAAGCCGATGTTCCAATGACTCAAACAAGAGTTTTTCAAATACATCAAGCCGATGTTCCCATGACTCTATCCAGAGTTCCCACAATACATCATCCCGATGTTCCCATGACTCTATCAAGAGTTCCCATAAGACATCACCCCGATGTTTCAATGACTCTATCCAGAGTTCCCATAATACATCATCCCGATGTTCCCATGACTCTATCCAGAGTTCCCATAAGACATCACCCCGATGTTCCAATGACTCCATCAAGAGTTCTCCAAATACATCCAAAAGATGTTCTACTGACTCAAGAAAGAGTTTCTCCACTGCGTCTCCTAGAGATGTCAATGACTCCAGCGAGAGTTCGACCCAAGTCCAGTCTGCATCAACCAAAATTGATGTTTTATTAGAGGATTTTAAGCCTTTCATTTCGGAAGGATTCGTATCACTACCCGGTGATTCTACAAGTCTACGACCTATCACCATTTTGAGAGACACAGGTGCCTCACAATCGTTACTTTTAGAGGGTATCTTGCCCTTGTCTAAATCATCATCGACTGGGAAGAGCATCCTGTTACGAGGCGTAGAGCTTGGATGTATAGATGTGCCTCTACATCTAATCGACATAAAGTCAAATCTCATTACTGGACCGGTTGTTGTAGGTGTCCGACCAACATTACCATTGGAAGGCATCTCGTTGCTGTTAGGCAATGACTTAGCAGGTGGAAAGGTGATAGCCGAACCCATCGTCACTCAAACACCCGACTTATCTGCCACACCCGAGGAAGACCTAGAGTTATATCCAGCGTGTGCAGTAACAAGGGCAATGAGGTTGAAAGCATCTCAAGAAGAGAACGTCATCAAAGCCAACAGTAACCAAGATGATGTGGACTTGAGCACCACATTCTTTGCTTCTCTTGAAGAAGAACCAACGCCAAATTCTGAAAAGCCGGCATCAACTCGAAAACAGTTGATTGAGGACCAAAAGAAGGATCCAGAGCTCGCCAAACTCCGAGAAACCGCAATGACATCACAAGAGGCAGAGCTAGCATCAACGTGCTACTACATCCAAGATGATATGCTCTTCAGGAAATGGAAACCTCCAGACGCATCCAACGAAGAAGAATGGAGAATATGCCATCAAATCGTGTTACCAGAAAGATACCGAGCGTACATCATGAATCTGGCTCATGACACACCAATGTCAGGTCATCTCGGCATCCACAAGACATACCACAAGATTATGTCACACTTCTTCTGGCCACGTTTGAAGAAAGATGTCATCCAGTACTGCCGATCCTGTCATGCCTGTCAGATGGTTGGCAAGCCAAATCACAAGATCCCTGTTGCTCCTCTGAAGCCGATTCCAGCCTTTGAAGAACCTTTCAGCAGAGTACTTATTGACTGTGTTGGTCCTCTCCCAAGGACAAAAGCTGGCAACCAATACCTGTTGACCATTATGTGTGCTTCAACTCGTTTTCCTGAGGCTATTCCTCTAAGGAACATAAAAGCATCAAACATTGTAAAGGCCTTAATCAAGTTCTTTACTCTATTTGGTCTACCAAAGTCCATCCAATCGGACCAAGGAACGAATTTCACGGCCAATCTTTTCAAGCAAGTCATGACTCAGTTGGGCATCAAACACTGCATGTCGAGTGCGTATCATGCCGAGTCGCAAGGCGCTCTTGAGCGATTCCATCAGACTCTCAAGAACATGATCCGAACCTATTGCTTTGAGCACGAAAAAGACTGGGACGAAGGAATCCACATGCTACTGTTTGCAACCCGTGAATCCGTCCAGGAATCGTTGGGATTTAGCCCTTTTGACTTAGTCTTTGGCCATTCGGTGCGCGGTCCCTTGAAATGTATAAAAGAGACTTTGTTGTCACCAACAGCCACTGAAGGACTTTTAGACTATGTAAGTAAGTTTAAAACTAGACTTTATGATGCTTGTGTTCTGGCCAAAAATAATTTACAAAACACCCAATCCAGCATGAAACGCTGGTATGATAGAAAGGCCCGTGTTAGAGAATTTTCTCCCGGGGATAAGGTGCTTGTATTTTTGCCCATACCAGGTCAACCCTTGCAAGCCAGATATTTTGGTCCCTATGAAATTGAGACCAAAATTAGTGACCTCAATTACACAATCAAAACCCCTGACCGTAGGAAAAAGACTCAGCTATGTCACATAAACATGCTGAAGCCTTATGTATCTCGGCCAGATCACTCAGAGAAGAGTAATTGTGTTTTAAATACAGTCAAAAGTTGTTCAAATAGCCATGTTTCTCCTATTGATGATGATATTGTAAAGGAGAAATTTGGACAATACAAAATACCTAATTCTTTTGTATTACAGAATTTGGATGTAAAACTGTCTCATCTGTCTTCGACAGAAAGGCCAGTTATCATGAAACTCATTAATGAATTTAATGACATTTTTTTCTGATGTACCAAAACAGACTAATGTTATAATGCATGATGTAGATGTTGGCGAGGCTACTCCAGTCAAGCAGCATCCTTACAGGGTCAACCCTGAAAAACTTGCCATACTTAGGTCAGAAATCAAGTATATGCTTGAAAATGACCTCATTGAACCAAGTTCCAGTAGCTGGAGCTCCCCATGTGTCTTGATACCTAAACAGGACAAGACTTATCGTTTTTGTACAGACTACCGTAAGGTAAATGCTGTAACAAAGACCGATTCGTTTCCTATCCCTAGGATAGACGATCTCATAGATCGTATTGGTGACGCTAAGTACATCACCAAAATAGACCTACTTTCAGGTTATTGGCAGGTTCCCCTGACTGATAGGGCAAAGGAAATCTCCGCCTTTGTCACCCCTGATGGTCTGTACCAATACAAAGTGATGCCATTTGGCATGAAGAATGCTCCTGCCACTTTCCAGAGAATGATAAATGCCCTGCTTGCTGACATGGAGAATTGCCACGCATACATAGACGATGTAGTAATTTTTAGTCAAGATTTTTCTAGCCATTGTAAACAACTGCATTGTCTTTTTACTAAACTTTTACATGCAAAAATTACTGTAAACCTGAGTAAGAGTGATTTTTGCCAGGCTTCCATCCAATACTTAGGCCATATTGTAGGACAAGGCCAGGTGAAACCTGTAATGGCCAAAGTAGAAGCTATCCAAGCTTTCCCTATCCCTGCTGATCGGAAACAACTCCGAAGATTTTTGGGAATGTCTGGATATTATAGAAAATTTTGCGAAAATTTTTCTGTCATTGCCAGTCCTTTAACAAACCTCCTGAGAAAGAACGTCCGATTTACTTGGACGGATGAATGTCAGAAAGCCTTTAACCAAATTAAGCAGATATTATCTAGCTCCCCCATTTTGATGGCTCCTGATTTCGGAAAACCTTTTAGGTTAGCTATTGACGCCAGTGACACAGGTGTTGGGTCAGTCCTTTACCAAGAAGATAATTTCCAAGTAGAGCACCCTATTTGTTTCTTTTCCAAGAAATTTAATAGACATCAAAGAAATTATTCTACTGTGGAAAAAGAATGTCTTGGGTTGATTCTTTCTATACAACACTTTGATTTTTATATCAGTGGGTCCAGATGGCCACTGGTTGTATTTACTGACCACAATCCCCTTACATTTATCCACAAAATGTCTGGCAAGAACCAACGACTTCTCAGGTGGAGTTTATTTTTACAAGAGTACAACCTAGATCTTAAACACATAAAAGGCAGCGAAAATGTTATCGCCGATGCCTTATCTAGATTGTAAAAAGTATTTTGATGTATATTTTTTTTTATATATATCATGATAAATACATTCTGTAATGTAAATATCATTTTTGTAATTATTTTAAAAAGATTTCCATTTCGTGGAAATGTAAACTTTTTATTTTTAGGAGGGAGGTGTTACGTATCTAGGCATTTTTTTTTTCTTTCTTTGACCTGTTGCGGTCGAGAGACGGGGAGGTTGTCTGCCCCTTGTGTAATAAGTTTTTTTTTATTTTATTCGTCAAGCCACACAGACAGTGACCGGTCCTTGACCTGTGTGTGTACCTCTGGTTGAAAGGAGGGTGTTTTTTTTTCTGTCTCTTTGAAGAGCGTTCTAGATCTGGGAAATTGATGACGTATTTGGTTCGAGAAATTCCTAGATTTGTCTTGAGATCGACGCGCGGTAGATTATATAAAGACCGCCCGCGTGACGTTGACGGACAGACATACGGAGACAGCCGTGAGACAGAATAGCGGAGACATTGCGTGACCCGTGCGTGGTATACCAATCGATCGTGTAAGTTAAGATTTTTTCTTTTTCAAGGCCTTGCTTGTATTTGTAATTATATTTTCAAACTCTTGTATTGTAATATTTTTACAAGCCATTTTTGTAAAAGGGTTTTGGTCAACCCTTCCATTTTGTATTGAGTTATATTATGATTAAACATTAAGTTGATATTTTACCTTCCGATTTCTTGTGTCATTTTTTTTTTTATTCATTGTAAGTCTTTGATTAAATTCAGACTTTAGATAAGTGACACAACTACCTTTTTCTATTGTCACGTTCCCCTAGGCAAGCCATTTAAAAGTATAATTCAATTTGTAATACGTGACACTTTTTCATAGATATGTCTCTCTCTACTTGTTTAATCTCATACCATTCTATACTTCATCTTCTGCCTTCTCATTATGACGTTGAAGGGTTCAGCTGACTAGTCCTATACTGAGATGAACTGGTCAGTGGTTGCAAAATCCAGACAGCTCTCTCGTTTTTCTTCTATAAGAGTATCTTGGGGCCAGTGTCTTGCTCGGGCTTATCGATAATGTATGCAGCTTTGGTGACATGGCCTCATTCTCTAGGGCAGTGTTTCCCAAAATTTTTCCTTAACGGAACACATCGCACATATTTAGCGGAACACTTTGATTATTTTTCAGAGAATAATTCACGTGGTGGCCTGCTAGTCAATTATTCCAGTAGTTCGTGGAACACTTATTCAGGCCTCGAGGAACACTGGGGTTACGCGGAACACAGTTTGGGAAACACTGCTCTAGGGACATATCATAAGGTCATCTTTTGCAATTCCGCACCATTCTGTTAAACCCAAGACGTTGTAGCGGTTCTATGTATATCACATGATAATCCTAAGCCTTCTAGACAAGTCTCGGTCGAGATCTGTGCCCATTGGCAAAATTAATCTAAATACAATTATGATGATTTGTGTTTTCCAACCGGTATAACATATAAATATACAGATGTACAAAATGCACTATGATGAAGAATTTGTATTTTAGAAGGCGACATTTTGTGTTTGCACTGAGAGGCTCACTTCCTCTAATCTATATAATTTATTGTTAAAGTGAGTTGGCCATCTAAAAAAAAATGTAAGTTAGTCTTCTGCAAGCAGGTTACCATAATTATATCTCTTTCACAGGAGAGTTCGAATACTTCCAAGAGCCGTTTGCCAACACTGAAACTGATATAGGAGAGATCTCTTTAGCCTTCTATTCTGGATTATTTGCTTACAATGGCTGGTGAGTAGCCTTGACCTTCCTGGTTTCTGCTGGAGCGCCCTAGATTTTTTTTTTTTAATTCTTAATGGCTGTACTTTTTTTATGTGTTTTTTTTTTCAAAGAAATTTAAGAGACCTCTCTCACATAAATTAAATTAAAAACATACTTTAACTTGATGACATAATTACATACTGAATTACATACTCTCTAACGCCATACCCCCCCCCCCCCCATAGCTGTGACGTAACTTACAGACGCTTAAATAATAGCTTGAAGATACGTGGCAACAGAAGACACTTAGATCTAGATCTCCAAACAATTAGATACCGGTACGCGATGTGTCCTTTTAGTTGGGTTATAATAGTTACCGCTTCTCAGAAAGTGGTTCTGTGGATTGAGTAAGCTGGTTAATTCGTGTGCCAAAGCCTAACTTGATTTCCCAGTCTAATTGTTGTCAGACTAATATTGAAGAGTTTGGGACGCATGAAGTTAGAGATTATTAAATAATGCATAAACAAATGACGTCATTGCTCTACGTGCATAAAAAAATAAGTGAAATCAGGCGAGGATACGTGTTTCTAGTTACATGGGACAATTTAGAGGGCAATATAGTAGAAGAAACTCTTTATTTGTTTATTGTACCACTGTAACGAGTAAGCAAAGCCTTTTACTACCGTTGAATTGTTAATAACAATGGTTACTCTTCTTGGATTAGTTCTGTCATACATGTAAGAATTGATTGACCTTTTTTTTAAAAAAAATTACTACACTGTAGCCCCTATGCCCCCCTCCCCCCAAATCATTATACACAGTACACGTTCAATATATTTACTCAGTAGGTAGGCTGTTACAGTTTGAGCAATCGTGAGCCTTGTGAGATAGACACGTTTACAGCACACTTGATGTGCAGGCATAAACAATCGATAATAGTGCCCCTGCGTTAGTTTATAAACACGTACGCATTGACCCCCCCCCCCCCCACACACACACACACAATAAGTGCACAGAAAAGTCTTTCTTCTTTAATTATGAGATCAGTCGACCAAAGGTTTGAGTCCCAACATATAAGAAATGCCCCATTATGCCTGGACAGCCATCAAGCCCCAATTCCTTTAAACACTTGACTGAGCTTCAAATGATTTCATGCTGTTGACGCGTGGATGGGGCGTGTCCTTAAACTAACCCCTTGTCAACAGACATGCACGAACGCGCTTGATAAAGCAGTTCAGTCCAGACATATGAACATTTCTATTTTGGAACTATTGGGGGGGGGGGGGGGGGGAGCTCAAAGTCCGCATCGAAATGTAAATAAGTGTATCCACATTAAGTAATAGGCAACAGAAATAGAATGCACTCCTCGTACTGTTTTGCTTTTAGAGTCTGAGTAAGGTAGCACTGTCACAAAAGTGTTTTGTTTTAGTCTGTTTAAGGCAGGACTGTCTCAAAAGTGTTTTGCTTAGAGTCTGTACGGTAGCACTGTCGCCAAACTGTTTTGCTATAGTATGTGTAAGCTAGCACTGTCACTAAACTGTTCTGTTTAGAGTCTGTGTATGGTGGCACTGTCACAAATCTGTTTTACTATAGAGTTCGTGTAAGTGAGCACTGTCCTAAGTATGTTGTTTTTCTACAGTCTTAGCAATGTAGCTAGACTTCACTATAGCCAGAGTTATAAACTGAACTACTTAATGATGACTTAATCCGTGACTGTTCCAAATCTTAGTCCGTGTTGGTCCCGTTTAAATATTTGAGGACAAAACGGGAAAAAAAACAACAACTTATTTTAAAGAAGTACAAAACCTTGAATGGACCTCATTCGCCAATCGTAAACAAACATTTAGTCACGTGATTGAGAAAACAACGGGGGAAAAAAAACTGTCACGTGACAACCATCATGAATTAAACATGAGATCGTAAATTATATAGAAGAGATAAAGCACCACGTGGCTAAATGTTGTTTGTTTACGGTTGGTAAATGAGGTCCATTAATAAAGTGTTAGAAGGCAATGTACATTTCATACAAGGATGCTCGATCTTGTCTTTATTTGTTTTGTGTCTGTAACCCAACATCTTTTTTGTTGAGCTTACGTCAGTTCAGATTCGTCAATTTGTTGGCGAATAGTCTATTTGATCATGGCTCCCACGCCGATGTCAAGGTCAGTGGCTAATGGCGCTAGAAATCAGATGACACAGAATAACTTCCTCGAAGGGACACAAACGCACACAAAATTTTTAAGCGCAGTAACTCTTAAAAATAGATCTGCCGTAAACCACAACAATTTTGTTTTGTGTTTTTTCCCGCCATTTTATTTGACTATCGTGTTGGCTCTAGCGCGAGAACAGAGTCGAGTTAGAATAGGCTTAAAGAAACAATACGAATTTTTTTTTTCTCTCCTTTTCATGTTAACTCTTTCCCTCAGTCCAACGTATCTTGTTCTATTTACAACGCTTATATTAACTCTCTCCATCTGTCTGGTACACCTTTTGAATACCTTATTTCTTACACTTCAGTCGATTTAAAACTTCGCGCAAATGTACATTGTTATTAACGAAACACCCAAGTATTTTTTTTAAAGACAAATTAGTTAATTAGTGGTAGTCAGTTTGTATCATATCGAAATAAAATAGGGTAAATAAATCTGACAGTGTTGAGATATATGGCTGTAAATGTGTATTTCTTCCCCTTAGATAAGCCTATTTTTATATTTTGTTTTCCCCCTTTAAGTTGATAGAGATCGTGTCTCAGGAGTATCAATAAGTCTAAACTATTACAGCAATCATTGAATTCTGTGAACGAAAATGCGCATTTTATTTCTCTGGAGCCTCTCAACGTTTGAATAATGTAAGGTTTAACTCTCTCTAAATACAGTTTTTAACTATTTAATTGCCCTAGAAGATACTATCTTGTACCTGTTACGCGTGGCAGCTAAACGGTTAATCCATTGGAAGTTTACGTTCAACCAATGTACGACAGTTTTTGTTTTTTTGTGTTCTTCTTTCACGTGCAGACGTGAACATAAAAAGAAGAGCTCCGGGCATGTTTAATCATCTGTCACGGATTTGTTAAATACATCCTGGTCTGGTATGATATCCAGTTGTGACATAGGATACAGATATATAGGTCATAGTACCCTTTGCCGTCACGCACAAAACAAACTTTTATTATTGGAGATTTCCCAACTTACTTCTGCCATTGAACCGTATGACGTCATATCTGATGCAATTAGACGAAAGCACCAAAAAAAAAAAAGTGTAACTAAGACACATAGCCCTAGATCTAATCAGGTCCCATACTAGATCTAGCTATATGCATTGTCTTCCATACAAAATCGCATCAATTCATAAAGCGATCTATTCATAGCACTATATAAATATATTTTAAATACAAACAGCAATGCGCTTGTTCCATGAAGCAGTGGCTTAAGCGATGTGGACTACTCACCTTTCTGTCCAGAGGCGTAGTGAGGGGGGGGGGTACGATGCCCCAGGCGCTATCCTCAGGTTGGGGGGCACAGGCAGATTGGCACCTTATGTGATGTTCATGGTAAATGGGGGCGCCTTGCCCCGGGGCACGTTTTGCTCACTACGCCTCTATTTCCGTCGTCTTCTGGGATTTTTTGGGTGAAGGATTAATAATCTTCTAAAGCGGCCGCCTAGTTACATAGCTTGATGTATAGTATATAACTCCTAGGTCGTTGTGGCTGAGTGGTAAAGCGCTTGGATTCTCAACCGATAGGATCTCGGGTTCGAATCCCGGGATATTTTTTTTTTTAGGCACTCGAGTCCATGCAACTCTTAAGAGGTACCTAATATTAGTTGAAGAACGTTAAGATCTTGTGCTGGACACATGGGATCCTCGTTAACTGTCGGCCATAGAAATAGATGCCCAATGATCACGGGGTGAAGTAGAGGGCAGGGTTCGAACCTGGTGATATGGGTACAACGGAACGACAGTCCACAGCGCATGCCACTAGAGCAGGATAGCTTTGATTGCCTTGCATGCTGAATCAAAACAGTCAAAATGCATTATTGAAATCTGGATTATACGTCACTAATTTTGTTTAAAAAATAAATTCTATTCATAGCCTCAGTGGAAGTGCTACTAGATCTGGATCTATATTAAGTACAAACTGCTTTGAGATACAACTGGATCGCGACTATCTGACAGTTCTGGTTATGTCGTCTTTTGTGTGTGTGTGTGTGCGCGCGCGCATCGCCACATGCTGATCAAAACATGTGTTGATAGCCGAGTCCGTCAAAGACATGTTTTAATGTTTGCTTTGCCTTTGATAATTGATCCGGAGAAATATCGGGAGAAGCCATTCATTATTTCTCCTACAGTCAACGACTGCCTGAGTTTGATGAAGGAAGATGTCTGCGGACTCTATTAGAACGTGAAAAGTGGCCCAGGGTATTAGACAATTTGGAAATAGCGTCACTCCTTAGCAAGGAACTTAACTCTTTAGATTGGGCGGACTACTGTTATAGTTTTCTCCCCTGACATTATTGACGGTAGCAGCATTAGTAGGAGTGAAACCAAACACAGATATCCTGTATTTAGTTCACTAGACAAGAATGTCGGTAAATTAATAAAGCAACGCATGTCGCTCTTACGCGGTAATTTTTTTTTATTTATGTTAGAGAATTGTTGACCCCAATGCGCGGTCATAACACTGGGTTGACAACCACTAAAAATATGATTTAAACGATATAAGCAATCCTTTAATAAATGGCGTAACGTCTTGCCCGGTAGCAAGTGTCTTTCTACAATCTGATTTGACATTTGAACCGGATGTATTTTAATAAACAGAGAACTCGTAACATACTCTCCCCGCGTGTGTCAAGGGCGTGGAGAGTTGAATGTATCACTTACTACACGTCTACCACGTGGAGTTAGTGTGTTGGGACAGTTTCGCGAGGTCGTAATGGTTTAGTGCTGAAACATGTCATACCGGTTTAACCCCTAGGGAAGATTTTTTTTTGCTCTCGTGAATGGCTATATCTGATGTAACTGCTATGAAAGTGTTGGAATGAAGGGGGAAAAAGTTGGCGGTATGTCGCTTCCTATTTGAGTTGACCTACATTTGGTATAACAACAAGGGTGATGCAATGCCAAGCAACGGCGTGCCGTGTGTTAGTGAAAACGAGGTGTGTGTGTGTGTGATTGATTGATGGATCTGCGTGTGGTAAAGTACAATGCTATAAGTGGGCGGCAACGTGAGATGTTCGATGTTGTTATGCAATCGCAAACCTAAAACGAACAAGTTTTGAACAGCCCAAGCTGTGGCGCTAACGTCATCCGAGTAGTTCGACTAGCCTGTTCAACTCCAATGAGTGTCTTTCTCACGTCTGCTGACTCGAGTTATCTTTCCCTCCCCCCCCCCCACACCAAATACCGAATCAATATTTCTTATAGCGCCTAATGTACAGGCTCTGTATAATTTAACATAAAACGTAAATAATAAATAAAGATCCCGACGATCTCTTTGAAAAACTAATTACACCTTATCTCTCTCTCTCAATCTGCTGGGCCAATGTGGTAATCATCACACCCTCTAATCAGAATATCTTCATTTAGTCTAATAAACTAGGACGATCATTGTTAAGAATTTGTGATTCAAGAGAAATCTCTACCACAATGCACCTGTTTCAAGTATTTTAAATGGCAACTCTCTATCTCTCAAGCAATGAGGTAGTTTCGGATCTCTTCTCAGTCACCGGGGGGGGGGGGGGGGGGGGGGGGGAAGGGGGGTATCTTTATAACCTTGTTGTCTGAAACTGTAAATAAAAGTATATTTAGATCCTAAACAATATTTTAATAATGTGATAATGTAACAGAGAGAAGAGAAATTATTTTTGCAAAAAAAAAAAACATAAAACATTCATGTCATTTATCATTGACCTATTATTTTCATTAACAATTTAAAAGTTCTTTTCGGTATTTAAAACAGATTTTTGGAAATAGCCTAGTTTGATGATATCCTTTAGTGTTAAAACATTTTTAAAAAAAAACAAATCTGCTTTTAAACACTTCAAGCACACTTTCAGAATTCAACAATTTAAAACTTTTTTTTTCTTCTTAACACTGGGTGTAGATCTAGATCTCTATTTACATCCCATTTTCCTTTTT
Source organism: Biomphalaria pfeifferi (assembly GCA_030265305.1). NCBI lineage: Eukaryota > Metazoa > Mollusca > Gastropoda > Planorbidae > Biomphalaria > Biomphalaria pfeifferi. The sequence continues at coordinate 603,880 of JASAOG010000256.1, forward strand.
TTTTTCAGGAATTACTTAAACTTTGTGATAGAAGAACTGAAAAACCCTTACAAGTAACTATCTTTTTTTATTCATCTAATTCATGGCCTAGAGAACATCCTTAAATTTGTTATAAAAATGTATGTCAGTAATCATTTGTATTTGCCTTCACATATCAATGATACATTTGTGTAATGTTCAGAAACCTGCCCAAAGCCATCTGGATCTCCATTATCTTGGTGACTGCTGTCTATGTCATGACAAACATTGCTTACTTTACAACTGTTAGTCCAGACGAGATCTTAGGTGGTGCCGCAGTCGCAGTGGTAAGTCAAGATTGATAGGATATATTTCTACTTAAGTTACATTAATCTGCTTTTTGTTTATAGTTTGATTTCTGAGACCTGGTTTCCATGCTTTAAATAATTAAAAACACCAAGAGGGGGAGAAAAAAAAAGAGAAAACAATATGAAGAAATATGGGGTGCAATATGATGAAACCCTAGAGAAACATTTAAGAAATTACAAAAGAAAGATTTTTAAATAAATGGACAAAGGATGCAGTATTGAAAGATTACTGTTGCCAACTGAAAAGTAAGAAAGTGCTTAAAAGTGCTAAATAACATTGATTTTTAAAATAGTTAGTTTATCAATACTTCTGGATTCTAAGACTGGATATTCTGAAGACTGTTTATGAAAAATCCCTCATGTTGTATCAGCATTTCTTAGTACAAAAAAAAAGCTTTCTAAAAAAAAAATCACATAGATATATAGATGGTCACTGTATGATGTTTGTGTGTGTGTGTGTGTGCATTTGTGCAACAGTGTAAATGACATGTTTTTTTACAAATTAAGTCTTCCGAGACTCTAAGTAAAGACCTTTTTTTTTTTTTTTTTTTCACTTACCAACTTAAATCTTCTAACCAACCAACTTTTAAGATATGGATTATATATCAGCTTATAAGTATTTAGAAGTAAAATGTGACGAAGACCTGTGTCATGACTTTTTTTTATCAGGGCAGAAGGATTAGGACTGTTTTCCATTATATGGAGCCAATAAAACCCAGGTTAGCTAATAATTCTTACCCACTCCCATGATCACTTTGAAATGAATTTTTACCATCAGTCTTGCAGGCCACCTATTTGTTAATAGAATTAATTGTTGATATAATCATTTGTTCATAGAATTATTTGTTGATAGAATCATTTGTTGATATCATCACTGCAATGTTGCTCTGCAGATGTTCTCCAAACGCTTGTATGGTATGTTTTGGTGGTGCATGCCTGTCTTTGTGTCCCTCTCAACTTTTGGTGGCGTCAATGGAATCCTCTTCACCACTTCCAGGTATGAGATTTTATTCATGATATTAGAGCTGTCACTGTATTTCTAGGATTATAGAACAAAACCACAGCCGGCCTTAGATTATTGGAGGCCCAAGGGAAGTGAATTGGATGACCCGAAATGAAATAGAGAGATAAAAAATAAACAGTGAAAAAATTAAAAATGACGCAATTTTATTTAAAACCTGGAGTACTTCAACAATAGCACTGGGGACAAGTTTCATTATTTCTTCTCTAAAAAAAACATGTTTAGAGAGTCCTGTGCAAGGCCCCCACCAATCGGAGGCCCTAGGCAACTGCCTAGTTTACCTATGCCTAAGGCTTGTCCTGACAAAACAATAAATTCTGGGTGGCTTCCTGGTCATGAGACATGTGCTCTGAACTGTCGTTTGGTGGTCTCCATGGTGCTGGGTTTGAACCCTGCCCTTTACTGTCCCCCCATCTTCTTGCTGGAGGTTCGGACTAGGTTGTAATTGTTCTCAAAGCTGAAGGAACATCTGAACATTTAAAACAAAAAATCAATTTCTATTATTATGGGTTATTTCCAAATGTCTAGCGGAAAAAAATTTAAATTAATTTTTAACTTAGTTGCAAGTAATGAAAGGATTAAAAAAATATTTTTGATGTAATTTCTTTTTAGTTTCTTAGGTCACACAATACTTGATAAAAAATAATTTTCCAGTAATTAAATTTGAATATATTTTTGGTTAGATTATTCTACGTTGGAGGTCGTGAAGGCCACATGCCCCAGATTCTCAGTATGGTCCAGATTCAGAGATTAACTCCCATGCCAGCTTGTCTGTTTATGGTAAGTATTGCCTTTTTATTTATTCTTCACCAAATTGTCATGTATTTGATGTATTATAATGTAATTTATTTAATTTCCCTAGATGGACATGCTAGAGTTACTCTTTGAAAAATGACTTTTTTGTTTCATTATGTTCAATATAAAAAATTAATCTATGTAGCACTTTCAAAAATAATAAAAAGAAATAAATGCTTGTTTGAATTGCTTTTTTTTAAAATATTGACCAAAGGCTTAAATATATTATATCTAGACTGGTAACCGGAAACAAATTCTTATCCGCGATTGATCGATTCACAAACCTATTTATATAGATTTTGATGTATGTAACTATTTTTCAAGCTCTAAGGGAATTCGCACTAATCAATCTTTTCCTTCATAGAAAAGTAATGATCTTTAGTTTTCAAAGCTTAGAAATAATGCAAAATTATTTCTCAGATTTTCTTTAGAATGGGCTATTTAATCACAGAACTATATATTCACGCAAATATATGAAATAAAGCCATTTCCTGTTAGTTTCCATTGAGATAATGTTTCAAAAATTCTAGATCGAAATAATTCACGTCTGTTGATTTTAATCATCTTATGTACATTTAATTAGATTGATTACCTAGATCTTTCTAGATTATGTATCTAAAAATTGCAAAATAATAATTATGAGACGAGAGTACTCTTATTTTTGATGTTCAATTACTAGATCTAGATCTAAAAATTAAATTATGTGTTACATAGGTAAGGAGTTGAAAAAAAAGACTTTACTTTACCTTACGTCTTCTAGCTACTTTACAAAACAACTTTAAAAAAAATTTTAACAACATTTTTTGTAGTGTTACAAAGCTCCATGTCCAGTCTAGATATAGTTAAGTCTATGATATTGGCATATAATTGAGTTACTTCTATTTCCTGTTGCCAGGGCGCCCTGTCACTGTGTTATTTGGCCTCGTCAGATATCTATGCCCTTATCAACTACGTAGGCTTTGCTACATGGCTGTCTATCGGCATGGCTGTGGTAGTGTTGTTATACTTAAGATGGAAGAGACCCAATATGCACAGGCCTATTAAAGTAAGTTTAAATTCTTTAATCATAGTTTAACGGTAGAATCTATTATTGAAAGACTTTTATCAAATTTGCTTTTCAAGTTGAAACGAGACAGTGATTAGATTAGCGTATACCATTGTCATTGGAGCTTAATTGTTCTAGTTGTTACTTTTTTTTTTTCTTTTAATGTTAAATTCTTTAGTGATCCATAGTTGTTTGAACACAGAGAATTAGATCAAACATGATGTAGCTTCTACAATTATATAAGAAATACTTTTTAATAAAGACTTACGAGTCTTACATAGGACTTCAAATGTTTATTATTGGATAGTTTATATGGCAAAGAGCTCTTGTATTTAACCATAAAGTCATAGATGTACCTTTAACGCTTGACTATTTCAAACATGAAGTATTACTCATTGTGAAAAGTCATGAATTAGTAAATATATATTTTTTTTATCATAATATGAAATGTAAAAGAATTTTTTTAAAATTCCCTATATTTTCTGCAGGTTCACCTGGCCTGGCCAATTATTTACACTATTGTCACAATATATTTGGTTATTTTACCGCTGTATGCCAGCCCTATGGAGACAGGTTAGTAGTTATTTAATGTTTGATTTGTATTTACCATGATAACACCAGCTCATCAGCGCTCTTTGTTGTAGACAAAATGTTGGTTGAATTCTGCTGCTAGCTTTTTTTTTTTTGTCTGGGACAGAGTGCTCATCTATTGGGAGCTTATTTAATCATCAGGCATGTCTTTTCTGCCTGCAATCATCAGGCATATCTTTTCAGCTTACAATCATTAGGCATCTCTTTTTTTTACCTGTAATCGTCAGGCATTTCTTTTCTGCCTGCAATCATCAGACATATCTTTTCTGTCTACAATCGTCAGGCATCTATCTCTTTTCTGTATTAGTTTTCATTGCATAACAGCAGAAATGATATTATTTAACTTAACATACAATAAACAGTGTAAAAATAGATGATTATTTCAGCTGTTAGGCTAAAATTTTATTGCAAGTTGTCCTTGTAAAACACTGTATGTGATATCATATGATTTCATCTCAATGTTTAGGTATTGGAGTGGCTATCATCTGTACTGGCATACCTGTCTACTTCATTTTTGTTGCATGGTCATCCAAGCCCAAGGTGTTCACCAATTTCATGGGTAAGCATTCTTTACTTGAAATATAACAAGGCCAGTATTCTAGTTCAAATATCATAAGGCCAGTATTCTTCTAGTTGACATATTATAAGGCCAGTATTTGACCAAAACTGGCATGTTTCTGATCATAGTTGCTAATCCTTGATTACTTTATACATGTTACAATGCACTGGTCATTTTATTCATTTCTGTATAAAGATATAATCATATCATTGTGGAATCACTATATTCAGTTTTACACTAATTAATAAATTAAATCTCAGCTGAATGTCAAATATAAATAAAGACAATACAAACATTGAGGGATACTCCAGTCTACACTGTGTAAACTTGGTCTAATTAATGCTTGTATATTGTCAGCAATGAAAGTATGTACATGAGTTGTAGACTACTTCAGTGTTGAATCTCTAAATAAATTGAATAATGGGTTACCTGAATCTGTCAGGAAAAACAATTAGTAGAGTTGAAGCCTCTAATTAACATGCATGACCAGATTAACACATGATATGTTTAAGATATAATTATATTTTAAAAAAGATACAGAAGCACATTTTTATGATATAAAATATTTTATCTATAAATTAAATAAATTTTTTTTTGTTCCAGACAAAATGACGATATTTCTACAGAGATTTCTCATGGTGGTGCCGGAGGAGAAGAAAGTGGAATAATTTTTTGTTGTTGTGCTGTAGACATAATTAGTCAATGGATATCGTAGAGATCAAGAAAAACATCAAGAAATACACTAAATAACTCGACGAACTTGTTAGCAAAAGAAAACAAGTTTTGGCACAATGGCCAGCATTCAGAATCAAATGTTGGCAAAATAAATAGATTTTTTAAATTACAATACAAGGAGGGTCGATATCTAAAGTAGAAAGAAAGTATAGAATAACAAAGTAACATGGATAATTTAAGAAATTATTTTTTTCTAGATAAACCTTTTAATGGTATTTATTTCTTAAGGGTATGGTACTGAGTATGACGCACAACTCAGGGCCCTATTAAGGAAGTTAGTTCAAGCTGTAGGACTAGGAATGAAGAGGCTTTGCGCACTACAGGGTGGAGCCGTAATGTCCAAGTATAGTGTAAAATGAGATGAAAGGAAGGAAGTGGATCTGTCAATTTGTTCAGGCTATTACTACGAGTACATCTCAACTGACAATTACTTTCATGTTTTATTTCATTCAAATTTCTTCTACTTTTGCTAATTACAGTCAGATATTGCATTTTTATTTTTAGTGACAATGTAGTTTGAATTATATAAGGGTTCTTTTAGTGATTATTTATTGAGCTTATTTATGTCTTTAGTATAATAAAATATTTGATTTTCAGTTTTTGGGGCAATATATTTTAAGAATGTTTATAGTAAGTTTTCCTGTGCTCTATTATTGTGAGCAATATATTTTAATAAGTCTTTTATGTAAAAACTGTTGTTTTTTTTTCCACTGTTTCAATTTTTTAAAAAGCAAAGTCTCTATCTAGATATAAATAGCCTCAATGTTTAGAGGGAGACAAATAGATTTTATGCACTTACAATGGTTGTGATTTTAAAACAAGGATTTAAAAACATTGAAATCATTCAAGTCGTAGGAACAGGAGAACTCAATTTGTAGCATAAGTAGGAAACACTCTGGGACAACTAAGATTAGATCTAGATTCAGACAGTACAGCGATCTCTTCAAACAGATCTCTACAAAATTTGCATTTATATTTTGTCATTGCAATTTTTTCTGTAACGGTACCATTGTACTTTTTTGGCTAGAACATGGCTGCCCTATAAATATTTCTTCATCTTTGTTTAGGTTGTCTGTCTTATGCATTGAGGTCTTGTTTGACTTTTTATTTAGATTGAATTATTGTATTTCAAATTACATTTAATTAAGAAATTGTGTAAATTATTTTTTAAAATATGAATATATTGAATTTAAAGGAAACTCTGTTTATTATATTCTCTTTCATTTCATTTGATTCTACTTTCATTATATACCTAAACATCGACATTTTTGACTTGTTTACAAATGTTTTAGTGGTTTGGATGCATTATTTTGTTGAATATCATTTTTATCATTGATTCATTTACATTGGTTCTTAGTAAAAACATTTCTATTGGTCTGGAATGATTTTATTGTCTTTAAAAATTAATTTTAAACAATAGGTAATTATATTTTCATGTTGATTCTTGTGTACAAATACACCTAGACACTTTAACAGGAACTGAATCATTGGTTCTCTGTTTCTGACTCATTTAGTGACACAATGGATACACATGGTCATTTCATTTTGATTGGTTTAGGCAGCAGCAAACACTTTGATTGGCCAATGTGCTGGTGATAGCATAAGTCTTCTTCCTCGTTCTCATTCTTAAATGGTGGAGCGTTCAGATGACTAGACTTATTTAAGATAAACTGCGCAGCGGTTTTCAAATCAGGCTGCTCTCTATATAGTTTTCTTTCTATTGGGTGTATTGGGGCCAGTGTCTTGTTCGGGCTTCTTGGTAAAGAATGCAGATTTGAAGGACATGGTCAGCATTCTCTGGTAACACTCCACATGGGCAGATTTTACTGGTTCATAGCATGAGTGTCTTGGCTCTTGTGATGTCCTTGTAGACAACAGAACTTAAGCTATCATTCCAGTGCAGTTAGTATATTGCTTAGTCATTGAAGATAGAGTTGGACTATGTGCCAATCAGAAATGCAATTATTCTTTAAAGCTACTTCATGGAGAAACTATCACAGGCTTTAGTTTTTACATAGAGGACTAACATTAGCATATTTAATAATAGCCTTGTGGTGAAGTGCTTGAATGCCAAGAGTCTTGAGTTTGAGTTATAAGATTCAAGGATGCTTCAAAGTCTTTGCAGCTGTCATTGCTGCCTGACATTCAAACAAGAACTTAAGTTGTCAGTTCTGCTTGTGTAAAATCCCCATTGCATTGTTTTCATTACATAAAAACGCTACCATCAGATTACATCATTTATCTGGAGATGTAGACATTTACATCTGTGACAATAAGGTGCAACTTTTCACTATTGAAAGGCTCATGCATTATAAATTAACTATTGTCTCCCCTAGTCAGCTAGATATCTTGCAATTTTAAAAAAAATTCTTTTTGAGCTTAATTCAAACATGTCAGTATTCTATTTATTTCATTCCCTTCAACAACATTAATTATTCAACAACATTAATTAATTAAGTCTTTGAAGAATGAATATTAGAAATAATTTTAATTAAGAAAAAAAATCTAGTATTTCTAATTGTAAGTATTTATCAAATTCTTGTATTGTTGTTGGTTTTTTTTTTAAAGGAAAAAAGAAAACGCCATGTCATTTCTCAACATTTGACCTGTCATTGGTTTAGTTTCTACACCAACCAATCAGTTGTCAAACGTGTGTCCAATGTATTTTTGTTGCTGTTTCTACCTCCGCGTTTTATTGGTTTTTAATGTGACACGCAAAACTAATCTATTTATTAAACAACTCAAAATAATGCTAACAAACACTTGTAATAATTCTGATTGAAACAGATTATCTTCTACTTCTCTTATCTTATCATCTGTTTTGAAAGAGATGAGAATATGGTTGAAGGGCTAAGTATGGCGCTCCAAAGAGCCAGATGTCAACACTGCCATTGTTACTCCTGCACTTAATATTCTTCAGTTGACTAGATTAGGGGAAATGGAGTTGTCCCCCGTTCTATCCCTAGCAACCGTTGTGAAATGTACGACACAGGAACGGGTAAACTTTATATGTGACATCATTATTTTCTATTTGATCTTAAATTTGAATTTTAATCATAGATTTGAAACATTAAGATAAAAAAATAAAAATAAAATCAATTAAACCCAGACATATTTAAGTGTGCGTATGAATTGAAAAATCCTGTATGAAAGTTTTTTGTTTTCTTTGGTCTTGCTGATTGTCTAAGTTTTAATCAACTTAAAGCTTTTTTGTAAAAAATGTTACAAATCTGTTGTTCTTGTCTTTTTTTTTTTTTTTAAACTTCTTATTGAGCTGTAGTCATAATTATTTAAACATTGAAATGCATCTTAATAAAAATATTTTCCAATGTTAAATATTATAACTAAAAGAGATTTTGATTTGAGATTGGCCTTGAAGATTTTGTCCAGTGAACACATAATAGCCATCATCTTCTCTGGTCACTATCAGCCCATGTTAGTAGTGACGTTGCCAAAGTTATCACACTGAGTTCCCCCACACACAATATTTCTTGTCATGTTTTTGTTTCCATACATGTGAACTGCGACATAGGTTCATTTCTAATTTGCTAACATTACTTATTGGCATTAGCAAACATTTCTGCTATAAAATGAGCATGCATTTCTCATCATTTATGTACTTGTGTTTGAAAAACTTCCCATTCTACTATTACTTTGTGTGGGTTTTGGCATAATGCACATTCATTTTAATAACATATCTATTGACTAAATACCCCCCCCCCCCCCCCCCCATGACCCATTTTTGTATGAGTGTATTATATAGATATGTGGTTTTAGAGTGTAGATTTTTGTTTTCCGTTCATTATTAATTGCTCCTCTTATACCATTTTCTTCCTTACTTGTATTAAAGCTTGGGATTTGTTTCAATGTACATTCGCTTATCATTTTACTTCTGGAACATTCAACTTGGTACACACATATAGTCATTGTCATCATTGTTGGAACTGACTTCTAGGGGTTTTTTTGTTGGAACTGACTCCTAGGTTCTTGGTTTTTCTTCTGAACTGGTTCTGCTTCTTTGTTGTTAACCAAATTGTTAGTTCTAGCTCTATGTATGTACTGTAGTCACTGTAAGGTTTTCAACTTTAAATGCTTTTATTTTGACATGTTTTGTGTGGCCTACTATTAGATACCTGACTGTAAAAAGAAATTCTATACATGTACTAAGGAGAGGTCTCTGTGTGTGTGTTTGGACATTGGGATTGAAGATATTTTATCTTAAGAGAAATGCTTTGAAAATGTACTAATGCAAGGGAGATAAGTTGAAATAAAAACTGTAGAGTACCAAACATTGTTGTTTATTAAAAGAAGAAATTTTAATACTGAATCTTTGCATTGATCTCTTTGTCCAGTGCTTTAATGTTGTTTGTTAATTTCCTAGCTAATTACAATTATAACAAGGTTACAAAGACAGTTTGTGTGGAAACACAAACTCAAAATCGGCTCCCAAAGTGGTCCACCTAGGCAGGTATCAATATTTTCAGCAAGAACATCAGAATTAAATTCTATCAAAGACAAATCTCGCAGGAGAAAGAAGGTGACAGATCTTGTGTGTTGCCCCAGCAGACCAAAGGATAGGTGAAAGGGAATTTGCAGCAGTATGCAAACCTGACATAACTGATGTCTTATAATGAATATCTAATTGTTTTGTAAAGGGCCAATCTCTTCTTGAAATCCTAAAAAAAAACCCATTACCATTCCTTTAGTTAAGTGTCCTTCGGCAGAGTTTCATAACTGCAGTTCTCGTGATAATAAGAAAACCTACTTATTAATTGTTGTTTTAAATTATGTCCAACTTATATGTATACTAAATAGATTTTTTTCTCTTAAAAAAAGTAAACATATTTTTGGGGTAAATGTAGTAGTTAGTAGAACAGAACTTACAAAACGTAGCAATACAAATGAAAAAAAAAAAATTTCCAACAAATAGTCTTAAAAACCATTTGCATAAATGTGTTTAGAATATGGTAAATTGCAATCTCCCCTACTAAAAAGCCTCCCGTGTTTGTTACTATAAATAGTGAATAGTTGTAAAAGTGGTGTATTTTTATGAAAAAACTGCTTGCATAAGTAATTTAAAAAATTAGATTTTTCGCTTTTAGAAAAGAAAAAAGTAGCTGTATCAGAAATATGATTGGACTAAAATATTAGCATGTCGGATTTTCACTATCTTTTCTAGTTTATGAGATCTATACGGGACGGATAGACATTTCACACAAAATTAATTGCGTCTTTTCCCCTTTCGGGGGCCGCCTAAAATATCGCTGCTGGTACACTATTAAAAGCTTGAACATTTTAGAAGCTAAATACTGAGACTGACAAGACAATCAGGTCTCTGCTGTGGCAGATGTTCAATGATATAATTGATTATCAGAAGAGAACAGAATTTTTCTGTTGTCCCTCATCTGGCATTAAGTCTGGAGATTTAATAACCTATCTATTCCATTATTTGAGCAGCAATCAACACATGGGAGTTATTTATATCCTACTGATTAAGGCCACCGCAGAACTGCACATTTTCATGCACACAGTTTTCTGGAGATTGTGAGTCACAGCTTGCAGAGATTGGTGTGCTGCAGCCTCCTGAAAAAGTGATGTACATTTTCTCTGAATGTTTGAGGACCCAACTGAAGACGAATGCATATAACTTTCCTGAACTATTTTTTTGTCTATTAGTTCTGTATAAGTAACTAACAAAGTTATGATTGTATTTTTTTTTTTATTAACTACACATTTTGCATGTTTCATTTCTGGAACACCAGGTCAATCACATAACAGCAGGACTAATATCACCTTTTCCTTTTACATCTGTAGAATCCCTCTGAAAAATGCTCAGAGAACAGATGCACATCATGTAGCCTAATTGTTAGTGCTGTCATGACGACGTGATAGCTTTGAAATTATATTTTATAACTTGCAAGATTTTTTCTTATTTGCGACATCTCATAAAAGAATCCAATGCATAAAATTTGTTTCAAATGAAACATATTTGCACTTTGATAAATCCATGGTTCCTTATTTGGGTCATCATGGGTGCCAACAATTTATTTGCTATTAGCCCATTCAGTTCAGCTTCAAGTTTTGTTGTAGTGACACTCATCAGGGGTTATATTTGCTGATTTTTGTCTGAGCAAGGAATACAGTGTCAATGCATCTCATGTCTTGCAGCTTTGGGAAGCCACTTGTGCAGGCACAATATGGACAATGCTATCTTTTCCACCAGCATCATAATTTTGTTGAATATGCTCAGTTCAATGGTGCAAATGTATTGGGAAAGGATGGCATTGACATCAGATGTAACATAGGTAGTGTTCAAGAAACTAGAGGCATTTTTAATTGATGGCAAAGGCAATAGTGTATGCAGATGGTATATAGTTGGAGTGCCATGGTCATCCTGCTGCAGAAATGGAAGACCTCAGCACCAGAACATTGATTCATGTTATGATGGCCTGAAACACGGGATAGTCAAACAGGAAAAACACAAGAATGCTCAAGGTCAATATGAACACATTAGGAAATGAAAAAATGTAATGTCAAACATTGAAAAGCTCTGCAGCAAATGTAATACCTTTATGTTAGAGTAGTGAATTTTTTTTAGTGTTCCAATGTAAGTACATTTCATAACTCAATAATGTACAATATAATCCAGTTTTTTTTTTCTCTTCACATTTTGTATCTTTTTTTTTTTTTAACATAAGTGAATTTCATACAAAAAATTTAAAAAATTGCATTCTCTGCATAAGAGGGTTAATGCTATGTAGTGACTGTCTAATGATTAACTAATGTTTCTGCCCAGTATGAGACTCATACTATGAGTAGATAACTTCTGATAACTTAAGTCATTGAGTAACAAGCATGACTAGATTGACCTAGGAACATGTGTAGGACATAATCATCTTTTTAAAGTAACGGCTGTATTTTTATAACATGGAAGAAGTAGTGATGATAGCCATAGCAGCTTCTGGAAAAAGAGGGTTGAGTTATTTATCTAATTCTTAATTTTCATCTCCTAAAAGTAGTTCTAAGAATTGTTTTGATAAGACATTTTGTTTCAAGGACAACACAGGAACACAGCAACTACATAATGTGAGTAGCTAAACTAGTTTATTTCAATTTGGATTTACATAAAAAAAACTTTACAAAGCCACAGGCTTTCATTAACCACTTCTAGTTTCTGTCATGTATTATTCTGATAAAAAAAATTATGGCATTACATTATTTGTATACATTTTTTTTTATACAATTACAAAGATATTCTATACATGTATTTACATTGTATAAACAAACTTAAAAATCACGAGAATACAATGGGCTAGAAGACTCTTGCATAGTTTCATGCATTCAAATTACTTTCAAATACCTCAAAGTTATTTTATTTCTGACCTGAACAATGTCAAATGGCAGTCCAGATGTTAAGTATTTGATTTATAAAGGAGGGCAATGTATCGAACACTCCAAATCAACTTTCCTGCAGTCAACTCAGACCACATCATCATGCCTGATATTTAAATTCTAACCTATACCACAGTATCATCACTCAGAGGGTTGACTCCGGCAAGTAAATAATTTTTAAAACATTAAAAATAATAAACGCTACTCAAATAACACCACCCAAAAAAAAAAAAAATTCCTTTCCTACCATTTCAATGATAACATAAACTAATGGTAAATGAATAGAATGTACATGTTGAGCTCCTCACAAAGACTTTTACCAAGGAGCAGACGCAGGGAAAAATAAAAAAGCAAAAGGAAGTGGTGTGAAGACAAGTATAGGAGATAATCCTTGCTAAAGACAGAAGGTTAAACAGATAAAGGGACAGGCGAAGGTGAAAAAATCATTCCATGCCTTTGAATTGGCCAACATGATAGGAGAAAGAAGCTTATCTTGTTTCTGTAAACAAACTTTAAGTTCATATTAACAAGCAACAATTATAAGATTTACAAAAAAATATCTACAGAACAAACTTTATATGACAATTTTTATTTTGACATCCCGTTCATTCAAAGTTTATTTCTAATTTTAATGACCCGAGGCTTTCAACGGATAGAGTCAAACTAATCCAAGATTAATGAAACATGAATAGCTCAAGCCCCCAATGAAACTCCACATCTGGCATCCAACAGATTTGGCATTCTGGATATTTAGCTAAAGTGCATTATTTACATGACTTTTATCCTTCCAGTGTTACAATACAAATCTACAAATATGTTTAATCCTTGAGAATTCTGCGCACTAATTCTTTGGGATCACGGCACACATCATCACTGAGGACTTGTGGTAGGTCTTGATCAAAAACATGAGCTGGGGATGTAGTGAAAACAAACTTAAAGCGGATTACACAATAAATTACTAAAGTGACCATTATGAACTGGTAACTGGGTATCAGATTGTATTGAAAAACCAAATCACAAAAATCCTACAAGATTTGTTATCTATAGCAAGAAAGTTTTTCTTTTTTTTTTTTTAACTAGCTGTAAACAAAACTTGTTCATTTACTATATTGGTCACCGCACTGACCAGTTTCGTGTTTTTTATGAGCCACCAAAGAATCAATGCCTAGACAAATCAATGTACACAGCATAGGTACAAATAAGATGTTCATTTCTCTAACTTAACAATCCAACAACCAATGTACCTTGCCCTTTTAACTCGACCCCCCTGCAGCTCAAGAAGCACTTACTTCCTGCAACTAAGTGCACTAAGCTTCAGCAGCTCTTGCAATGAACTGTACTGTATACTACAGACATGAAGTAATAAGACATAATGCTCTTGCAATGAACTGTACTGTATACTACAGACATGAAGTAATAAGACATAATGCTCTTGCAATGAACTGTACTATATACTACAGACATGAAGTAATAGACATAATGCTCTTGCAATGAACTGTACTGTATACTACAGACATGAAGTAATAAGACATAATGCTCTTGCAATGAACTGTACTATATACTACAAACATGAAGTAATAGACATAATGCTCTTGCAATGAACTGTACTGTATACTACAGACATCAAGCAATAGACATAATGCTCTTGCAATGAACTGTTCTGTATACTGCAGACATGAAGCAATAGACATAATGCTTTTGTTACCTTGTACATTCACAGATATTCAGTTACAGAATGCACACCAGGGCAGCACCAAGCACAGTTTGGCACAGACTTACCATTACAAGTTTTACTTGAGAATTACCATAAGACTAACTTTCAAATCAATTTCCTTATTTGCATTTTTTTAAAAACCCATTCTATCCCATAGCAGACAAATATGTCGACTCGGTCTAGAAACCGTTATATAGCAACATATGATTAGCAACAAAATTAAAAGCTTGCTAGATACATAACTATCAAAAGGACTTCAATGATCCATGAGATTTGTTTTTCTTGAAATACTATAAGATGGTGTAGAAAATGAAAAGCTGTGATTTAGACTAGATCTAGACGTAAGTGTGCATAATTCTAAAACCTCCTTCAAGCCTTGGTTCAAGACCAAGTCGATTTAAAAAGTTATAGTGTGAGCACTTTGTCATAAGTGCACATCAATAAAAACAGCAACTTTAAGGCTGTAATATAAAGAAACTGTAATGCTGTTGGATTCATTCAGTTATCCTTGGAGATATTTTTTGGATTGATTTTTTGTGAGCCCACTTATATTATTGGCGATGTACTTTTGATTGGGATTGCAGAAACCTAAACATTTAGGACAGAGGTTTTAAAGTTATAGGTTAAGATATTTGCATTTCAAGCTAAGTTCAAGAAATAATATCTTAGAATTGTTCAAAACTTACTTAATTTTGAAGCCATTATCTTGTTTTTAGCTTGCATTGTTTGAACTACTTGTTGGATCAGCCTGACATCCCTGATGCAAGACTCCCTCTGTGAACAAAGTCATGAAACATCTAGATACAAGACATTTTGATTAAACACAAACTAATCACAACTCAGGCATTGATACAGGCCGGTCTTAGGCCACTGCAACCTATGCAACCACAGTGGGCCCCAACTTTCATAGGCCCCTCGCTTTTTTCTAAGTGTAAATTATTACAATAAACCATTATAACTTCCCGTGGCCTCCAGGAGCAATATTTTTCAATATGGAAAACTTTATGAAATTATTAATGCTGCTAGTAAAATCACAGGCAACGAACAAACGCACTTGAAGAAAACATTGCTAAGAAAGCTATAAAAATTTCAAGCATACAAAAATCAGCCTCTTCTTCATGATTTTAACGTTTTACCATCACTAAGAAAATATAAGACACCAATCACAAAAACAAATACACAAAAACTCTCTTGTTCCTTTGGCAATTAAATCGTTGAATATGTAAATTACTGATGTAAATTTCACATGTGACGTTGAAGAGAAAGTGGGGTATGAACGTAGATTTTGTGTGCTATCGTTCACATTGTTTGTTCTAATTATGTATTGTTTTTTGAAATGCACAGTGGTGAAACAAATATCCTCACGGATAATAAAGATGATTATAACTAATCAAGACTTAATTGAGGTCAACAATTCACGAAGATAGAATTTTGCAATTCTTGCTATCGAGTGTGATCTATCTAGAAAACAGAATGTTGATGATATACAAAATCTTAATATTCACTTATTATCCTTATCCCTACCCAGACTGGGCCCAGTGCAAAACGCTTAGTATAGGGTTCACAACTGTTAGGGCCGGCCCTGCATTGATAAATATATATACACACAATGATATCGCTATGCATACAACAAACTGAAGTTGTAAAAGTATTTGATCAGAGAGAGTTATTTAAAAGAATTCAGAGATAGGTCCTTACATCAAACTGAGCTTTTAAAAGCATTTGATCCACTTCGTTCTTGATGGCGAGAAGATCAAGTGGCTTTGTTTGGATGTAATTGGCCATTGCATATTCCTTGATATCCTCAGGGATATCTTCCATGGATAATGACAGATTCATTGATAATCTGCAGAGTGACAAAGAGAAACAAATTCAAATGTAAAGACAAAACAAACAAATGACTAAATTCAATGCTTCCTTGGCCTGTCTTAGTTACATATCTTGCAAGCTTTTAAATTTTGTTGGTTATTTATATGTTGCTGTATGGTATAACAGTTTGTAGGTCCAGTCCTGTGTGGTTGTTTATGTTTAATCTTCAGTGTAATGAGCCTTGTGCCTGAAGCTAAAGTTACTAAAAAAAAAACCAGTTTATTCATAATTATTACACAAAGAAATTAATAATTGACTTGTTCAGGAACCAACACAAAATAGATTACCCACTCTTTACTCTGTGTTTCTTTCTGTTCAAACTCTGCCAAAAGACTTTCCCAGTCTTCATACTCTTGGTCCAGTCTAGTAGAAAAAAAAAATCAATCAGTGACTTCTGGAAAAATTTGTTTTGTTAAATGTTCTTTTCTATTTCATAGTGTTCAAATATTTTGGTTTTCTTAAATTTTCAAATAGATTCTGAAGTCAAATATGTAAATTATTTTCCAATATCAAAATGCTTTAACAAAAAAAAAAAAAAAATCTATTAAGATGCAGAAAATTATTAACCCTAACCGTATGTATATGTAAAATGTACATTTCAAGTAATTCTCACATATTACATTATAAATCATTTTTATTTATAACTTTTTAATCTAAACAAAAAAAAAATAATTTTTAAAAATAAAAAATTTATATTTTTTATTGATTCTAGTTTCCTTTCTGGTCATTACTCATAGATTTATGTTTATGTGTTTAGAATAGAATCTGCCTATTTAGAATAGGTGAGAAGTGAATTATTTTCTGTGCAGAAAGAGCAACAAGTCATTTGTTTCTTGTTTTTCTATCTACTTTGTAAGAATAGACAAGATCTAATTAGGTAAAAAGAAACTATGTCAAATTAATACATGTCTAATAATGCCATGTTCATATCTCATTAATTCAAACTTACATTAGCGGAAATACTTTTATTTTTATCTCCAAATTTAAGACATTTCCCTGTTCATTTCCCAAATCGATTATCAGCTCAAACTTAACACAAAAAAAAATAATCTTTAGTTCCTCTCTAGGTTACATATTTATTTATAACGTTTTGGTTCGTACTCTTTTGAACTGAGTTTTATAATTATCAATTCAAATTCAATTATTGGAAAAAACAACAACTTAACTTTAAAAACAAATGTAAACAATGAATTAAATGTTTACTTTTTAATTTCAGTCTTCATGTCTGTGATAACTTTATCCATTTCTAAGTTGGATGGGTTTGGCAGCAAGCTAAACAGATAAAAAAATAAGATTAACGATTGGTAACGATTAGCAATAAAAAAAAATGTAGTTTGATTACAAGTGTTGTTCCCCAGTATTGTTAAAACCTTACTGACATAAAACTATTGACACACTGATGGAATACATGAGTACACAGTTCAAATTTACATCTGTTTTTCTTATAGAAGCAACACCTTCCAATAGTTTTAACAACTGAAAATCACAACCAATAGTGGAATGATATAGAACAGTTATTAAATCCCTCAGCTCCAACCGTGACCAACGAAATGTCTAAAACTCTAATCAGATTTTATGAGACTAAAGGAATATCTTCACACAGAATCACTATTACTCTATGGCCTTCGGCTGTAAAGACACTATGGACAATCTCATAGAAATTAGATTAATGCCTCGGAATAAGCCATGGTCAGAAAGATGTCGCCCACACAGCAAATTTGGCAAAGGGAATGGCTGTTGAATGCCTGTCTAAGGGTCGCAGTCTCCTGATTTTTTTTCTCAGGGTTGACTCCCAAAGCCTTCACCAAGTTTGGGTATTGCTGCAAGGCATCAGATATTTGAATTCAGAGTTTTCATTCTCTTAGGTGTTAGCCAGCCAAGGCTAACAACTCTCTCCTTGTCAAACAATATTACTGCTACATAGATTAACAAAATTGTTCATTCCTTCTTTTCAACCTATTTTAATTAAAGTAAAGAAGTAAAAATTCCCTTTCAGACCTTGCTATCTATAGGGGGATCTGTTTCTATGGCCCAATACTCCTATTTTAATGTTTTAGTGAAAAGTTGACTGACCTGCCTTCTGGTAAGACTTTCTCTGCTAATTGACTTTCACTTGTCTCATTGTTTTTAACTTGACCCTCTGTGAAATTATACAATACAAAGTCAATTATACTGCAGGTTAATCTAAGCACAGGCTACAAACAATGCAAAAGATAATGGTCAATATTTCTAGAAAATCTCTCCTCTTTTCAAGCATAGTGTTATCTAAGTCATTTAAGTTCACAGGCCATTAAAATACACATGTATGTCATTAAAGTACAACATGTAAGCCAAAAGCCTAAAAATCTGCTCATTAATAGGATTTGAAATGATTCACATTCCAAGCACTACAACATGCTAGTTTTTTTTGTTTTTTTTCAAATTTTCTATTTTTAATTTTCTAGACTTTTAAAAACTAAATAAATAATGCAAAATAATTATTGTATAGCTTCATGTGTTTCCAAGTTGACATCAGTATTCATTCTTTCAACAAGCTTAAAAAGAAATTATTTTGTGACACGACCAAACAAATCAGTTACCTGTAAAAACTGGAGGAGAACATGGTCTTGTGATAGATCTTCTGTGGCAAGATAAACTCGAACGTCTTTTTTTCCTTTCCTGCTTCGATGCATCTAAATCAGAGTTGCCTCTCTTGAGAGTTGAGTCACACAGCAGCAACTCCATTTCACATGTTGAAAAGTTTTGGCTTGAAGTTGAAGATCCTGGTTCCATGACTCTCCAATTCGTAAAGAAGAGTAAAGGTCTACATAAACTGAAATAAAAAAAATAATTTAAAAAATTTAAAACAGAAATCCAAATGATATGGTTTGGAATGCAGAGATGCTACTTTTCCCAACATCATTTGTACTAAACTAATGAATCAGTGGGATGTGTGGGAAAAAAACACTTAGCTACCTATCAAGGGAGATTGAATTCGAATCCTGGCTGAAGCAGTTGTATTTCCTAACCACCTGAAGGCAACACTGAAACCTCTCCTCCAGATACCCCCTTCCCCCATTGGTCAACAAAAGACATTGGACCATTACATGTTTGTAAAATGTTTTACATGTTTCGGATGTTCCTTCAGAATCGATAACCCTGAAGGATAGAAGACTCAACAAAAGTAAAGTAGCAATTGTACTTTATAGACTACATAAAACACTGAATCATAATCAATAATCCTCCAATCATGACAAATCATGATGTACACAAAAACAAAATCTCTAATAAAAATTAAAATACTCAGACTAGTCAGACTTAATTTTTTAAGTTACTTATCATTGACGTTAATTTAATATCATCATAATGAATCGACTATGACTACTCAACAACACAACACAGCAATCTAACTCAAGAACTTGACAACAAGAGCCTCAAGTAACAAAGTGGCAGTTTAATTACAAATACATCAACAGCCAATTCAACACAATTGGCTACATCAAATTCAAATGCTTTCTTGAACTTAACAGAACTGCCGAACTAAACATTTTTACTAGTCTCTCTAGCTCATACAGCTACATTTTCGAGGACTCAAAGGTACCACAAGTCCTTGTAACTGCTTTGCTGTCCTGGACTCAACTGTCTATTGTTACACACTGTCGCTAGTCCGTGCAGGCTCTCAATCACATGACTAAGTACTTCGATACCTAGATCCATTTTTTTTTCTCCCAAAAAATGGCTGAAAAGTGTGTCAGCACATTTTACCCTTTTTTTAGGGGTGGTCATTTCCATCAAAGTTTTAGCACATTGTATTTGATTTCAGGACTACTTGTGATTACTTTTTGTAAACATAAGATATCAGAGCTCATTTTCATTTGCTTTTGAAGGCAATCTGTTAAATTTTTCTTAACAAAAGTTTATGTGAAAGTTGATATTTTTACAACTTTTTTTCTATAAAAGTTACAACAATGCTGTTTGCTACAATAATTTATCATATTATGAAATGTGTATATTTCAAATTTCATTAGATTGTCTTGGCGCACTTTAAAGATATTTGATATTAAAATTAACAAAGACAAAGAAGGGTAAAATTTTATTTTTTAAATAAAATAAAAGTGTTTATTGTTACAACAATCTCACTAATTCTATTGAATTTAGCATGCTAATATATATCTGTGTGCTAAGTTTGAACTTTGTAGCTTGGCGCACTCTTTAGATATTAATTTTCAAAGTTGATGGTTAAAATCTATTTTTAGTAACAACCAACACTGTGATTTACTGGAAATGGTCAATTTCTATCTATCACATCCTATTTTTAGAAGCACACATAAGGATTTTTCATTGAGATTAACTTTTATAAAGTTTAAATGCTAGATTATGGAGAGGGAATGTGTCTTTATTATAATGACTTTGTAATGTGCAAATTTTAAAGTAAAAATAAATATATTTTAAAATCATAATATTAAATAACTTTTTTTCATATTTTTAGCTATGCGAACTATTAATTACTTATTTTTTTCCCTGTGTTGTTTTTTTCTATTGGTATACATGTAAATTAATAGTTAGTAAATTAGTACATTATATTTTTAAAATGATGAGCTACTAATGCACAAAAATTTAAGAAAAAATCTTTTAATAACTTCTAAATAAATCGCAAGGTTTCTTTTTTATTTTATTGTCCGATGCAAGAAATTTTTCATTTACAATCTAATTTTTAAAGCATTTAAATTCAGGCATTCTAAAATGATTAATTGCCAGTGCTCTACAAAAAGGTTTTTATTAAATTTATTAAACTTATAGTGATTAAATTTTAGCAAATATTTCTCTGCACAGTGCTATTTTCATTTATAATTTATACAAATTATCTATCTGATGCATATAAATAGCTATTTAAATACAGTAGAATTATAATTAAACAAAATAAAACACACTACAGATCTCTGATTTGTTTTATTTGTGATTTTTGGGCTCATATGATGACAAAATCACATATATTTTTTTTTTTGTGGAAGGCTTTTTTTTATATATTAATTCACTTTTTTCAAAGATTTTATTGCTTGGTCTTATTTTTTAAATTTGTTTTAACAGAATACAGGTTAATGAAAAAGAGTATGAAGTTTCAACCCCATATCTTTAAGACTTTTTATAATACAGTTAATTAAAGTTCAACTGTCAGTTGTTTCGGTCACAGATTTTTTTTTGCTTTACAAAGGCTAAAGAAGGCTAATGTTTGGTCACTAAAAATTTTATAACTTCCCTCATAATTAACTCAGCAATATAAAATTGGTATCATTGGAAAGCAATGTTCAAGCTCTATCTAAACAAATTGGTTCCATTGCATTGTGATCATTTTGAAATTTTTATCGAAGTACCTAACATGACCACAACACAGGTCACACTTGCGGTTATTAGCAGTACTGTCCCTTGTCTATCAACAGCCGTAGACCCGTGTGATTGGCCTGAGTCGTGTGTATCAGTAGGCCGCACACACATTAACTTTAACCCTTTCAGTCCGCCACTGGAGTTACAACAATATTATAATCTATAATAATATAATTATAATAATTAATAATATAATAATTATAATAATAGGGCAGGGGGATTCATCACCATAAGATTCTATTAGTAGTAATTGGAGACTAGAGTTTTTTTAGACTATTTTGAGGCTTCAAGCCCATTAATCTTTAGAGGTCTAGTCTAGTTAGTAATGTTACTAGTATTATTATATAAAATATTAGATCTATAAAGTATAAAATAAAAAGTATAAGTATAATAAAAGTTAAATTTTACTGAGTTCAGAGTCTAGTCAACTCTAGTCTTACTCAGTAAACTCAGTTTAAATTTACTGTTAGTGTTATCAACTTATAGATCTTGAACTAAACTCTAAAAACAATAGATGATGCAGACCCAACAATAGATTAGATCTAGAATCTAATAGATATAGATCTAAATCTAGATAGATCTAGTCTTTGACATATTTTAATTTTAGTCTTGGAATTTGTCATTTAAGCAGACCGCTAATAACAAATCAATTTATTTGTTTATCTGCCAGTTAGTCTAATGTAACGATCTATGTATAGATCTAGTTCTATTTAGTTAAAATATTAAATACATTACTCTAATGAATAGTTACATTAACTCATTATGGTTTAAATTATTGAAAATAACGGTAGTTATCAATGGTGCTTAAAATGTATATAGATGTAGATCTAGATTCAATATTAATTTTCGGAAACGAAAAAAACAACATCCCTTGTAAATCTAGAATTCTATATCTACATAGCTGTTTTTGTTTAAACATTTTGAAAAAATGTGGCATTAATAAGATGTGAAACTGCTATTGACTGGATTAAAACTGATTGTAAAAATAATGAACATATCCCAAACATCGGTTGCTAGATCTAGAACTAGAATCTAGATTAGATCCTCTTGAAGTTGTTGCATCTTTATCTCTTGAGACTCTAGATCTAGACTTTAGATCTATAAAAGCGGAAATTACCTTAATATTATGGACCCCTCGCTCTCTAGATTCTAGGTAATCTAGAGTATCTAAAGATAACAACAAAAACCTATGGTCATACATTAAGTCTAAGAAAATGGAAACGAACAGGCATAGCGCCATTAAAAGATGAACATAACATAATACATAATGATAATGAAACTAAAGCAAACATCCTAAACAAATACTTTGCATCAGCATTCTCAGCCCCAGGAGACAAAGACATATTTCTTAATTTGAACCAAGTAGACAACATAGAAGATTTAGTAGTACAAGAAAATGGAATTCAAAAACTATTATCCAACACCAAACCAAATAAAGCATCTGGACCTGATGGTATTCCAGCTAGATTACACAAAGAACTAAGCAATGAGCTAGCCCCGGTGTTCAAAATACTCTTTCAGGCATCGCTTAACCAGGGCAGAGTACCAAAGGACTGGAAAGAAGCTAATGTCACCCCCATATTTAAAAAAGGAGAAAAATCTGATCCAGGAAACTACAGACCAGTATCACTTACCAGCATCACATGTAAAATCCTAGAACACATAATATGTAGCAACATCATAAACCACTTAGACAAACATAATGTTATCACCCCATACCAACATGGCTTTAGGAAATATAGATCATGTGAAACACAACTAATAGGACTAATTGATGATTTTTCAAAAGGTTTAGATAATAGTGAACAAATAGATGCTATTTTACTAGATTTTTCCAAGGCTTTTGACAAAGTTCACCACCATAGTTTGCTTAAAAAATTAAAATATTTCGGCATTAATGGTCCACTGCATCAGTGGATTAAAGATTTTCTGATAGTGAGAGAACAAACTGTAATAATAAATGGCACTAAATCAACACCAATAACAGTAAACTCAGGTGTACCTCAAGGAACAGTCTTGGGTCCACTACTATTTTTAATTTACATAAATGATTTACCAAATTGCATTAGTTCAGGAACAAAAGTCAGATTATTTGCAGATGATTGCATAATATATAGAACAATAAAAACAACACAAGACACAGATATTTTACAAAGAGAATTAGATGGATTACAGAAATGGGAATCAAATTGGAGCATGTCTTTCCACCCAGAAAAATGTCAGTTGTTAAGAGTAACAAAAAAACTAAAACAAATTAATTCCACTTATCTTATTCATGGCAAACCAGTAACACAGGCTAAAAACGCAAAATACCTAGGTGTTATAATAAATGAAAAACTGTCATGGAATCCACATATTGATGAAACTATAAAAAAATCAAACAAAGCATTAGGGTTTATTAAAAGAAATTTCTATAAATCAAATAAGAACATAACACTAAAATGTTATTTAACCTTGGTTAGGCCAATAATAGAATATGCATCCACCGTTTGGGACCCCTCAACTCAAGAAAACATTAAGAAACTGGAACAAACACAAAATAGAGCAGTGAGATTCATAACAAACGAATATTCACACTTGACTAGAGTAACACCATTAGTAAAATCACTAAATTTAGAAAGCCTTCAGGACAGAAGACTCAAAAGTAAAGTAGCAATTATACATAAAACACTGAACCATAATCTTCAAATACAAAAACAAAACTTAATAAAATACTCTGAAAGACACAAAAATAAAGGCACATTCCTTGTCCTCTATGCTAGGACAAATTTGTACAAATGCTCCTTCTTCCCTAGTGCTATTAGAGCATGGAATGGGTTGCCTGAGCTAGCCAGAAAAACCAGTGACTTGGCAGAATTTAAGTCATTGGTTAATATGCATGACTAAATGCATGACGCGTAGGACGTAATCATCTTCTTTTTTGAAGTAACGTCTGTATTATATAAGATAAGATAAGATATCCAAATTTTAGAATAAAATAGGGGTATACCAAAGCAAAATAATTGAAAATATTATAATAAATAATCAGATCTCGACTCTCACTACTACTACTACTAGTAATAGTTAATAGTAGTAACTAGATCTGTTTCTAGTCACATAAACTGATACCGAAAGATTTTAAAATATATATAGCTCTAACTCGATTACATTATAATAATCAGATGATTATATTATAGCAACTTGATTATATTATATTATAATTATAGCTCTAACTCTAGCCTGTCAATTTTTTTAATCAAAATAATCTGAAAATTAACATATTATTTCTTTTAAAAAAAAAAAACTTTTTAGGGAAGAGGTTTACTTGGTGTTATGTTGAGTTGTGTTTGCTGAGTGCCTAACGGCACCACGGAAACCTTCTCCTAGATACCTCCAACCCTCCTTTACCTTACCTTAAAGTAAAGTTCCCCTTTCAGACCTTGTGGTCAATAAGGCAGATGATGTAAAGGTCATCTGTTTCTGTGGCCTATGGTTAATGAAGGTGTCATGTGGCCAGCAAAATGACCAACCACCTTTACTTTTCCCCAAAAATGCCAGGTACCCATTAGAGCTGGGTGGACTCCGGCGCCCAATGATCCTAAAATCTAAAATTAATAATCCCAGTCTTCACTAAGATTTGAACCCAGGATCCCCAGTTTGGAAACCAAGCACTTTACCATTCAGCCACTGCGCTTTCTATACTTTACCAATCCCTTAGTCTGTTGGATCGTTGGGGCACCATGCAAGATTTGTTGACCGTCTTTCTCCATTCCTGTCTTTTTCCTTAGTTAGAGCCTCTTACAATGGGAGGCCCATCCGTTTTTTTATGTTGTCTTCCCATCACTTTCTCTGTCTGCCTCTTTTTTTTTTCCTGGTACCAATCCCTGAAGGAAGTTCTTTGCGAGCCCTGAAGACTTTGTAATATGGTCACGGATTTTCAGCTTGTGTTTTTTTATGATAGTTAATAGGTCATCATGGGGGTCCAATCGCTGCAGTAACCCTGTCTCTTATCTCTTGGTTTGTGATGCTGTCTTAAAATGTTGAGGTTTCGTTCTCTCATCTGAGACGATAGCTCCAAGGTATTTGAAGCTACTGAATTTAGTCAGCTTTTTTTTCTCCAATACTATTGCCCCTTTTAAAGTCCTGTTGGCTATTGGTCATGATTTGTTGTTTTTTTCTGCATTTATTTGCATACCATATGCTGCAAAAGTCTTGTCTACGCTCATCACCAAGTCAGCTATTCTTTTTCTTCTGTCCCTGCTAGGCCGTCAATGTCATCAGCGAAGCGCAAGTTAATTCTTCTTCCTCCAATGCTTACAGTACCTTCATAGCCCTTGAGAGCATTTTCCATTATCCTTTCAAGGAAGATATTGAAAAGTGTTTTACTCCAACTGTGGTTTTATTATTATTATTATTGTTAAAGTACACAGCACTGGTAGTGAACATAGAGTCTCAGTAAAAACATGCCACTCTCCACGGTCAATTGCCAGTTTTTTAATGGCTTCCCAGCTCTTTCCTGTCCTCTCAGCTTCATCTAGTATACTGCGTCGCCACATTCTTTTTGGTCTTCCTTTACACCTTGTTCCATGCGGGTTCCACTCTAAAGCCTGCCTAGCTCTGTTATTGGTATCTTTTCTAAGGGTGTGACCAATCCATTTCCACTTCCTCTCTAAGATCTGCACCTGTAAATTTTTCTGCCCACTCATCTTCCACAGTTTGGTGTTTTTTATTTTGTTGTACCACTGCAGTTAATCATGGTCTAGTGCTCACATTCAGATGTAAACAAAATTAGTGACTGTACCCTTAGAATTTAGAGTACAATTTAAATAGGATTGAAATAGTAAGATAAATTGTCTTTGCCAATTAACTTTCAAAGTCAATGACTTATCATTGCAGACTGCAGTTTGTATAATATTCATTTATGTTTTTTTAAGTGTCGCATTATAAATTAACATTTAATTATCAATTTAAAATCATCTTTCTTTTATTTCAGACATGCTTCACCTGCCAAGAACAAGAAACGACAAACTCCTGTTCATAGTGTTTTGGCTCGGCGGACTGTTTACATTATATTATGAATGCTGTCTTGTGTTGGCTTCATACCATGACAGCTGGAATGGCTATATGACATTTCATGTCACCTTTTCTGCTGTTTTAGCATTGTATATTTACCTGTACATGTTCATGTTAATAAGCTCTGACATATCTACCAACAGCATTATTATAAAGAATGGTGATTTGTCAGAGGGGTGGAAATATTGTCAAAGGTGCCAAAGGAACGCTCCACCTCGCTCCCACCACTGTAAGTGCTGTGACCTGTGCATTCTCAAACGGGATCACCACTGCTGGTTTGCTGGTTATTGTGTCGGGTATAGCAACCACCGCTACTTTATCTGTATGGCGTTTTACATGAGCTTGGCAGGCATTTACGCCAATATTTACAACTGGGAGTTTTTCTTGAAGGTCAAAGGGGGTCTGGCCTGGTCCACAGTGCCTGGTTTGTTGGCACCTCACCTTGGGCTCATTTTTGGAGTTTACTCTTGGTACGAGTTTTTTATCACCTTAACCACAAGTGTGGGGGCGCTTTTTACATTCCTCTTTGTCTGGCTTCTAGCCCTACAGATTATACAGTTTTCTACTGGCCAGGTGAAATATGAACGCAAGAACAACATTTTTGACTATGCTGCTGGATACAAAAATACTTTTAAGGAAATTTTCGGATCAGCTGGATTGTGGGTATTCTTAATTCCATTCGTTCCCACCGAATTACCAGGAGATGGAACAAGATTTGCAAAAGTAGACCGAAAATTGAACTAGTTTTATAATAAAATGTTAGAATTGTTTTTCAAATTATGTATAACTTTTTACTTTCTAGAATATGTTAATGCCAGTTGCATCTTTGGATTTACAATGCAGTGTGAAAGTTCATACTTTTTATAAATGGCTTTAACAAATTTGTAGGCGCCCTGGCTGAGTGGTTAAGCGCTTGGCTTCTGAACCTGGGGTCCTGGGTTAAATAACGGTGAAGAATTGAATTTTTAACTTTAGGATTTTTAGGGCGCCCCTGAGTCCACTTAACTCTAATGGGTACCTGACTAGTTGGGGAAAGTAAAGACGGTTGGTCATTGTGCTGGCCACATGACACCCTTCTCAACAACCATTGGCCAAAGATACAGTTGAACTTTACTTAACATCATCAGCCTTATAGATTGCCTGGTCTGAAAAGGGAACCTTTTTTTTTTTTTTTTTTTTTTTTTTTTTTATTTTTTTTTTTACTTTTTTTTAATAAATGTGATTATAAAATGTTTTTGATGAATTAAAATCTTGTTTATGCTAATATTAACATGTATACAACAATGTCTATATGTAACTGATGTTGTTCTTTGTAAAATTTTTACATGTTTCGAATGTTCCTTCAGAGTTTAAGATAATCTACTTCCTAATCCAAACCTCCTGCAGGATGACATGGGATGGCAGTGGACAGGGTTTAAATCCAGGACCATCTAGGCAACCTAACGACAGTCCAACATGCATACAACCGACCGCCTACATGATATTTTAGCTATGGCTATTAAGTTGCTTGTTTGATGATTTTACCTTCTTATCAAGTCATCTGATAGGTCCACAAAAATGTGATCAATAATGTCTACATTGTTTTAACATGTACATAAATTAAATTACAAAATTATCTAATTATGCCATGAACAAAAAAGATGTTTAAAAAATGCTTCATAATCTAATTAATGAAAACATTATTGTTTTTTACTTACCTTCAAGATTTCCCTAAGGGTTCATCAGGCAGATGTAAAGTTTAATTCCTGTAAAAACCTATATTTCATTGGCCTGATTTGGAAAAAAGGACAATGACCAACTCCCATAATAAAGTCCAACATTCAGCTAAGGAAATTTGACTCAGGGATGTTCTATTTAAAAAAAAAAAAAAAGCTGCTTTCACCTTGTTATTTTATTAAACTCCTTAGTTTAGTTGCAAATATTACCCCATGTCATTTAATTGTTGTTGTTTTTTTTACTTTATATAATATCAGATAATAATTCGCTAGACCATTTCTTAATTCTTACTTAACTCCATTTTGTAACAATTGCTGCATTGTTGATTTTGTTTTCCTTTTAATACAAACAAGAAAAAAAAAAGGTCCACAGTCTTTTGAATGCATTTAATTTCTAAGATGTCATATGTTAAGTGCTGTCTTAAATTTCTTTAATCGATGAATATTTAAAAAAAAAAAAAAAAAAAAATTGTCTTTGCAGTTGAGCACATGTTCTACAACTTAAAAGACCTGCGTTTCAGTTTAATCCAACTTTTTAAAAAGTATTCCTGTTTGCTTTGAGTATTTATTCATAAGCTAGGACTAATTAGTGCAGGTGAGTCTTCTACCCTAGTACTATCACAGCATTTTAAGTTTGTTCTACATGTTTCGTTTGTTCCTTCAGAATTGAAAATTACATCCTACCCCAAACCTTCTGCAGGATGGCGGTTGATGGTGGAGGACTAGGTTCGAACCTTGGAGCGTCAAGATGACAGCCCAGAGTGCTTACCGCACAATCAGGCTGACATCCTGTATATAGCTGTATATGAGCACATTTCTCGCCTGGTCGTGCGGTTTGCGCGCAGGACTGTCATTTGGATTTATCGATAGTCCCGGGTTCAAACCGTGCCCGTTCCCACCCCCCGTCGTCCTGCGGGAGGTTTGGACTAGGAAGTAAACTGTCTTCAACTCTGAAGGAACATCCGAAAACATGTACGCTTTAAAAAGCCGGCTGCATACGTGGCATGGGTATATTTGATCAGTTGCAGATAGACCCGCTTCTTCTCTCTTTGTTGGTTCGGCCTTCTTTCGCCCTGGGCACTCTTCTTGCTTCAAATCTTGAGACAGCTTCACGCCATGAGGAGCGACCGAGAGCTAGTGCTTCCCAGCGGTGAATGTAAATATCGCATTTCTTTGAAGGAGCTCCTGAGAGTGTCTTTATGGCGCTTGTATTAACATTCCTGCACACAACTCCTCGTACACAAGTCGTTTGTGACTAGATTAACGCCTAGGTGTGAAGATAAGGCACAGAATACAAAATCTGACTTTCATTTGCTGACCAATTTAACTCATTAAAGTTAAATTATAACTTTTATATGTAGGCCTATCACTAAATTTATTTTCTTGTTTGAATTCTCCTTGATGCTCTTTACTCCGTTATGCCGCATAGAGAAGGTTTCTTGAATCAGACTAAAACCAACTTAGTAAAGTTGTATATACGAAGGTTTGTACTTTACAAGATAAGCACACACCTGCTTTTTTTCTTTTGTCATACTGAGTATCATAGAATATAATTAATGACAAAACATTATTTTAAATTATCTTCAATTCCTAATTACCGTATTTAAAGATCTTTACAGAAAGTGTAAAAGAAAAAATATCCACATTTTCTCCTTATGGAACAGAAGGCAGGGCATCAATAGGTTACAAGTTACAGCCAGCGTTTATTTGTTTCCTCTTCAGAAAATGCTAGCTTAGAGAAATAGTGTTTTAATAAGCTGCAGAACTCTTTATTATTCCCTTTAATGATCAATAAAATATAAAACTACTTCTAAGGTTGGCAGCCTGTTCGTGTGATATGCGCTTTGGACTGTTGTAACCTGCATCCCCCCCCCCCTCCCAACGTCCTGTGGGAGGTTTGGGCCGGGTGTAATAATCGACAAGTCTGAAGGACATCCAAAACAAGTCAATATTACCAAACGTTTTTTGAAAACCTTTTAAAAAACAATTTTACTTCCTTCAATTAAATTTTCATTGAACCTCTCGTGTTTTATGCATTATCTGTCTCTTCTCATTCCCTCATATAGTATTATATAACTTGTAACAAAAGAAAAACAACAATGACCTCAACTTTAGACCAGGTTACCAAATTTATTTCGTGATGTCATTATGTTTACTGGCATTTGTATACATTGGTAATGTCGGCCAGAGCACACAGGTCGTCTGCTGCGTTCTTGATTTCTAAGTACTTCTGCTTCTCTTCTTCAGTGCAAGCAAAATTCTGTTGAGTAAATAACTATTAATTAAAACTTAACATAAAGCTTTTTTTCAAACTAATAACACAGACTAAATAAGTCAAAATACCTAGATCTAGGTTTTATAATCTGGTGCTGGGTTTACTTATAGGCAACATAAGCTATAACGGGCCCCACAAATACTTTGAAGAAAAAGCAAAGGAATAAATTGCTTTATGTTGAACATAAGGTGTAACTCAAATAGCTCATGGCCTTACCAAGTATAAATCCGGTCCTGACTATAATAATTGAAAGGTTATTATAGAATCTGTTTGGGACTCTCCAACTCAGAAAAAAAAAAAAAAAGAAACTAGAACGGACGCAAAATTAGTGGCGTAGCATCCAGGGCGCGAAAGGGTTCAATGAACCCGGGGCCACGACTATGTAGCGGTCCACAGCCTAAGGCGTGACCACCATGGCAGAGAGCGTAGTTATGGCTTACATGAGGCCTTGGGGGTGACAACAAAGTGGGGGGGGGGGGGGGGAATGGCAATTTTGTAAAAATCGTTTTAAAAAATTAAAAAGCTTCCAAAAAATATCGTAAACGTCATATCAAACTTTTTAAATTAACTTCAAAACATTATCCCCTAGTTTCAGCTAGAGTCTGTGTAGGCCTGCCAGCGGCTTGGAGGTAAGGAACAGCTTTCAATAGGTTAAATGTAATGATGGCTAGCGATCATTAAATTTGTCTTGGAAAAATGTCTCGGGTTAATACTTGGAAGATTTTTAGTCATTGGTTAACCTAATTCTTCAAGCATTGTTAAATGGGTTTGGGAGGGGCCCATTAGCATATTCGAAAACCACGGCCCATGGATACCTTGCTACGCCTATGCATAAAATAGAGATTTATAGCAATCGAATCTTCACTTCAATTTAGAGACACTCCATGACAGAAGACATGCAAGTAAAATAGATAAAATACAAAAAAAAAATACTCAGACACAAAGATAAAGGCGCATTTCATATTCCGTATGCTGGGACAAATTCGTACAAGTTCTCTTTCTTCCCCAGTGCCATTAGAGCACAGAACGGGTCGCCTAAATCAGGTAAACAAATGACTTAGCAGAGTTTTAAGTCACTCATTTACATGCACGACTCTGGATTAACAAATTGCATGACACGTAGGACGTAATCATCTTCTTTTTTTAAATAACGTCTGTATTGTATAAGATAAGATTATTCTGAGACATCATTCTTAAACCGACTATCACTGGTGTGTATGTGTCTGTTAGATGACCATCATGACCGTCTCTTTTTCCGCTTAGCATTAGAACAAGTTTACAGCAGCTTGACTAGTGAACATTTAAGAATGCTTAATTAAGACTATTTTTTAATCAACAGCTCTTCATCGGAGCAAGATGTTTTTATTTTTCTAGCGCCAAACTGGCCTCTAGCTTGTTTACAAACCAAACGTCATCCACGTCACCGGTTTCTTTCTTATACACAAGGGATGAATCATGACTGCCTGGTCGTGTGGGTTAGGAACACCCGAATTGTATTTTTAAAAATGTCGTTTTTTTATTATTGGCCTCCTTCATTTGTAGAACGACTATTACTATTAAGTTAATATCCAGTGTCATATCCTTGCGACTTCAACTGAAATCCTAGCTACTTCACTGTGCACAACTTGCCTTTCTGTTAATGTAACCTGACGCTTTCTCCTATCATTCCAACCTACCTTCTTGTCTCCTGGCTCCCTCTTGTTTTTGACAGCGTCCGCCAGAATCTCTGCTGCTGTTTTCAAAACAAAAGGTTTGATTTTCTCCCATATATCCTTCAGCCAGCCTCGTTTTTGTGGTACTCTCAGAGCCAAGTTTTTAAAGTTCTGCAAGTAAAAGATGAATTGTTATTAACCATTTAAACGCTTGTGGTAGATTAGCTTCTAAACATCAGAATTGTAATTTCATTTTGTATGCACTCGTAGTAAAACAGCTCAGCACTTTAAGGGTTAAATGGTTTTACTTGGGGAAAAAAAATATATTTCAAAAGGAGGGGGCGGGATTGAAAGATTAATATATGTAGCTAATCTTACTCTTGTCATCATAGGCATCAAAAGTTTTGGCATTTTGGTAAGATGGGAGCCAGTTTCCTCGTTGTTGAAGTCAGTCAGGTTTAACGTCATGGCAAGGAAAAATAAACTTTTATCCAGTGTCATGCACCAGGGCCGGCCTTGGATAATTGGAGGCCATATGCGAAGTAAATTTGGTGAAAATAAAATTAGGCAATTTATTAAAAAAAACAACTGCCTATCTAGACAAATAAGTGAGATTCGTATATCGCAATTTCCGTAATAGAGACAAGAGTTAGACTTGAACACATACAGTCATAGTGCTCTACTATGTTTGAGATCTGATCCAAGTTTCGCAATCTCTTTTTCTACGATTTTTTTTTAGTCCTGAACGAGGCCCCCCCCCCCCCCCCCCCCACACACACCCCAATAGGTTTGTTTGTTTGATTGATATTTGGCACATCGGCACATTCTAGGCCATGTAGAGCCCATAATCCCGCAGGATTACTTCCCCTATATAGGTCAGGTGCTAAAATTTACACAACTGAGTTATTGAAGGTCCACTCATAACTCACTAAAAATTGTAACGAGCCAATAAAACTGTGTTGTAAATGTGTATATATTTATAAGTACTTTACCCCATCCCAACTCACTAAGATTTTAGTAGTTAACCCCACATCCCAGATAGAGCCCAGTACCTTCCAAGGATCAACGCAATCAAACAAGTGTTCTGAGCTTGTCTGTTCTAAAAATTTCCTTTTAATATCCTGGTATCTGAGGCAGTCAAGGTGGATATGCTCTACGGTGAGATCCCTCCCCCCCCCCACACACACACCAATTGGAGGCCCTAGGCGCTACCTAGTTTGCCTATGCCTAAGGCAGGCCCTGTATGCAGCACTGGATGAAGAGAAAGATAAATTCCATAATGCTACAGTTTGTACTAGAATAATCACCCAACAGGGGTTGAAGCTAATTATGTGTGATCTGAATCAGGGGCGGACTGGCTATATGGGCATTCGGGCAATTGCCCGGTGGGCCGGTACCCAAATGAGCCGGTAGGACCACAATAATCATCTTCATTCTTTAAATCACGTCTGTATTTTATAAGATAAGGGCGGCTTGGATGTCACTAAGGCACATATTAAATTGTTAAATGTTTTATTCTCTTACACAAGGGGCTCTCTGGGAGACATAATTATATTCCCTGTATGCATGTGTACAGCTAGCGATACATTATGAAACTTAACAGAATGATTTTGAGGACATGTAGATCTAGAATCGGATGTCCATAATATAATGTAGGCCTACAATTTATGGCCGGATGAAATAGAAATACTCGGGCCGATTTTGACACCCAGTCCGCCCCTGTCTGAATGCAAAATTAGGCACAAAGAATGCTGGTAATCTTGTAAGACAACAGCCAACCCTCCATCATAACTACGCCAAGTAGTCGCGAAGTGGGCGATTTCTGTCAATCAAGACAAGAACAGAGCGATACAAAAACTCGTTCGTACCTCACTCGGTCAGACTATATCAACGCCAGCCGTTGATCCGGAAACATGAAAAGGACCAAGTTGCCTGTGTGTAGTCGCTGAATGAGCTCTTTACGTTGTGTCTGTTGTACTTATGCGTATGTTTCTGTTGTGTTGCTTTTATATAAGAAAAGAGTCCTTGTAATCACAACAAATTTTCATATGGATCAAGAAAGCAGTCTTAGTCTTAATGTTCACTTCACGGCTAGGAGCCCACACTCTCTGGTTCTGCAGTGAACGCTCAAGATTCGCAAGCATACAAGAATGTCGCCATGACCCAGGAGTGGATTCGTCTGAGTTTAATACCGAGGGCAATGCAATTGTCTTTCCAGATTGTTTGGAACTTCGCCAGTGCTGCTGTGGACGTCATGCCTTAGTTTCTCACAGTGGGCTACTTCAGAGAAGAAGCAGTTGTTCAGGTTTGGTTTCTTCAGTGTGAACCAATATCTTCCAGATTTTTTTTTAAACGTCTGACACTTGCCAGATTTTTCCCCTCCAGTAAAATAAAAAAAATAAATTATGGCTTTTATATAGCGCTACTTTCATGCTTATAGCATGCTCAGAGCGCTTTGGTCCAGTCTCAGTTGTGGACCAGTGGGGGGAGGGGATATCTAGGAGAAGGTTTTTCCGTGCTGCCTTCAGGCAGCTCAATAAACACAACTCTGCCCGAGTCGGGTGTTGAACCTTGAGCCCCCTTCTTAAGTAGCCAAGCCAAACCAAGTTCAAGCGCACTTAGCGTATCGACAACGCTTCCCACAGTACTGATGATCATATTAAATCCTTGTTCGCTATTGGTCATTTTTAGCGGTCCCCGAAAGGGGAAAAGACGCTATTAGTTTTGTGTGAAATGTCTGTCCGTCTGTCCCGTTTAGATCTCGTAAACTAGAAAAGATATTCAAAATGGGACATCACAATATTTTAGACCATTCAAAGATCTGATGCAACGGCTACTTTTTTTTTTCTGAAATCGAAAAATCTAATTTTTAAAATCAGTAATGCAAGTATTTTTTAAAGAGAAAAAGCTAATTAGTATGCATTATAAAATAGACCTAATTTAAAACGAATAGTAATCTTAAAAGCTTCATTTTCCCGACTCATTTTTTTATTGCACAATTTTTTTATTTTTATTTATTTGAGTGTTCGAATAAGAGATTGAGCCTTTTCAAAAAAATTTGATCAATTATAAGACATCAGTTAGACTAGGGGAGGCGCGGTGACTGAGCGGTAAAGCGCTTGGCTTCCGAACCGGGGGTCCCGGGTTCGAATTCTATGAAGAATGGGATTTCAATCTTTGGGCGCCTCTGAGTCCACTCAGCTCTAATGGGTACCTGACATTAGTTGGGGAAAAGTAAAGGCGGTTGGTCGTTGTGCTGGCTACATGACACCGTAGGCCACAAAAACAGATAAACTTTATAGGCTATCATCTGCCCTATAGACCACAAGGTCTGAAAAGGGAACTAGTTAGGCCAGGTTCACATCTAACTTTACATTCACTTTCACCTATCCTTTGATCTGCTGGACCGTTGGGGCACTACACAAGATCTGTTAACCTTCTTTCTCCACTATTATCTCTCATTTGTCTTTGATATAATTTCATTCGGATGTTCTTTCTGAAAATATTGAAGCCTGCCTGGGTGGACCACTTCGGGGGCCGATTTTGAGTTTGTGTTTCCACACAAACTGTCTTTTGTAACCTTGTTGTTTTCAGTTTCGATTTACATGCAATATGCTTCGGATGTTTTGTCTATCTACACGAGTAAGCTCTCGCTTCCTTTGTTCTGCCAGCACTTCTACCTCATCCGCAAAGCGAAAGCTAGTAATTCTTCTTCCACCAATGCTTATATTTCCTTCAGAATCGAAGACTATTACATCCTCCGAAGCGGACAAGGTTCGAACCCTAGACCAACAAGATTACACCAAACCACACGACCAGGCAGCCATCCTACCCGGTCTTGATCACGAACAGCTCTTTTGGCATATTTTCTTAAGGGCACACAATTTGCGGTCCACTCTGTGGTAGACAATAATTTTAAATTTTAATAGACCGAACCGCCACCTAGCGTTGATGATGCTGGGGATAGCGTGATAAAATCTGTGGAGCACTTACTATCTCGTCTTCAGCAGATCTTTTGCCGATGGCATTAACCGCGGCTGTGATGATTAAAGGCTTGGCAGCTTGCCAGACTTTCTTCAACCATCCCCTCTTTGCCAGGTCACGTCTGCCAGAAGGACCTGTACCGGTACCCTAAAAGTAGAAATTAAAGAAAATTGGGTTTTGAGATTATGTGATGTTAGGTACCGGAGTCATTTAAACATACATAACTAAAATGTCTTTCTAGTAAATCTTTTAATATTTTGCATAATATATAGAGTAATATATACAACAACACAAGATACTAAAATTTTACAAAGAGAATTAGAAGAATTACAGAATTGGAAATTGGAGTACGTCATCTACCCAGAAAAAATGTCAATTATTCAGCGTAACAAAAAAAGAGCTGACCAGTGTTAGGCACCTAGTTTATATTATTAGCTAGTTAGAGACGCACCATAGGAGACGTATATTGAACGGGACTAGTGACGCTTGGGATATTTTGGGTTAGAGACTGGAAAATCAGCGATAGGATTCTCTTGGGTAAAGACGTGTTTTATTTGACAGAGACTTTTACTGTGGCCTTTTATTGGATTAAACTTATTACTCATTGTTCATCAGTGTTGACCACATCTTTTCAGTAGTTAAAATCGATATTTGTTGATTATGTGCTGTCGTTCAACTACATTAAATACACCCGAACAAGAAACCCAAACGCTTGCTGAGTAATTGATTGAAATCTAAAAATCATCTACAGTTGACTTCAGTACAGAATTAAACATACATCACAAGAGTAACTCAAACTAAAAACTATATAAAAACAAAAAGCAAACCTAGAATTAGGTGTTACAATAAATGAAACATTTTCGTGTAATCGAAATTAGGGCTTATTAAAAGATTTTGTTTTTACAAATGAAGTGCGATCAAAAAACTAAACTGGTATTTAACCTTGGGTTAGACCGATATTCACCAGGCGCTAGGTGATTACAAATGACCAGATTATGCATCAAGGATTGGCCTCTTTAATCACACAAGAAGTTGCAAAGGGAAAAGAGCGTCTCTGGAGACGTAAAATGCCACAGAGAGACCAATATTAGAATATGCGTCTTCCGACTGGAACTTTTCAACACAAAGAGGCTAGAACAGACACAACATAGAGCTTCCTAACGAACGAATATTCACATTTGATTAGAGTAACACTTCAGGACAGATAACTTCAAATAGCTATACTACATAAAATACTGAATCATAGTTTAGAAATACAAAGACGAAAACATAATGAAATACTCTGAAAGGCACAAAGATAAAGGCACATTTCTTGCGCCATATTTTATGGTGTATTCATACAAGTGCTTCTTCTTCCTTGGTGCTATTAGAAATGGAATAGTTTGCCTGAATCAGCCAGGAAAACCAACGACTTAGCAGATTTTAAGTCACTGATTTACATGCATGTACTGTACGGTTCAGAAACATGGAGAACGACTGAAGTAGCAACAAAAAGTATAGACAGCAGCAAGACACAAAGACACGTTTTCTTGCGTGTTTTTTTTAAATCCTTATTAGTTAATTTTGTTTGAAATTCAACAAGAATATAAAAAAAAAACAAATACACTATACACTGTTCTTATTATCATTTGCATAACGTTAGACCGTACTTTCTGCTATGCCCGAGCGGCATGGACTGCTTTGATGTCTTCGAGGTTGTGTTTGGCCTAATCATTTTGCTGGTCGGCATGGGCCATTGATGACGCTCCCAATTTTTTTTGCTCCTTCCCTCCCCCGTCTTTTAATGGTTCCAATGAAATTTTAACCAAAAAGAGGGATGAGAGAGGTTAAGTTAGAAAACACCCGACAATTAACTCTTTAACAATACTAAATAGAAATTAACTTTAACTCATACACACAGCCGCGAAATGGCAAACCACCCAACTTAGTCACAGCTCAATATGGGTATAAAGTTCTACTTTCTGCGATTTGAAAAGAAAAAGGAAGTTTCTTTTTGTTTAATTTAATAACATAGATCTAAACATACTACACTTAAGGCTTACACAAAAAAAAATAATTACAAGATAAATTTAAATCTTAAATCAATTTTTATACTACTATAATTAATGGCAAGCTTATGCTTAGTATTAAGTCATTAGTGATGAAAAGTATTACAATAATTACAATAATTTATTATAAGCTGTCACATCCGATATTTAATGAAAGGAGATTTATATCTATATATATAATTCTCTTCTTCCCTCAACAGTTTAAACGAGAAGAAGTAAAGGAAAGATCACTCTCTTATTTCTGCGGATAGTCCACGAGAAAACAAGAGGGGGGAGAGAACACGTGGGTATTCCCACGTCGCTACGGATGGCTGCGCGCTGGACTGTCAAACCCTGCCCGCTCCCACCTCCCTTCGTCTTGCGGGAGGTTTGGACTAAAAACTAAACTATCTTCAACTCTGAAGGAACATCCGAAACATGTAAAACATTTTACAAACACTAAATAGCAGGGCCGGACTTAACCATTGTGGGGCCCTATGCGAATCGGATTTCGCTGGGCCAAGTTTGGGTAGGGAAGCGGATAATAGTTTGTATTAGAAAATAAATTCGTCTATGCATTTTATTCATTCTTTATTACGTACAGAATTACTTTACGAGCCTTGCGTGCAGCGAAGTCATACAGTATATCATAATAATTCTATTTCCTACATAGATAACGCTCAATAGCAAAAATTACCAAATGTTTCAATCTATCTTTGAGAATTGTTGACCTCAAGTAACTCTTTATTAGTTTAAGGCGCGAGAAGCTTCTTTCACCAGACTACACAATTACGGCTAATGCATAATGCCGTTTTTATTTATCGCGCGTAGGATTGGCGTTTTCAATATTTAATGACACCCCAAAATGAAAATTTTTTTCTATATATTTCCGTATATTTTAAGGACTTTTTCGTATATTTTGCAATTTCGGGAGATTTCCAGGAGCTCCTGGTAAATCGACAGGAGGGCGCGGGAAATCTGTTTTAATTTATAAAATGGTTTATAATTTAATAATTTATACACCTTGAATTAGCGCGGGTCCTATGAAAGTGCGGATCCTTTGAAAGTAAAGGCCCACTGCGGTCGCTTAGTTTGCAATGGTCAAAGACCGGCCATGCAAAATAGCGGCGTATGCTACGCCACCGGTCGACCAGTTTTAAATAATGGGTCATAGTACATTCATATACAAATCGCGTTTTTGAGAATGTACTAGGAGGAAGCAAGATCTTTTTACATTAAGTAAGTGCCTCTCTAACCGTTCTGCTTTCTCTTATCTTTTAATGGAATGGATTGCCTGAGTCAGCTAGGAAAACCAATGATTTAGCATATTTTCAGTCACAGATCAACATGTATGACTAGATTGACGCATGAAATGCGTAAGACGTAACAATCTTATTTTTTGAAGAAACGTCTGTAATCTATAAGTAATACCAAAAAGCTTCAAAATCATTAGGCTGCTATTGTATTGTTTATAATTTTCAGACTACATACATGTATAAATAGAATACGTCATGTAATCCTACGAATGCATACATCCAGTTTTCGATGCGTTATCAAACTTTATATATTTTGTAGAGAATTAGGCTTACACCTATAATATAACACATGGGCGTAGCCGGGAGGGGAGGTTCTTCAAACCATCACTTGCCTCAGACCTCATTGTCTGAACGGGAAACTTTACTTACTGCCCAAGTGCAGCCATCTGCAAACTACAGTCACCAGATTTCATAAGCGTAGCCAAAAGGGGTTTTTTGGTTTCCCTTCCCCCTCCAATAGAAAAGCTAAAGCAAAACTAAAGTTACAATTTTCTACCAGTCGCTGGACTTGAATAGCAGATTTGGTTTTTGAATTTTTTTAGCGGAAGAGTAGCAGGCTAATTGCACTGTAGATACCTCAGAATATGCATTTTTAAAGCTTAAAATAACGGAAATAATGCATGGTTCCGGGGCTTCGCCCCGGACCCCACTGAGGGAGCTTGTAGCGCTCCTAGCTGCCCTTTGGCGGTGTGTACTGTCTTTCCACTAATTATAGGAATAGAGTGTTCTAGGGTAGAAAAAACGTATGAAAGAATGAAAGATCTGAATGTAATGAAGATTAATTAGATATACACACGCACTAATATATATATATTGTTACATATCTAGGCATTGTTACCTATTTACTATTTTTTTTTTTTTTTTTTCCTTTTTTTTTTTCTTGACCTGTTGCGGTCGAGAGACGGGTAGAAAATTCCCGAGGCGGTCTGCCCCTTTGTGTAATAAGTTTTTTTTTTTATTTTATTTTATTAGCGGCGGCGAGTCAAGCAACACGGACAGTGTGACCGGTCCTTGACCTATGTGTGTACCTCTGGGTAAAAAGAGGGTGTTTATTTTTCCGTCTCTTTAGAGAAGGTTCTAGCTCTGTCTGGTTGATCACTTGTTCTGTTCTCGAGTAGTATTCTAGAAACTACTAGATTGGTTTTGATCTCGACGCGCGGTAGACTATATAAAGACCGCCCGTGTAACGTTGAGACGGACAAGACATACGGAGACAGCCGTGAGACAGAATAGCGGAGACATTGCGTGACCCCTGCGTGGTATACCTATTGATAGTGTAAGTTAAGATTTTTCTTTTTCAAGGCCTTGCTTGTATTTGTAGTTATATTTTAAAAACTCTTGAATTGTAATATTTTTACATGCCATTTTTGTAAAAGGGTTTGGTCAACCCATCAATTCTGTATTGAGTAAATGTTTGTTTTTCTTGCTTGTAACTTTATGTGATTCATTTAAAAGTACTATTTGATTTATATTTGATTAAACATAAGGTTGATATTTTACCTTCCGATTTCTTGTGTCATTTTTTTTTGTTGTTATTCATTGTAAGTCTTTGGTTAAATTCAGACTTAAGATAAGTGACACAACTGCTTTTTCTATTGTCACGTTCCCCTAGGCAAGCCAATTAAAATTAGAATAGATATAGAATTCAATTCGTAATACGTGACAATATATATATATAAATTGCGGAGTGGGGTAAAAATCCCGCCCCCACCGAAAATATATGACGTGCCATTTTTGGGCCGGTTTATATGGTAATGCCTGGGCCGATTTTGATACCCAGTCCGCCCCTGACCTATGATAAGCGTGACAGAATGTCCGCTACCACATTTCCTTTACCTGGAATATGCTCCACTTCGAACTGAAAGTCCTGAAGCATCAGGGCCCAGCGAGTCACCCTGGGATTCACCGACTTACGTGTGTTTAAACAGCGTAAGGGTGCGTGATCTGTGCGGAGTACGAATGTTCTGCCTAACAGGTACCTGGCCAACTTGGTTACTGCCCAAACAACTGCCAAGCACTCTCTTTCTACTGTGCTGTATCGTTGTTCCCATGTTATCGCTCACACTAGATTGAGATCTGGTTACCACATTTGTAACTTCTGACATTGCTAACCTTTGCCATTTGTAGCTATCTGTGATGGTAGGCTCAGTTAGGCCAGTCACGTTTCCTAGAATCAAGTCAGCTGCAGGCCTCTCCAACACACATGCTTCAACTTTCCCAGATAAAAATGGCGTATCAATGTCAATGACAGCTGTGGGATATTCTTCAATTGTTCCTCCAAATGTCATACATTGGCCTTTCTTACCGGTCAACTTGTGAGGGTGCACATGTAGTCTCTTCACTCCGATTGTGGTTGCTCCTGTGTCTCTTAAGACACAAATAGATTTCTTCCCAACAAATCCAGGATACATTTTTAATTTCCCAGCGTCACAAGTTACAGCTCCAGCCATCTGGATCTGATCAGATTCATGAGGGAGTTGTTCACCATGTTGATAGTCTATGCAAACTGACGCATTGTACGGATGTCCAGTCGGTCTTCCCCTGTTGCTGGTTTTAAACTCCTGACTTCTGCTTGAACCCATAGTCTCATTTCGTCTTAATTGGCTTTTGTTTCTACATTGGGCTGCTAAATGTCCCGTTTTGAAACACTTCAAACATTTTCTTTTTTTCACCCACACTTCTTGTCTACAGACGGTCCTGTCTCTATTCTTGTTTAAAGCGACTCCTGTTATCATTAGTCTTTGCAGCAAAGGCAAACATGCTAGTTATCAAGTCTTCCTCTCTCTGAATTGTCTGCTCTGGATGTGCAGTAATATATTGCTGACACAACTTGACTGCTGTTGGCACATCTTTCGGTTACCTTTCATGTAGAAAAGCCACTAACTGAGGATTGCAAGATGTGAGGATCTTGTCTCTGATGAACAGATCAATGAGACCTTCGAATGTCTTTTCAGTATTAGACGATTCTACCCAACGCATTAAGTATCTTGTAATGTCCTCAACAAATTCATGGAATGGCTGGTTTCTCTCTAGTTTAGCTTTATGGAACTTCTCTCTATACCCATCATCTGTCAAGTTGTATCTTTTCATTAGTACTTCTTTCATCTTGTCACATTCTTCTAAATCTTTGTTAGAAAAGTTGATACAAGCTTGCAGTGCCTTTCCCTGTAACAATGTGTATAGATGACTTCCCAACTGAGTTTTAGGTATTTCTGTAGCTTGAGCATGCACTTCAAATCTCGCCAACTATGCATCCATTTGATCCACGTTCTCATTAAAAGGTGGCAACTTTGATTTCCATACAGGTTTGATATGCTCTTTGATTTCTTCTTTTGTCTCCCTAAGCTCCAACTCTCTGACTCTCTATTTGTGTATTTCTACCT
The DNA here is from genome assembly GCA_030265305.1 of Biomphalaria pfeifferi. NCBI lineage: Eukaryota > Metazoa > Mollusca > Gastropoda > Planorbidae > Biomphalaria > Biomphalaria pfeifferi. The sequence goes on from JASAOG010000256.1 coordinate 646,692, forward strand.
CAGTTTCTTTCTCTTTAGTTCTTGCTTCTGCCTCTTTAGCTCTCTCCATCGCCTCTCTTTCTTTAGCTCTTTCTTCTCTCTCTTTAACACTCGTTCCTCAAGCTGTCTTCTCTTTCTTTCAGAGGTGCAGATCTTAGAGAGAAAGGGGAGATGAATTGGTCAAACCCATAGAAAAAAAAACATTCAAAAACAGAGCTAGACAAGCCTTAGATTGGAGCCCCCAGGGCACAAAACTCAGAGGAAGACCAAAAAGAACATGGCGACGCAGTATACTAGATGAAGCCGAGAAGACAGAGAAGAGCTGAGAGCCATTCAAAAAGTAGCCAGAGAGGAGACCGTGGAGAGTGTGTGTGTTTTTTTGTTTTGTTTTTGTTTTTTTTTACTGAGGCCCTATATTCCACGAGGAACGCAAATTAAAGATGATGATGACTAGATTGACACACAGATACGCATAGGACGTAACTATCTTCTCTTTTGAACTCACGTCTGTAAATTTATAAGATAATAATCTATATATAAAGTGTAAGAAATAATTAGCATCCACATTGTTCTTCTGGAACAGAAGACATCAGTGGGATACAGATAGCATTATTATTTTGTTCCTCTTTTTGCACATATATATATATTTTTTTTTTTACAATACCTCTATTCAAGTAACTCTAACGATTTTCCTCGAAATTTAACAGTTGATGTCATTGTAACCCGACGAGAAGAGAATTACTAGCTCGTTGGCCACATGGAGAAAACTCTAGTTTGACCGTTATAGTTTTTCAAAGTAAAAATAAATAAATATAAATTTGGCTAGAGACTAAATCTAGGTCTAGATTCAATCCCACATCGGTTTTGAAAGGACTATCGCAATCTTGAAACGACAATCGCGTTTGGAAATTTCCGAATGTAAGGCATTATTGATTTAAAAGTTGAATAAATTAATATTCAGGAAAATTGTGCACATTGTTTTCTAAGTTTACATCTAAATCCTTATATTAAAAGTACTAGATATTTCTGTTGATGTGCTGTTGGGTTTTAAAAAATGTTTTCAATCTAATATTCATTAATTTTTAAGAGAAAAACAAGTGCTCAATAAGTTGCATAAAGGAGGTAGTGTCTTTTAAAAAAGTATTTTAAATATTTTTCGTGTTGGGAGTGTCAGTCAGATGGGTTGGAGTGTCACACATAGGCAACTCGGTTATTATATGGAAATCGTTTTACTAAAACAAAACAAAAATGAAAGAAAGAATAGAAACAGATTACCTGGCTTAAGGTCTTCACTGCGGAGTTAATATACTCAGAGAAAGCTTCAAAGTCAGCGTCATCCTCTGTATCCTTGATGACTTCGATGGCAGGTGTTGTTACCTCTTCTTCCTCACACTTAACACCGAGGACCATCAACGTAGCACAGAGGGCAAGAGCCAAGAACAACACTTTGCTACTCATTTTGATACCTGGAGTTGAAATAGTTCAAGTATTTTACATTTCAAGTACCATATGTGCATGTTACATATATAAAGTAAAGTTCCCGTTATATACCTCGCAATCTATGTAAAGGTCATCTGTTTCTGTGGCTTATGGTTAACAAGGGTGTCATGTGGCCAGCACAACGACCAAACGTCTTTATTTATACCCAACTAATGTCAGGTACCCATTAGAGGGGGGTGGACTCAGAGGCACCCTAAAGATCCCGAAATAAGAAATCCCAGTCTTCACCGGAATCCCTCGATTCGGAAACCAAACGCTTTAACATTCAGCCACACCGCCTCCATGTTACATCTGATGTAGACAAAGACCAATGCAGGAATAGTTAACACTAAAGATCAAACAGATTCATTTATTTGAAAAATTCGTTGACCGAGTTAACCTTGTCTTTATTACTGCTATGCAGTTGTTGGGTCAGTGGTTTCAATGCTATCCTTCTTACACATAGCAGTTAATTTGTCCAAAAAATGCAGTACTCTCCACTGATGACCTATCAGGGGATTTAGGGGCTACCATCAACGTGATCGTTTTAGGGCAGGCTGGAGCCACCAAGTCAAGAGGAATAATACATCTGCCAAATTAAAACAGAGGCTAGTTTACAGCGGTTCTCAACCTTTTATGCTCGGCGACCCCTTTTTACAATCCACCACTCTGCCGCGACCCCCCCCCCCCAAAAAAAAAAAACAACACAATAACAATTCATTTTTTCGATGGTCTTTGGCGACCCCTGGCAAATCGTCAATCGACCCACAAGGGGGTCGCGATCCACAAGGTTGAGGACCCCTGGGCTAGTAGAACCCGAATGCTTAACGAAGAAAACCGCGGGACTACGGTCGTACTACAACTCTCACTTCAGTCCAGGGCCGGTCCTAGCGATTGCGGGGCCCTATGCGAAACTAACTGCGCGGTGCCTAGTCTGAGTGGGAATAAGGATAATAAGTGAAAATTAAGATTTTGTATTAGAAAATAAACTCGGCTTTGCATTTTATTCATTCTTTTCAAAAATACAAAGAACAAAATTGCGATCAAGTTAATTTTACTTTACCAATCTTGCAATATATGGCATATTTATATGACAGTGACAATAAAAGTAAATAAAGTATTGGCACTTTTGGTTAAGGGGAAAATTCGTACATTTTATTACATGAAAGCTGACAATGTCTTTTTTTTTTATCGCGCGTAGGAATGGCGTATCCCATAATGAATGACACATACAAATGGTAAATTTTGTCTATTTTTCATGAGATTTTTATGAGTGCAGGTTATTTCCAGGAATTTTTCGTATATATTTTGCAATTAATAATTACACATGAAATTAGCGCGGGGCCTATGAAAGCGCGGGGCTTAAGACCAGCCCTGCTTCAGTCTTCTATCTAGCTCATAGGTGCCCACAACAAAAGAAGAACTCCGCGCGGCAGATAACATCAGTCAATTTCTTGGAGCTGTCGTTTTAATGTAACCCTTGCGAAAGAGGGGCGTGCTGGCCACTACGAACCTCGAAGCAACAAACGCGTTTGTAAAAACGACTGCATTAATTCTGGAGTTCATAATCGAAGTGGTACAAATGTTGGAAGATCTGCGACAGGGCCGGTGATGTCAATCACACTGATAGCAACTATTTGTTTACTATGCTGTGCTTGGCGTAAATGCGTGCGTAAAATAAAGAACTTACTACTTTCCTTTCTGTTTCTGTTTGGGACTTGCTCTGGAAACAACGTTAGAGCTGGTGAAGGCTGCCGTGTCGTAATGAAATGAACACTACGTTTATATAAGACTAAAATGTTCAACTTCACACCAGATGGCGCTTAATTTCAGCTTTTCAAACTATTCTAAAAACGGATGTAAGTGGCGAGAAAGTGACTGCTGCTTTAGTCGAGCGCGACGGAGACATATGTTTAGGTACGAATAGGTACGACATATTCCTAGGTAGGATTCCAGTATGACAAGTTGGTGTCGCTTGTAATGGGAAGTCCTGATTAGACGAACTGCTATTCTTTCATCTCGTCTGCTAATCAACATCAGAGACTTTGTTTCATTGCGACATCAATGGTAGAGGAAAAGTGTTAGAAATAGTATCCTGTTCCGGAAACCTCTCCCACACACACACAAAAAAAAAGACTTTTGCGACACAAGTTATATATCAGTGAAACCAGGTTGTTGATTGCCCAGGGCTCTGGGGTCACTCGGTAATCCAACCTTGCACCGGTGCTTGTGGTGCGTACGAGCGCACTATTGAACAAGGCCAGGAAGACACTGCATGAGAAGAAAGAACAGGGTATCAAGTGATTAGGGAAAGTCATAATTGTTGGGAAATAAGGAACCGTCTTTTGTGCTGCCTGAAGACTGTGATAGGGACCTGGAGTGAAGCAGGGAAGGCTGTCGTTGGTCCGTATTCAGGTTTGGTGGAGAAAGGATTGGTAGAATTAGGAACAAGACTCTTTAAATGTAGAAGGCTGTTATGTGTTTGTCCTGGTAAATAAACATACGTATTTATTTACTGTACAACTTCGTTGAGTTGACTGCCTTAGATTTAAAACAATATTTAATAATATACGAATAACTTTTTAAATAATATCATCATATTTTACATAACATTTCACCACAATACACAGTAGTACTAAAGGGAAGTAATTAACTGTTTACTCTCGCGCAATCGGAACTATGAAACAAGATCACTAGTTGTTATCCTCGTAACTGTTGTCAAATTACAGTCAGCATCCACCTGTTTTTTCACTTATTTATAAAGAAAAATGTTTGTTCACAGATGTATGTGGACCCAAATAATCCGAAAGTTTAGCTGCAAATTTTTTTTTTAAAGTGTGGAAATGCAGCTTCTGGTTTAAGAGCCATAAAAATCCCGCGGAAGAACTGACTTGAATTTTTCATTCAAAATTATTCTCTTTCTCTCTCTCCCTCTCTCTCTCAGAAACATATACAAGGCTGTCCCTCTATCAAATATTTATTGTTCTGTTATAATAAACTATTTTTGTATCTTAATAAGTTGGTGTCTAAGTATAGGCATATGAACATCTAAGTACTATTGAGTCTTAGTATCTTAAAATCTAAGTTTTTTAGTGTCTTAAGTGTCTTAACATCTAAGTACTTAAGTATCTTAATATCTAAGTAGTTTAGTGTCTAGGTGTATTAATATCTAAGTTTTTTAGTTTCTTGGTGTATTAACATCTAAGTACTTTAGTGTTTTAACATATTTCTACTTTATTTTCTTAGTGTCTTAACATCTAAGTACTTTAGTGTATTAAAATATTAATACTTTAGTGTCTTGGTGTATTAGCAATTTAGCATTTAAGTACTGTAGTGTCTTAGTATGTCTTAATATCTTAGATTCCTAGTGTCTTAGTACTTTATTATCTTAGTGTCTTAATATTTAAGTATCTTAGTGTCTTAATGCTTTATCAGTGTCTACATGTTTTAGTATCTTACTTTCGTATCTTAAATATCTGAGCTTCTTATTGTCTTAATACCTTATTATCTTAGTGTCTTGATATCATTGCACCTTAGTGTATAATTACCTTATGTGTGTTAATACCTTATTAGTGTGTTAATACCTTACTAGTGTGTTAATACCTTATTAGTGTGTTAATACCTTATTAGTGTGTTAATACCTTATTATTACCTTAATTAGTGTCTAAATATGTTAGTGTCTTAGTGTTCTGATATCTTAGTAACTAGAGTCCTAATATATAAGTATTTCAGTGTCCTGATACCTTATTATCTTAATGTTTTAGTGGCTTACTTTACAAATTTATATTTTGCATTATGGGTCATTCTAAAAAAAAAAAAAGCTGTTGGCAGCTTTGTTGTCTTTGTCAGCTTTGTCAGCGGTTTAGTTGTCTACCGGCAGTTTGGTGCTACAAGTCAACCACCATCATCAACATCCGTTCCAGAAAGTCAGAACGAAAAACTGTCATATTGGGGCATCCTTTTGCCCGGTTCCGCACAAACAATGACTCCCGATGCCATCACTGTGGAGAGCACGTCGAAACAGTGTCGCACGTCTTGTACGAGTGTCCCCAGCTCCGCGAGCTAAGGGGGGACCTGTCTGAGCAGTAACTTGACTTGTATGGTAGCTACGAGGCATTAAGCCGAACGGCTAAGTTTCTCGCCAGAGCACTACGGGAGGATTGAGTCCTTCCTGCTCTGTTTTTTTCAATAGGAGTTCATCTCAGGTCCAGAAAGTTGAGTGTGACTGAACCCTTATTGAGCCCATCTTTATCAAATCTGAGATTAATTTTCAAGAAAACACAACGCATTGGATAGACAACACAGACAACACACAAAGTACGAGAACAAGATCCTCAAACTTCGGGTTATTTGAAAAGTTCATGTCATTGGTCAACCATGTAACTTGGTAGAATTCCAAGTCACATGCTTACTTTTCAGATATTCTTAACGTTCATCGTTCTTCACAAGAGACATTTTTCCTAATGGGTTCAGGACAACAAAAAAAAGTCCTGACAGTGTGTTCTTCATCCTCTTCACAGAAGACAACAGTTTTTTGAATCCCCTTTGTCAATATACCAGATAAGTTTAAAAACAATACATTTAAATTATATAATTATATAATTAAAATTAAACTAATTATGTAAGATTTCAATTCTTACTGTCAACCACCTTTTTTGTCTTATCGTTTTGGTCACCTATAGGTCGTAGGCCCCGATGCAGTGAATGTCTTCACGCAATGACTGCCAAGACTCTGCTCTTATCAAGATGATGATCTTGCGATAATCTCGCCTATATAGACTTATGTACACACACACATAAAATTATTTCACGTGATCCGTCAAAGATGGAAATCTACAAGTCCACATCGAGTCTGCCGATTTCAAATCTGAAGTCTATGGGACGTCCGGATATTTAATTATCATTACTTTAACCCAAATAGAATTAGAATTAATTGGAGTGTTTTGTTTTGTTCTGATTGTGTCATAGTTTTGGAAACTTCTCCATGAAATACTGAAAACCATCTCTGTGAGGATCAGATGCAAATATAGACTTCCCTAGCGCTATTAGAGCATGGAATGGGTTGCCGGAGTCAGCCAGGAAAACCAGTGACTTGGCAGAATTTAAGTCATTGGTTAACATGCATGACGCTTAGGACGTAATTTTTTTTTTGAAGTGACGTCTGTATTATATAAGATAAGATAGGGTTTTTCTTTTTGCTATTTGTTATGCACTATATCTATGGCCTCTTTCAGCCGTGAAGAGTATATGCTATGTACTGACGAAGTATATGATCAACTCTGGGAAGCCGCTTTCTCAATTTAAACGATTTTGTTTTCATCACCACTGCTCCACACATAGATTTTATGTTCCTGAATTCAGGGGTCGGCAACGGGCCTCACTGTGTACAATCTATCTCAGAGGTTCTCAAACCTTTTTTTTTTACTCGTTTTAATATTTGAACTTGCCACGGACCTCTAAGTGAAAAAGCTACATACATGTTCAAAGGTTCTCAAACTTTTTTTACTCGAGGACCCCTTTAAATAGTCAACATTTGCCACGGACCCCTAAATGAAAAAGCTACATAAAAACACCTATATATATAATTCTCTTCTTCCCTACGGATAGTCCACAAGAAAACAAGAAAGGGGGGGGGGGGGGAGAACACGTAGTTAAAAAATAGCAGGGCAGGACCTTTGCAATATCACACTCTTTTTTTTTTTTTCACTTCTACCTCACGTTAAAAAAAAAGGGGGAGTTATCCTAGGTAATTTAAGAGTGAAAAAAAAAAGACAATTTTCGTCGGTATATTTTAGGAGATTGGTCTGAGTTTTCAAAAGATTTTAATAATTTCCGGATATTTCCAGGACTTTTTCGTATACTTTGCCATTTCAGATTTCCAGGACCTCCTGTTAAATCGACAGGAGGCCGCGGGAAATCTGTTATAAGTTATAAAATGGTTTAATTTAATAATTTATACACATAAAATTAGCGCTGGTCCTATATAGGCGCTGGGCCCAATGCGGTCGCATAGGTTGCAGTGGCCTAAGGTTGGCCCTGCAAAATAGCAGCGTATGCTACGTCTTGTGTTTAAAATAAACTAAATACCTAAATACATAATATTGTTGTAAATCTAAGGCAGGCAACTCAACGAAGATTTACAGTAAATAAATACGTGTGTTTATTTACCAGGACAAACACATAACAGCCTTCTACAATCTACATTCAAAGAGTCTTGTTCCTTATTCTACCAGTCATTTCTCCACCCAACCTGAATACGGATCAACGACAGCCTTCCCTGCTCTCGCTCTAGGTCCCTACTACAGTCTTCAGGCAGAACAAAAGACGGCTCTTTAGTTTCCAACACTTCGGGCTTTCCCTAAACACTTAATACCCTATTCTTTATTTTTATTCAGCGTCTTCCTGTCCTGGTTCAATAGTACGCTCTTACGCACCACAAGCACTGGTGCAAGGCTGGGTTACAAGTTACAACCATAGACATAAATAAATATAGACTGGCTGAAGGAAGTAACTTCATGTAACTTGAAAACATGTATATCTATTGTATTCGGATTTCCGAATTATGAAAAATTGCATGATCTTCATTCGTAAAGATTAAACAAAACTACACTGCCTCCTTATTTACAATATATATATATAGGTGTGTGGCTGAAATAGATATGAATACTTAACTTTTATACTGCTCATAAATGCTGTATAATAAAGTACACAAAATTGCATGTCACGAATTTTCGTTTCATAAAACTCTTTAATCGGCCAGTCTATATTTATTTATGTCTATGGTTACAACAGTATATAAGTTACAAATGTAAAATACAAAAATATTGAAGGAGAACTTATTGAAATTATAATTTTTAGTTTAAAATAAAATGTAAAAAGAATTGGATGAGATTGTATGAGTGAGTGGGTATCAACCGCACTTGTCAACAAATACACATTTTTGTTTATTACACATTTTTGTTTATTACACATTTTTGTTTATTACGGAAACGAATCCATGTTGTATGAAATAAGAAGACGATACAAACAGTCAACAGCTTCTGTACGATAATGACCCATAATGCAGATTAGAAAATTGGAATCTGTTTTTGTAACCAGAATTTGTGGCATCCTTGTTCTGAAATCGGTTTAAGTTCCTCGTTTGTGAATATTTCAAAAACTTGCCCCTGTATTAGTATGGATGCATTTGTTATTGGGATCTGAGTTTGCTCCCGCGCTAGAATATAACGCAACGGAAATATTAAATAGTTGTGAGTGGCCAGATAATTAAATATTAAAATTATCCGATAGGATAGTGGAGTTTAGCAATGTTTTTCTTGCGGACCGTGGGTCCGTAGGCCACAGTTTGAGAACCGTTGATCTACCTGCATCATAAAATCCTTTAGGTCATTAGGCTTACTAACAAAATAAACTTCGGACATGTCCGAAACAATATTTACAAATATAATTAAAATGGTTTATCTAGAAAGTGAATATAGAATATTTGAGAGGATAACATGAAATCTAGACTTGCAATATAAAGTCGGAGTTCATATTTGAAATAAACGCATTCTTGTTAGTTTAACATTAAATTTTTCTCTCTGTACTAAAATAATTGTTGCGCTGTATCATGAAGTAGTACACAGAAGTGCCTGTTCGTGCGATTTGCGCGCTGGACTGTCGTTCAGACTTGTCGATGGTCCCGGATTCATAACCCTGCCCGCTCCCATCCCCCGTAGTCCTGAGGGAGGTTTGTGTTGATTATTATGAACGAATAATAACAAGACTCTGGATATAACTTATAAGACATGAAATCTGCTGTTTAATCTGACGCCATATTGGTTGACAACAACAGTTACAAGGGATGTTACTCTCAAACACCGATTGGTGCAACCTATATAAAACACACATCAACAGTTTGGACTAGGTAGTAAATTATCTTCAACCTCTGAAGGAACATCCGAAAACATGTAAAACAGTTTACAAACAAAACAATTTTAAAAGAAGCAAAATAAAAATACCCTTTCACATGGGAGATAATTTAAATTAGTAAAACCATAAATTTAAAGCACAATTCATCATCAGAATAACTGCAGATAATGTTTTATTCATCTATAACAATATGATTACATAATACAGATGTTATGTGTTGCTACTTTTATTGTACTTGTTTGCTTGTATAAATTTTTTTTTCCTGTTTGTTTATTGGCATCGATAGATGTTTGAAATGTCTGCTAAGGCACACAGGTCGTCTGCTGCATTCTTGATGGCCAGGTATCTCTCTCGTTCTTCTTTGGTGCAGTCTATTGCCAGTGTGTTATTGTTTCCCATTGCCTGGTGACATAGAACAAGATCTTACGAAAAGGTTAGAGGCGTTCCTTCATTATGTAAACAACAAAAAAGTAAAAAATTTTAAAAATCTTTATTTTTAAAACAAAGCTTATCTAATGAAAATAGCTCCGCATATACAACTATATCTCTTAAAAATGTAGAAGGTATTTCCATTTTATTCGATATCAAACAACAACAAAAAACTTCCAATAATTTATTGACCAGTTGATTCATGTTTTGTAAGGTACAATAAATAATTGTTAAAAGTTTCGACTTGATCCGAGAATGTACGAGGGAGAAAGAAATAAAGTGTTCAATTCTCCAAGGGGACGAAATCCTACATATTGAACCATAACTGTGAATACTAATGGATTAATTTCCTTTGTTGGTATCAAACAAAATAATTGACTACCAGTTATTAATTGACTAAATGGTTAATGTATATATATATATATATATACACATTGATATGTTAAAGCCATATAGACATAAAGAAAGTGTGTGCAGTATGGTGTGCTAAGTGAACTTTATGAAAAGAACTCCATTTTAATTTCAAAATCGATTGCATCCAGTCAATGTGTTGATTGTGACAAAATATGTAGGCGGCAGCTGGGTCAGCGTAGCCACATAAAGTAGGCCCCTATTTCAATCTTTCTTAATATTTGGACTCATTGCCTTCTAAAAATCATTCAAAGGCAATCGTGGCATGTTGGCTGGGAAGAGACAGGAAGTAAAGAAGAAGTATTAATGCTTTTGTCTGGCTAGGGCTGTGATAAGCTTCAAGCCACACCCTCGATTTGCCTCTATAGCTTAAAGCCACAACCCTGGATTTGCATCTAGAGCTTAAAGAAACACATTGGTTTGGACTCTAGAACTTATAACAACATCCTGGATGTGTCTTGTCTAGACCTTTAAAACACAAGCCCTGGATTTGCCTCTAGATCTTAAAGCAATGCCCTGAATCTGTCTCTAGTCTAGACCTTTAGGACACAGCCCCTGGATTTGACTCTAGATCTTAAACCAATACCCTGAATCTGTCTCTAGTCTAGACCTTTAAGACACAGCCCCTGGATTTGCCGTTAGGTCTTACAACAACACCCTGGATTTGCCTTTATGTCTTAAAACAACACCCTGGATTTGCCTTTAGGTCTTAAAACAACACCCTGGATTTGCCTTTAGGTCTTAAAACAACACCTTGGATTTGCCTTTAGGTCTTAAAACAACACCCTGGATTTACCATTAACTTTCAAACTAAAAATTAAAAAAATTAGTGCAAGGAGACAAAATAGTCATTTATAAATTATTCTAAGACCAAACAAACCTCTCTGCCAGGGGACGCTCTTTTACCCAATGCAGAGGTCACTGCTTTCTGAATCACCGTGGTTTTTACTGCATTCCAGACCTTGCGCAGCCAACCTCTTTTTGCAGGAATTCTTATTTTTAAGTCTTCTAAACTCTGCAGATTAGATTTATAGATTTACATCTTTAAAAAAATACACCTAGTATGGAAAAGAATACAGAGAACTGTACTAACGTGAAATTGTACATATATATATATATATATATATATATATATATATATATATATATTTACATGTAGGCTACAATACATAGTAAAGAGATTCATTGAACTGGTTAAGTATAGAACCTTGCAACCATACAGATACATTGAACTGGTTAAGTATAGAACCTGGCAACCATACAGATTCATTGAACTGGTTACGTATAGAACCTGGCAACCATACAGATTCATTGAACTGGTTACGTATAGAACCTGGCAACCATACAGATTCATTGACCTGGTTAAGCATAGAACCTGGCAAGTTTACAGATTCATTGAACTCGTTAAGTATAGAACCTGGCAACCATTCAGATTTATTGAACTGGTTAAGTATAGAACCTGGCAACCATACAGATTCATTGAACTGGTTAAGTATAGAACCTGGCAAGTATACAGATTCATTGAACTGGTTAAGTATAGAACCTGGCAACCATTCAGATTTATTGAACTGGTTAAGTAGAGAACCTGGCAAGTATACATATTCATTGAACTGGTTAAGTATAGAACCTGGCAACCATACAGATTCATTGAACTGGTTAAGTATAGAACCTGGCAAGTATACAGATTTATTGAACTGGTTAAGTAGAGAACCTGGCAAGTATACAGATACATTGAACTGGTTAAGTATAGAACCTGGCAACCATACAGATTCATTGAACTGGTTAAGTATAGAACCTGGCAACCATACAGATACATTGAACTGGTTAAGTATAGAACCTGGCAACCATACAGATTCATTGAACTGGTTAAGTATAGAGCCTTGCAACCATACAGATACATTGAACTGGTTAAGTATAGAACCTGGCAACCATTCAGATTTATTGAACTGGTTAAGTATAGAACCTGGCAACCATACAGATACATTGAACTGGTTAAGTAGAGAACCTGGCAAGTATACAGATTTATTGAACTGGTTAAGTATAGAACCTGGCAACCATACAGATTCATTGAACTGGTTACGTATAGAACCTGGCAACCATACAGATTCATTGAACTGGTTAAGTATAGAACCTGGCAAAAAGATTAATCTTTTGTAATTAAAATATAGCCTATATACCTACTTTTGGTTTATTAACAGATAATGATGGGTCTGATAATAATAATAATGGTTCCAAAGGGGCCAATACCTCCACATACCATCGGCACTCAGAGGCAAAGTCTATATACAAGTATTGTTTTCTTTATTAAGCTTCCAACTCCAAGAAATATTCAAGAATGTCCAACTCAAGCAAGGATTAAACACGACTTTCATATGAGTAATGTTGTGCCCTGGTCTCGACAGTGATCACAAGAAAATAACATTGAAAAGGTTTAGAATATGATTAGATGATCTTAATGCATTCCAGTGAAGACTTGGATTTTTAGCTTCTAGATTGGGACGTTTCGAGCGCACACAACTCTTAATATGTGCCTGACATCAGTAAGGAAAAAAAAAAGGTTGTGCTGGCCACATGACATCCTCGTGAACCGTTAGTTATAGAAAAAAAGATAAGCTCTTTATGATCTTTTGCAGAGAGTGACAGAATAATTATACCAAGATCTAAATGCAATAGCCACCTAGAAAAACTTACTTCCTCTTCTTCGGCTCTCTTGCCCAACAGTGCACTAGCAGCGGTTTTTACTACTGTAGATATTACAGCGGGCTTGACGGCGTTCCATACTTTCTTTAACCATCCACGCCTTTGAAGTTCTAGGTCACGTCTGCCGGAAGTTTTTACCTTCTAAAAAAATTAAGATGTTATTTTTTTTAGTTAAGATTGAATTGACATTGACTAGATCTAAATCTTAGTAAAGGTTAAAGCAGTGGACTACTTTGAGTCTCTATACTTCTAAACTGTCAAGCACCTTAGGCGAATTTTAACCTATGACATTATGAAATGCTGGTAGTGTATTTTGTGATTCCGTAAGGTTGTTATTGCCGTGAGTGGTATTGGATTTAAGAACTCAATTCACTACCACTAAAATAAAGAGCTTTCAATGGCATGCGTCTCATATAGCCCCTAACAACCAGTTCAACTCCTGGCCTTCACGTGTGGTTCAGATATAGGGTCAGTAAGCTTCCGGCAGTAGGGGTTCATTAGCTCTGACTGGCTACCCACCTACGAGTAGGGAAATCTGAATCCGATCCTCTGCTGCCTTGCCAAACATGGGAAATGTTTCGGGAGTTTACTCCTAAGAAAAATCAAGAGCCGGTGACCCTTGGGCATACGGTGCTATATCCTGACAGAACCAGCGACGCCGCTGATCTAAACTTTATCGATACCTGCATTTCTTTTTCATACAGCATCCTGAAGAGGGGTGGGGGACTGCGGTGTGGATGACATCGTACCAACCAAAGCTGATCCCCAGGCATTCAACTCAATTATAGGAAATGAACCATAGGCTAACAAAGGCCATAAAATGTATTTAACAACAATCTTGAAACCCCCATACGCCATTAGATATGAAGTAACTTAAGGATGTCCAGAGAATAGTTTGATGACACTTAGCTTCCATAAAGAATAAACCTACATCTTGCACGTTGTCTTTGTTAATGTTATCACAAACATCTACCATGGAATGGGTTGCCTGAGCCAGACAGGAAAACCAGTGACTTGGCAGAATTTAGGTCATTGGTTAATATGCATGACTGAATGTATGACGCGTAGGACGTGATCTTCTTTTCTGAAGTAACGTCTGTATTATATAAGATAAGAAAAGGGTAGTAAGGCTTATAACTTGAACATCCTGGACGTTGCTTTAGAAAGTACGTCTTACTTCTTCCGGCAGGACAGAGAGGGGATGCCTGCGAATAGGCTTCGAACCCTGAATTCCAATCACAGTCCCTGGTGTGCATCACGCGACCAGGCGACCATCCGTCGTTTATTTATTTTGATTTTATTTTTCTAAACTGTTGCACCACCAAAAAAAAAACCCCAACAAACAAACAATTTAAAAAAGCTTCATTATAATTAGTGACTCTGATAAATCAGAATGAATTAATTATATTTTTATTTTTACAAAGCTTAAATAAACTCATGTCTGTCTGATACAAATTTTGCATTTCCAGTTACTAAGCTTATTAAATTTGTTATCAACTTCTGATATGATAGATCATTAGAATCTCATAAACACACAGAATAAATAAACAAATTGCTTACACATTGGTAATAACACCAATCAACTCTTGACTTTCAAGTATAATTCATAAACAGTAACTCTCCAAAACTTCCAAAACCCTAAAAAAAAAAAAAACGATTCTCTCCCTTATCGTACATTTAATAATTTAAAAAAGAAACAACATTTGGACGAGGTGATAGGCTCTTTTTATCACTATTTGGAAATGTCTATTCTCTGTAAATGAGTGGTGCCTAGAAACGTATTGCTACATGCCTAGTAACGTAAGCCTACTTGATACGGGTTAAATAATATGATGATGAGTCCACAGCCCGTTGTTTTGAGTGAAATAAAATCCAAATAGAGTTATCTTGTTGTTATCTTGGTGGTAAAGCGCTAGGCATCGGAACCGTACGGTATCGGGCTCGATTCCCGTTGATTTTGAATTTCGGGATTCTTAGGGCGCCCTTGAATCCACCCCAACTCTAATGGGCACAGGAAGCGCGGTGGTTGAGTGGTAAAGCGCTTGGCTTCCGAAACGGGTTCGAATTCTGGGGATGACTGGGATCTTAAGGGTGCCTCCGAGTCCACTCAGCTCTATTGGATACCTGACATTATTTGGGGAAAAGTAAAGGCGGCTGGTCGTTATGCTGGCCACATGACACCCTCGTTAACCGTGGGCTATGTAGGCCTATTACCAGTCTTCAACTGGATTTGAACCCGAGTTCCCTTATTTTTGGAAGCCAAGACTCTTGGTTTAGAAGACAAGTGCTTTACAACTCAGATAGGAAGTTATTACCTGTTTGATGGTTTCCACAGAGTTATAAATAGAATCTTCAAAGACTTGGTAATAAGGGTCCTCCACAGTGCTGTCCTCTGTGACCTGACTCGTGCTGCTGGTTGTTTCTGACTGCCCTAGAACATGGGGAATTCCAACTGTCAAATATAGCACAAGAGCCAGGAACAAAGTTGTCTTGCGCATCATGATTTCCGAACCTGCAATTGAAGGACCGAGGCTTGAAAGGACTTTTAACTTGTCTCAAGCTACATCTTCTTATCTTATAAAATACAGGACGTTACTTCAAAAAAAAAGAAGATGATAACGTCCTACGCGTCACGCATACATATATATAATTCTCCGTTTCTCAAATTTTTGCATGTAATTCTCCTTAGACAAAAAAAATGTTGGTTCACCCCCCTCCCCCAAAACCTGCTCTGCTTCTGGGTCTAACGTAAGCGCTGCCAGTGAGGTCCGGTAAATTAAAACCGTTTTCTTGCATCTTTAAATGTGCGAATTCATTATCCTGGCGTCTGAAGCGCACCATTAAACCAAGTAAAAAAAAAAGTATTACTATGTTAATTAATTGAAGAAGGGGTTAGGGTTTCAACACTTGAAACTGAGAGGGACATTCTAGCCACATATAGCGCGTACAAAACGTCTGTAACGGGCGCGGTTGTTGTAAGATCCTATTCGTGTTTGACAAATTGAAATTTTATGATCTTCCTTCACTTCTAAACGCATCTGAAACGCTTCATTTGTTGGTAATCATTTCCACGCGAACATTTTCTAGAACTAAGAAAATGTGCCTAAAGTTATGCCTATGCCTTTCACTTCATATCAACATACAGATGCGAGCAAGCTGAGGTCGCGACTGTCCAAATTTGAAGTTTGGTTTGTGGCGCTCAGTTCAATATTACCTACAGATTTGGTTAAAGCCAAGCGAATTCAATATTTCTCTTTTAAAGCTAGTTATGTTTATCTTGCTTACAATTATACATAAAACACTGAACCATAATATTAAAACACAAAAACAAAATCTAATAAAATACCCAGAAAGACACAACGATAAAGGCACATTCCTCGTTCCATATGCTAGGACAAATTTGTACATAAGCTCCTTCTCCCCTAGGGCTATTAGAGCATGGAATGGGTTGCCTTAGCCAGCCAGGAAAACAAATGACTAAATGCATGACGCGTAGGACGTAATCATCTTTTTTTGAAGTAACGTCTGCATTATATAAGATATGAAATTACGTTTTATTTGAAAAACAAACTGCTAACATTCCTTAATCTATTATTAGTTCTGCATTTAGAAATAATACATTCAAAGTATAAATGATGATTAGTAAATGTCATTAAAGTAAGCAAAGTGTATCCGTCCACACCTGATCTATCTGCCCACACTATCATATAAGTCAGTATGATTTATGCCATGCTATGTTTAACTAACCAAAATACGTCTAAATTACAATATTTTATTGTGTAATGGCTACATTTATCTTATCTTATATAATACAGACGTCATGCATTTAGTCATGCATATTAACCAATGACTTAAATTCTGCCAAGTCACTGGTTTTCCTGGCCAGCTCAGGCAAACGTTTGTATGGCGCACGCAATTAAGAAACGAGATTAAATTGGGTCACAAAAATCAAACAGTTGGCCACCCCAGCTATATACACAACTAAGTTTAACATTACTAGTCTCTATATTTCGATAAATGAATCTGAATAGAAACATCTACATCTTACTACGGTTAAACTTTAAATATTTTCTATTGTTTTCTATTATTACATACAAGAGAATGGCAACAGTTGGCGGGTGAAAGTTGCAAAGGCGCTGTACGATTTAACAAAACTCGTTCAGCTTATATGGAATCGCATATCCTAGAATGAAACCCAGATGGCGCCACTATGCCATCACATCCTATCGTGCAAACAAATCTCTTGACGGCTCTCACTGGCAGTCTCGTCATGCTTTTGTCGTGCGCTAGGCTGGGTGTGACAGGAGCTGATATTTACATTACACTTTCACAAATTGTGTGTCAATAGTAATCAATTGCTCATTATATCTAGTGGATTTACCATGTTGGATGGTTGGGGTAGTTTTCTCTGAAAAAAATAGAGATGGATAGAAGATAGTCATTCGTGTATCAAATGTTAGGGTTCAATTGTTATAGATCTGAGTCCCATCTGTTTTAAAATTTCTGCATGATCTTTTTTTCTTCGAAATGTTTTTGGAAAATTTTAGATGTACTTTTAGTTTCTAATTTAAAAAAAAAAGAAGAAATAAAGAGAGATGATACTAAGATGTTTTTTTTTTTTAATGGGACAAGTGTCCAGATGTTTCGAAGAAAGGAAATGTCCATTTAAAAATGTTGTTATGAAAATTTTCATATACAGAGCTTCCTTTCAGTGGCATGAGAGGGGAGGGCGCAGGAGAGAAGTGGAGAATCAAATGAGAATCAAAACACAACATAAAATATCGACTAAATTAAGTTGAACCTATCTGATAGCGTCAATGGGACAGAAGCCTTTGTCTGACTTTGCATCACTTATTAAAAGAGCTGGCCGAAACAATTAACCCTGGTGATGTCGTTGACAACTTAGTGAGTGCACAAATCGAGAAAACTATTTCTGTAAGAAAATGCATCTGTCTTTACAGATTATTGGTTCATTAATTTCGTTTACATTAGATAATAAAGGCGGTCGACAGATCATGTGTTGTGCCCCAAAGGTTCACCAGACTAAGGGATAGGTGAAAGTGAAGACATCAGATGTAATTTTTGTATTGTTTACTGGCGACTGTTGTGCTGGCCCCAAGACACCCTCGTTAACTGTCGGCCCTTACAAACAGATTACTTTTACATCATCTGCCCTATAAATCGCAAGGTCTAAAAGGGAGACATAACTTAATTGGCGACTGTTCTTAATGCAAATATAGATTACGAGACGTGGGAGAAATAAATGTGTACATAAATTGTACCAGACACCGTGAGTTAATATAAGCATAAGCTTTGTAAAAATGTGTTATGTACGGCACTGTAGAACTGGATTAGGGATCAATTCGTTCACCAAATAAAACGTTCACCGACAACTGGCTCACAGACAACTGGCTAACAGACAATTGGCTCACAAACAACTGGCTCACAGACAATTGGCTAACAGACAACTGGCTAACAGACTACTGGCTTACAGACAATTGGTTCACCGACAACTGGCTCAAAGACAATTCTTTCACCGACAACTGGTCACAGACAATTGGTTCACATACAATTGGTTCACCGACAACTGGTTCACAGATAATTGGTTCACAGACAATTGGTTCACAGACAATTGGTTCACCGACAACTGGTTCACAGACAATTCGCTCACAGACAACTGGCTCACAGACAACTGACTCACAGAAACTGGCTCACAGACAATTGGTTCACAGACAACTGCTGGCTCACCGACAACTGGCTCACAGACAATTGGCTCACAGACAACTGGCTCACAGACAATTGGCTCATAGACAATTGGTTTACATCACAAACCTTTTCACTTTTTGTTTCATAATTTACCAAATCTTATTTGTATTTTAATTGGAAAAAAAATTACCAATGTGGAAATTACTTGGTTAATCACATTTTTTTTTTGGCGTGGGTGGTGAATTTATTTTTCTTTCCCCACACACGCATATATGTGTGTGTACGTAATTAATCTTCATTACATTCTGACCCTTCATTGTTTCAGACGTTTTTTGTACCCTAGAATAGATTCTTCCTGTAATTAGTAGAAAGACAGTAGACACCCGTCTTTGCCAGCCAGGGGGTTTGGGGGAGCGCCTGCAAAGTATAAAGGGGACTAATTCAACTTATACCACCAAGTCAAGTGCAATTTCTTTTCCTTGTTCGATACCTAACAAAAAAATTAATGACCAATTGTTTATTAACTAATAGGTTAATTTTGTTTTACTGATTCTTGTGTTGTCAGTTAATAATAAAGAAATAATTGTGCAAAATTTCAGCTTGATCCGAGACTGGGTGTGGGAGAAATGACGTGTACAAACTTTTTACCAGACAGACACAGTTGATATAAACTTTGTATAAATACGTTTTTTTTAATAAACCAAATTTTTATAATCTAAAAGTAAAGTACTAGTCTCTAGTAGGTACTTTCAATGTTAACTAATTAAAACCTTTTTTATGCATTGACTCCCTGCCCGATAAAGTTGTATTAGGCCTACTTCTAGAGGCGCCATGCTGTTAAAGCCTCGGTTAGGTTGTCAAGACTCATTTCTTCTCTAATATACGTATGTGTATTACTAAATGTACCCAAGTCCTGGGCAATACCACACGACACATACAACGATAGAACAAATATTCAGAATGCCAACTCACAGACATATAACATGTTTATTACATTATCTGTACTATAATACAGAATCAGTTCAGACATTTGAAATATCCAGTATCAATTAAAAATATATCAGCTTAATATTCCATAGACTGAATAGTGACAACACAGAGAAATAATTAGAGTCTACACTTCGACTATATCTATATCCTAAAGTCCAACTGTCCTGGACTAGGAACAAAACCACACTGCCTTATTATGAGTTACATTATTTTCAACAAAAACATCTCACCAAATCAAAACAACCCAAAACAATAACAGTTTTGAAGTCAACAACCTGAATTGCCCCCCTTCTCCTCTAAAGTAAACAGGAGACCCAGGCTGACCAGAACTCAGTCCTGACATTTCTCCCCCCTCTAATTTTTGTCTGTTTCTGGGTTCATTTAAAACAGACAAACTTCCAATAAAGACAATTCCAAAACGTACATATATCAACATGCCAACAAAAGTAATCTTGGTACTAAAACAGAGCCTACAGTTTGTAAACAAAAAACCACAAAAAAAACACGATGTATCCCCATGAAATGTCACACTACTCTACACAACCTGCTAGGCAATAATAAGTATAGGTATATATATATATATCAGCATGTAAACAAAAAAAATCGTCAGTGAACAAGCATATTTAAATGTTATATGCAACATACTAAGCAATTATAATTATACTTATATATATATATATATATCAACATGTAAACAAAAATTAGTGTGCAAACATATATTCTACCTTTTGTAAAAGGCGTTTAATTACATATCCCCAATCCTAGCAAACAAATAACTTTGAAATGAATAAATATTAAATTTCAGTTATCTGTAATCAATGTCATGTTGGTCTATTCTGTTAGTCTAGATAGAAAGTCAGCAATTACATTTAGTTTGCCCTTTAGATGTTCTACATCAAAGTTAAATGATTGTAATAGTAGAGCCCAATGACAAATTCTATTATTCCTATATGTTGCGCTCTTCAAAAAGGTCAGTGGTCTATGGTCACACTGAATTGTGAATTTAGCGCCATATAAATATCTGGACAAGCGTTGCACCCCCCAAACAATGGCAAGGCATTCTCTCTCAATCACTGAATACCGTTGTTCTCTGGGCAACAGTTTTCTGCTTAAGAACTTTACAGGATGGAATATTCCTTCTACTTCCTGCAAAAGACAACATGATATGGCTATGTCTGACGCATCTGTTTGTATAATAAATGGTCTATTAACGTCTGGTAATTTCAGTATAGGGTCCCGTGTCATGCACATTTGAATTTTTCTTAAAGCCCGGTCACATTCTGGAGTCCAATTGACCCTCGTCGGTGTCCCTTTTTTTAACAATCCAGTAATTGGAAATACTATTTCCGCGAACGCTGGAATAAATCTGCTATAAAAATTAGCAATACCTGCAAACATCGAACCTCTTTTTTCGTTTTTGGTGCTTTTATATTCAATACCTTGTCTCTGTTATTGGGTTCTGGGTATATGTTTCCTTCACCTACAATATTACCCAAGAAAGTTTTTTTAGGATACGCGATTTCAAGTTTGCTTGGCTTGATAGTAAACCCATATTCTTTTAGCCTGGACAACACTTTCTCTAGTGCTATTAAGTGTGATGACCAATCATGCCCGAATACACAAATGTCATCAAAATAAAACACAACATTCTCCAGTCCTTTAAGAATGGTCCTAACAGTGCGATTAAAAAAACTAGGAGAATTAAGCAGACCAAACGGTAGATATTTAAATTGAAAGTGACCACTTGGTACCCTGAATGCAGTGTACTTCCTACTATTCTCTTCTATTGGTATTTGCCAGAAGCCTTTTGTTAGATCTATCTTTGTAAAAAATTTGGCACTATTAAGTGGTAAGAAAAGATCTTCTTGGTCTGGAATAGCCTCCGCGTCAAATTTGGTAACCGCGTTTAATTTCCGAAAATCTATGCAAGTACGTACTGTTGAATCTTTTTTCTTAACCAAAACAACAGGAAATGCATAGGGCGATTGAGACTCTTCAATAATGTCCATTTGAATCATGTTCTCTATCTCCTGGTCTAAGACATCTCTCATATGAATAGGAACTGCGTATGGCCTCAGTGTAATAGGTTTTTCTGTTGTGAGCTCAATGTTGAATGCTTTAACCTTCGCTTTACCCGGTATATCAGTAATTATATCTTTATACTTCTCAACTAGCGTCTGAATCTGTTCTCTTTGGGATTCGGTTAATTCAGTATTGATATTAATATGTTCCCTGGAATTAGTACTCTCAAGAGTAGGTAACTCAGTAACTTCATCCTCTTGGTTATCATCTTCCTGGTCGGTTACAAGGGACGCTATGCACGCATGTAATAATTCTTCCCCTTGACCCCCATACAAGACATGTGACGCAGTTCCCGAGAGTTGTAGATCACTATTTTCCTTAACCGTACATTCCGTGTTGTTTTTTTCATGATATTTTACAAGTCTGTTAACATGAAGAATTTTTACTCGATTGCCTTTCTTTATTTTTACATTAAACTTGTTAATTCTTTTTTTCTACTTTATAGGGCCCCTCCCAGTGCAAGGCTAACTTATTCTGTCTCTGTGGTTTCAGTAAAAGCACAGAATCACCTGTTTGAATATCTTTTTCTTTGCTATTTCTATCATAATACCTTTTATAACTTTCCTTACATTTTGAGCTATTTTTCTGAGCTATTTGACAAGCCACAGCCAGCCTACTTTTTAGGTCTAATAAATAGTCAAACACATTCTTTATTTCTGGTTCTACCTGTTGATTAGTAAAAAGATCTTTTAGAATTGACATAGGCCCCCTGACTTTCCTTCCATACAATATTTCATAAGGGGAAATGTTAGTAGACTCATTTGGTACCTCTCTGTACGCAAACAGAAGTGCATTTATAACTCTATCCCAATTCTTAGGTTCTGCTTCGGCAGTCTTTCTCAGCATGCACTTCAAAGTCCCGTTAAAGCGTTCTACGCCCCCATTTGACATGGCATGGAATGGTGTTGATTTAACAATCTTTATTTTAAAAAACTGACATATTTCTTTGTATAATTCGGATCTGAACTGAGATCCATTATCAGAGAGTATCTGTTCCGGGAATCCTATTCTAGTAAAAATAGCACTTAGAGCTTCTATTACTACTGGTGTTGTTGTATTAGGTAGTGGTACAGCTTCCGGCCATCTTGTTGCCAAATCAACCAACGTTAAAATGAATCTATTCTTCCGATCTGTCATTTGGAGTGGTCCTATGATATCAATAGCAACTTTAGCAAATGGAGTGGAAATAATATTCATGCGCCCTAGTTCTACCTTTCCAGCTTTTCCTGGGTGTCTACCTCTTTGACAAAGGTCACAACATTTAATGTATGTTTTTATATCTTTATCTACTTCAGGCCAAAAGAAATGCGAATATATCCGATACCTGGTTCTATTTATAGACATATGTCCAATTAAAGGTGTAGAATGTGCTATTTCTAATATTAGTTCCCGTCTATTCGTAGGGATTACAAGTTGTCGTTCTATTACCCCAGGGCTATCTATTCTCTCAAATTCTTTGTAAAGTAGACCTTCTTCCACAATAAATGATACCAATCCCTTTTCTTATCTTCGACCGTTCCTGCTTTCGCTTTTCCCCATAATCTAACTAACGAACTATCATTTCTTTGATCCTCTCTAAAATCACTGTCCAATTCCATCCACTTACTTAAGCCAATCCTGTCCTTATCTTCCGATTTGACCCTAGTGTCTTCTGCTTTCGCCATTGCCCTAGTAACAGCATTCCCATATAAAAATGCTTTAGCCTGATCAACATTTCCAATAATAATATCTGCTATTGGGTCCTTAAACATGGCCGCTACAAAGACTCCCTTTAAAAATGGAGTATCAATGTCTATCCACGCAAGTGGATACTGAAAAGTTTGTCCATCTATTAATTTTAAAGTGAAAAACCCATCTATCTTCTGACTTTCTTCTATCAAACTTTCTCGGACCCCAATTATGCTCGCCCCTGTATCTCGTAGAACAGATACCCTTCGATCTCCTAAAAATCCCTCAACTATTTTCAATCCACCAACTGATTTATCTTTATAATCTAAAAAATTATATGTATCAGTGTGACTTGCAAACAATCCCACTTGTTGCCCCCTTTCTGGTAATACTCTTAGTCATTGCTGTGTTGGACCTCTATTCTCATTTATCTTTACCCGACACCATCGAGCAATGTGTCCGCCCTTTCCACATCTATAGCATATCACTTGTGTACCCTCTGTGTTTATATTATTCGGGCGACGACTGTTAGATTGACCAGTGGCACCAAATGCTACATATGGGATATCGTTACTAATTACTTTGTTACTTCCCTTTACAATATGTGTTGAGCCTTTCGTGGCATCTCTAAATTGATCAATACAGTCTAAGACCTCTTGGGCTGAAGTAGGCTTTCGTAGCAAAATATCTTTCAGGGCTTCAGAAGATAGCACACTGTAAAGTCTGTCTCTCATTATCAGGTCAACTATACCATCTACTGTCATTGGGGTTTGTGATGTTTTAAGCCAGTTGTCAAATGTCCTTTTCAAATAAACATAAAAATCTTTCATATCGTCCGTCTTTGGGGAAAGTTCATGCCACAGTGTCCGGCAGGCTTCTTCCGTTAGTTGGGCTTGTTTTAGGAGCTCCCCCTTAACAAAATCATAGTCAGTGTTATGTATCAGTTTTGTTTGTATCATAAACAATTTTAATTTTTCATTTAATTTGTGAGTGAGGACAAGTGGCCATCTTGTCTTGGGTATGTCGTTAGCAGTAGCAATTGTTTCGAACAGTTCTAAGTAGAATAACAAGTCCTCTTTGTCTGTCATGCATTTTAGGTTTTTGTCTGTTTACTCTGTTTGGGGTTGTCGTTAACTGTCATGTCTTTCTTATCCATTTCATGTTGTCTTGCTAGTTGTTTGTCCTCCATCTCTCTTATATGTCTTCTCTCCTCCGCTTCCCTTGTCAGTCTATCTAAGTCAATTTTCTGTTGGGCATCTATAAATTTCTTTAGCGTTTTGCCCTTAAACCCCAACATTTGAGCCTGTGCTACTATCTCCTCAAATGGACGAGGTATAAACTCTGACATTTTCCTAGAGCAGTGTTCTTTATTACAATATTAGCTCACAAAATGATATACATACAAAAACAATTAAAGCAAAATTAAAATAATACT
The DNA here is from genome assembly GCA_030265305.1 of Biomphalaria pfeifferi. NCBI lineage: Eukaryota > Metazoa > Mollusca > Gastropoda > Planorbidae > Biomphalaria > Biomphalaria pfeifferi. The sequence goes on from JASAOG010000256.1 coordinate 671,482, forward strand.
AATACCTCTGCTCCTACTAATATTGTTCAACTGGTACTCCAACAGGTTAAAGACAATAGTCCAAGGTTATCCAATAAGGTGATTTCTCTTAGTCTATTTCAGTTAGATAATCCAACATGTAATCCCAACATGGCTTTATACCTACGCGTGGTACCGGTGCTTGGAATGTACCACAAAAGTTAAATTCATCTAAGTATTAGATCCAGCAGCAGCTTCTTCAGTATAATCCAAATAGAATGTACCACAGAAGTTAAATTCATATAAGTATTAGATCCAGCAGCAGCTTCTTCAGTATAATCCAAATAGAATGTACCACAAAAGTTAAATTCATATAAGTATTAGATCCAGCAGCAGCTTCTTCAGTATAATCCAAAAGGAATGTACCACAAAAGTTAAATTCATATAAGTATTAGATCCAGCAGCAGCTTCTTCAGTATAATCCAAGGAATGGGCGTATTGGTAATCCAATTATGAGGGACGAACTTGCCCTTGCATATACCTTTATGTTTAGACGTACTAAGGGGTGCTACTATTACTTGCTAATAGTGAACACAGTAGGCCTGTTAAATCATTATTATTAGATAGTAACAGCCTAAAATACAGACGACGAGTTTCCGCTCCTTATGGACTTGAACTCTTTCGGGGATATGCGCTGTCTGGGTGCAGCAGATACTTTAGGTTACAGTACTCAGAGATATATACTGTCTGGATGCAGCAGATACTTCAGGTTATAGTACTCAAGAGATATACGCTATCTGGATGCAGCAGATGCTTCACTGGAGATTGATGCATCCATCGCATGTAGTTGTTTTGGACGAGCCCCCAAAATGTCAAGACTCATTTTTTCTCTAATATACGTATGTGTATTACTAAATGTACCCAAGTCCTGGGCAATACCACACGACACATACAACGATAGAACAAATATTCAGAATGCCAACTCACAGACATATAACATGTTTATTACATTATCTGTACTATAATACAGAATCAGTTCAGACATTTGAAATATCCAGTATCAATTAAAAATATATCAGCTTAATATTCCATAGACTGAATAGTGACAACACAGAGAAATAATTAGAGTCTACACTTCGACTATATCTATATCCTAAAGTCCAACTGTCCTGGACTAGGAACAAAACCACACTGCCTTATTATGAGTTACATTATTTTCAACAAAAACATCTCACCAAATCAAAACAACCCAAAACAATAACAGTTTTGAAGTCAACAACCTGAATTGCCCCCCTTCTCCTCTAAAGTAAACAGGAGACCCAGGCTGACCAGAACTCAGTCCTGACATAGGTGCTAAATCCAGTGTCCAGTTGAATGGGTGGATTTTTAAAAAGGGGCGGAGTAAATGTGGACGATAAGGATTGACCATAATAATGGAATATGCATTTTAATTAAACACCTGGACTTGAGTGGACCAGATTAAAGAACGCTAAGGACATTGCGATCGGGGTGGGGCGAGCAAGACCACGTGACTGCTGAAGTACACGGCGAATGTCAATAGCTTGACGTTAATTACACGAGGACCCATTTCAATTGTTCCGCTAGCTTGTTGTAAGATCGCAATTTTTTTCTCTTTTCTGTTTGAGTTTTATTTTTAATCACATACTGTCCTCATTCTCAGGGCCGGCCTTATATAATTGGAGGCCCTAGGCGAAAGTAAATTTGGTAGCCGCATATGAAAAAGAACAAGGTTACACAGACAGTTTGTGTGGAACACAAACTCAAAATCGGCCCCCAAAGTGGTCCACCCAGGCAGGTAAAGAGGCAGGTTTCAATATTTTCAGAAAGTATCTCAGAATGAGGAGGCGTGGTGGCTGAGCGGTAGAACGCTTGGCTTCCGACCCGGGGGTTTCGGGTTCGAGTCCTGTTGATGACTGGGATTTTTTTAAATTTAATTTTTCTTTTTTTTAAATTAGTTGGGTTGGTCGATGTGCTGGCCACATGACACCCTCGTTAACCGTAGGTCACAGAAACAGAGAAGAATGGAGAAAGAAGGTAAACAGATCTTTTCTTTTAATGTCAACAAATTAAACACGCGGCGAGAATATTAAACCTTAAAGTCCTGAGCTTTTTTACAATGAGTGCATTTAAAATTCCTAGTGTTTAGAGGCTAAACTACCACACGCGTCTAAAGAGTTAATAATGTGTTATCAAGTGAACAATTTCTATCGTGTAACTGTAAACCATTTGTGGTGTCTGTGAACGATTTGTCTGTGAGCCATTTGGCGTGTCTGTGAACCGGTTCTAGTTGAACCATTAGCCGGGTGAACAAAAAATGTCGGGTGAAAGAAAGAATTGTGAAGTTTACGAATTGTGAACGATTTGTCGTGGAACCGCTGGAAAGACGGGTATATGCTGATGGAGACGGAAAGTCAAAAGGAACAACGTTATTTGTTGATAACTTTCCCTCTGTGTGCGCCAGAATTCTACAACACCGATCTCAGATCTTCTCCATGTTTACTTTGGTCTCCTAGAGTTGCACTCCCCCCCCCCCCCCCCCCCGTGGGTTCCAGTCTTGCAGTATCTTCTGCTGTTCTTCTCAATATGTGCTCAATACAGCTCCATTAATTATGTCGTTTGATTTTATTATATTGGGGTTTGCCAAATTGTAGTTTGAGATTGTGTTCGGCCATCAGGTAGGGCCTACATGTCGCAAGCATTTGTTGGGTGAATGACTGGAGCAGTGGCGTAGCTAGAATATATGATGCCTGGTGCGGTACCTCATCTTGATGCCCCCCCCCCCAAAAAAAAAACAACAACTAACTAATTAATAACATTGCAAAACCTTACTTTTTTTTTCACAATAATATGTATTCATTAATCAAAAATATTGTTAATTCTTTCATAACCTTAATGACCTTTCATGACCGCAGCATTATCATAGCCTTGACCCCTGCAGTCCATTATGTCTAAGCTATCCAAACGCATCCGTCATTCTCCATGACAACATACCGTAAAATTTGGGAAATTTGATCCAGCTTTGAGATGTCAGGTGTACTGTCAAAAATAATAAAGAAATATTTGGCTTGTTTTACTTGCTGTATGATTTGTTTTTTAGCGTGATCCCCCAATATTGTAAGAAATTCATTTTGTATTTGTGGAGACATGTATGTATTCGGTCTGGAACAAAGCTTAGTTCGAAGCGCATGCTCCCTCAAGAGTAGATCGTACTTTGATAGTAAATTTACTAACTCTCCAGGTTTTCGTCTCTTGTATAATCAAATCTTGGGCCTTATTGTCAATTTTGTTACCTACTCTCAGGCAAACTTCAAGTTCCCTCCAAGCAAGCGATGACTGAATGTGAGCTCTGATGGTCTCATGTTTTTCTATTTTCGGGGATAACCTCCACCACTCATTCAATCCATCTTTGGATTTAAATGAAGATTTGGTACTTGATCTTGTTGAGAAGAGTGTGCAGGGGAAGCAAAATAAGGATTCTTTTTTTTTTTGGCGAATAACACATGCACTTTCTAAGAACTTTCTCGCCGTTTGACATTTGCCGGAAAAACCAAGCCTTTGAAAGCTTTCTAGCCTTTCCTTTTGCTGATTCTTGATGTCTATACGCCTCTCTGAATTGACTGTCCATACGCTGTACTGTTTCAGATCCTTGAGTGAGAAGGTGTATGCGAATATTATCTGTGATGACATCAGTCCTATCTCCAATGTCGTTCAGTCTAGAGTTTATTATCCTGCTTTCTGTATTGTTTACACTGTCTGATGGTTTAGCTTCTTCAGTATGAATTTTTGAGGACCTGCTTGTGTGCTGTCCTTTAATCTCTAGAACCTGCGGTATTGAAGTATTTTCTTCTTTTCACGATGTCGGCCTCATCATTTTTTTTCTGGATTCAATGATAACCGTCTCATCTTGCTTTGTTGCTTTTAATTGTTCAGTTAATTCATACCCATTAACAGCTCGCCTATAGTCGATGTGACTTGAATTGTCTCGATGCTTCTTTAGACTTAAGAAATTTAAGAAACGCACCTCACTGAGGTCAAAGAAACTGCTTTATGCGGATGACATTGTCCTCTGGTCAACCGGCAAGAAAGCCGACCAAATATAGGCGGCATTACAAGCAGACCTTCAAACCATGTCCTCGTATTGCGGCAAAGACAGATTCAGATAAACGTTGCTAAAACGACCTGGTCCCTGCTCAGCCTAGGGATCGACATTCTTAAGGCTCCACTCGGTGGGCTGCGACTCCAACGTGAAAACACGCCAAAATATCTAGGGGTGACCCTGGATAGAAAACTGTCAATGCTCCAGCACGTCCAGGAAGTTGGAAGAAAAGCCTCGGAGAAGTTAGCGTTACTAAGAAAGCTGGCCAGCACAAAGTGGGGTGCCAAAGCTTACATGCTACGCACATTGCACTTAGGGGCAGTCAGATCATAAATTGAGTACAGCTCAAGTATATGCTAGTAAAACTGTCCTCGAATCACTCGACCGAGTACAATCACAAGCACTTAGGTTCATTTGTGGCACCTTTCGGACAAGACCAACAAACGCTGCTGAAATCTTAACAAACGTGGCCCCTTTACATTTAAGGAGGGAAAGGGCGGTACTCACAGCCTATGAACGCTATAAAAGGGGCGACTCTAGGCTACCCATCTCAATATTAGTGCGACAGTGGAGAGAGAGGAACCGCATAAAATGCGATCGTTCCTCCACATTGCGGCCAATTTGTCAAAATCAGCTGGGCTCTCCACTGACAGAATCCCAATTAGAATAATTAGTACTTGCCCTCCGTGGAGGAGAAGTCGGTCCCACAAATAAGCATGTCCCTTATAGAGCAAGAGGGAGCCACCAAGAGGCGATTAACACCTGCCATACTCCAAAACTTGGCATCAGCTACAGTAAAGTCCTACCCATCAGATGCCATTTTCTGTTATACCGATGGGTCGGTAATAAGGGACTCCGATAGATCTGGGTATGGGGCCCTTATAGTCTACCCAGACCGGACAGAACCAGAGATGCCGATTTCTCCGTCTGAGCTTAAAAAGGGTTTTGAGGCGCCAGCCAGACTAGTCAGTCTTGAGCATTGTTCATTATTTTGTTTACGTTACAGTATTACAATTAATTAGTTAGTTTAAAAAAACCTCGTAGAAAACAAAGGTTAGCTTATTTAAAAATATTGACATTACAATAGAATTATTTCCAAAATTAAACTATAAAGAATCATAAAGAAATGAATAAACTAAGACAATTGTTTAGAGCTAGAGTTTAGAAATATATTTGTAAATTCAATATCTAGATTAAACCAATGGACTAAACAATGAAGTAAAAAAAGGTTGGCCTATCTTCTTCTTCTTCTTTATATTACAGAGCATCGATCAGTGTAGTAACAACATGTACCGTGTGTCCGAAATAAATCTAGTAAATTAGATTCAAACTGTTCTATAGCTTACATTGTATGGAAGAAATAGTCAAGGAGATGAAACAAAATAGCGCCATGACTAGTTTATAAATCGTTAGTTCATGTTTAAAATACAGTAGTTTAAGTGTGTTCGTGTCCATACAATTAGTCGTTTTTACTGAAAAGCTCAGGGAAATAGGAAATTAATACACACTGGGGGAATTTTGGTGCCCCTCTCCACTTGGTGCCCTGTGCGGCCCGCACCACCCGCACATTGGTAGCTACGCCACTGGACTGGAGTTAAGATCAATCTCACTTTATTTTCTTGTTGTGCTAATATAATATGATATTACGTCGTTGTTTGTTGTGTATGTTTTGTGCGAAAGAAAAAGGGTTAGAACGGAAATAAAAGGAGAGTCTTGACACATGTCTACTTTGATAAACACAGTCTCCGTTATTATTATCATTATTATTAATTAATGACTACAGTATGTTACTATTAATATCTATCTGTGACAACAGAACATGGTGTCAGATTTAGTGTCAGATTTGGTGTCAGATCTAGTGTCAGATTTGATGTCAAATTAGGTGTCAGATCTAGTGTCAGATTGGTTTAAAGCGCTTGTAACAGGTAATGGTTTCTAAATTGCTAAAAGTAGTAAAAGTAGCCTACATTTTATTTGTATCAAGTGGTTCGTTAGTTCATTTTGTTTTGGATCTAGATCTAGACATAGAATCTAGAATCTGTACGAATAATGGAATTATTCGATCCTCCTAAACCGTTGTCACTAGACGGTCATCTCTCTGACAGATGGAAAAAATGGAGACAAAGTTTTGAACTGTTGATGGTCGCCACTGAAAAGAATACGAAGCCCGTGCCAGTAAAGAAAGCTTTATTGTTACACCTGATAGGTGAACCCGCTCGAGACATCTACAATACTTTTGAAGTATGTGAAGATGAGACTGTAGACAAAGTAATTGAAAGGTTTGAGAATCAGTTTTTGCCTAAGTCCAACACTGTGTATGACAGATTTAAATTCTTCACAAGAAATTAGAAGGACGGTGAAACGTTTGAACAGTATTATACTGAGTTGAAGAATTCGGCAAAAAGAATGCAAGTTTGACAACCTTCAAGATGAACTCATTAGAGATTGATTGGTATGTTGCATAGGTCTACAGTCGGATCGAGTGAGAGAGAGAGACTTCTGAGAGATGTAGACTTAACTTTAGAGAAAGCAGCAAGCATAATTCGTGCTGACGAGCATACCCAGAACCAAATTATATATATGAAAGGACTACATGTGGATGCTGCTTATAAATTAAAGAAGACAGAAGATAGAAAGTCAGTCAAAACCTCACGGGAAAAAAATGGCAAAGAATCATGTAACAAGTATCATTAGAGATTGCAGATATTGTGGTAGATCTCAATACAATTGCCCGGCATTTGGACAGACATGCCGAAAATGTAAAAAAGATAAATCATTTCGCTGCAAAATGTCGTCCGAAACACTTCAAGGCTGTTGATTTACTGGACGATGAAAGTCAAGCAAGCCAAGTAAATGGGTTGTGGTTTGAGGCAATTGGTACTGGCAACAATGTCAAAGTTTGGATGGTTGATGTCAATATTATGGGGAAAATCGTTAAAATGAAGATTGACACAGGAGCACAAGCTAATGTGATATCAGAGTCAACGTGGAACACTTTAGAAACTGATAGTCAGTGAAAGCACTCAAATACCGCCCTACGAGGATTAGGGGATGAAGCATTAGAACTGACGGGAGTTGCATCGGTCACATTTAAAGTCGAAGATATGGAGGTCCAAGATGATATGTATGTGATCAAGAACAAAATAAACCCAGTTTTAAGTATAAAGACATCTATTGCTTTGACACTAACTGAAGCAAAAGAAAACGTCGAAGTACATGATGTCAAGCAACAGAACGAAGTTCCACGAGAGTTGATGCAGAGAAATCAACAAACAACAGCTTGTACGTCAGCTTCTCAACTGCATGACGACGATAAACTATTACGTGGTCAAGAGCAATCGAGTCCAGATGATGATATGCTCATGAAAACTCATAGCGCAACAGAAAAGTTTCCGGGAAGTGATCAGAAGATAGAAGAAAATTTTTCGGAAAACTGAATCTGATGTTAGACTGAAGTTATTGAGCAATTATGTAAGAGAAGGTTGGCCAAAGTTTAAAAATCAAGCGCATGAAGCAGTAAAGGTGTACTGGTCATTTAAAGACAGTATTCATGAAGAGAATGGAATATTGTTTTATGAGAACAGAATTATAATTCCTTTAAGTATGAGAAATGAAATTCTCAACAAGTTGCACACTGTTCATTTTGGTCTTGAGAAAGCCAGATCGAAGGCAAGACAGGGTGTGTTTTAGCCAGGATTGTCCAAAGATATTATCTCGACAATAATGAAATGCTCAACATGTGCAACGTTCAAAAGAAATAATGTAAAAGAAAAATTGCTACCTCATGCTGTACCAGACAGACCATGGAAAAATGTTGCAACAGATTTGTTTGAATGGTGGAACAGTGACTACTTGCTAGTTGTGGACTAGTTCTCCAAATACCATGAAATAAGACGACTGGAGAACAAAACAGCAGAATGTGTTATCAGGACAATGAAAGGGATTTTTGCTAGACATGGCATACCAGAAGAAATAGTGAAGAAATATGCCATTCAACAGCTATCAATATAGAGAGTTTGCTTCTGAATGGGGTTTTAAGATAACAACATCAAGCCCCAGGTACCCTCAATCAAATGATCAAAGTGAGGTGTATGTTGGTATTGTAAAGCAGATATTCAACAAAACATACAAAAGCATCATATTCTGTTTGACTGCCCCAGACTTGCTGATCTCCGTCTCGACAAGTCTGGGAAACCAAAAATTCTCGACCTGTATGTTGACATGTATGCACTACGCAAGACAGCAGGGTTTCTGTCCAGGGCTTTTGCAAGAGAGGATTTAAGCCTCTCAAGCCCTCACTCAAATGGAGTTTGATGATGATGATGATAACTTCAAAAGGAAGGATGTGTTAATATTTTATGATATTACGTCATTGTTTGTTGTTTATGTTTTGTGCGAAAGCAAAAGGATTTGACGGAAATAAAAAAGGATAGTCTTCAGTGTCTACTTTGATAATCACAGTTTCCGTTATTATTATCATTATTATTAATTAATGTCTACAGTATGTTAATGTTAAGTCTATCTGTGACAACAGAACACTTGTCCCGGATAGACTTGTAGGTTGATGCATAGTTCACTTACGCTACAACCCCACCCCAACCCACCCAGAATAGCGAAACCAACTCTGTTTAATCATGTGGTTTGAAGGTAATAAACAAAGTTGTATCATAGCGGTTCTCAACCTTTTAAGCTCAACGACCCCTTTTCAGAATCCCCCACTATGCCGCGCCCCCCCCCCCCCCAAAGCAATAGAAAAAAACAACATATTTTCGATGGTCTTTGGCGACCCCTGACAAATCGTCAATCGACCCCTAAGGGGTCGCGATCCACAGGCTGAGAACCCCTGTTGTAGCAGGTCTTTAAATACATATGCCTACAATTATGTGTTATTAAATCATAAGCATACAGGAAACGGCCTAGATTTAGATTATATAGGTCTGTCTAGTTTTTAAAAAAACTATTTCTAACCGCTACTAACTGATACAATCTGCCACGTCCTAAAACCTCGACTAGGCCAAGTCTCTATTTGCATTGATTTTGAAGTATAGACCTAAACATAGATTTCTAAATTTTGTTGATTTCTTCGTTTCAAACTGTGAAATCTTACATTGAAGACACAGCAATTAAACGAGGATAAAGAAATAGACTAAAGATAATAGTTTTAAAAACTTATTATCTAGATTTAAATGAAATATGGCTAAATCGAAGTAATTTGCTGGTGACGATGCGGATGTACAGATGACAGAGTCGTTTGAGACGTTTGTGTTTGACTCTGAGCTGAGTGAGCCTAAACTAAGCTAAGCCTAAATACTAAATGCTTTTTTTTTTTTGTTTTAAACAACCACCAAGAATCAAAGCTAGAGTAAGTCTCAAGAGCTAATCTAGATAGACTCTCTATATATAAATAAATAATAGTTCATTCCCTTATTTTTGGGCATAAAAAATGTACAAAGCTGAAATTATATCACTATAGTCTATAGATAGTATAGTCTATACTCATAGTAATATAGAATAGATCTAGTATATATATCAGAGTATATGACATCAAATCAATCAGACTTATCAGATGGCATTTTGATGGCAAGTTCTTTTTAAAATGATTTATGATTGAATCCTTCAATTTTATTCTTGAACAATCAACAAAGACAAGTAATTTTTACAAAGTAGTCTTAACTTTTATTAGTAAAAAGAAAATATACAGTCACCAACTCTCACTTCTAATTTCTAACTAGTTATTTAAAATAAGTGTTACTAGATTTTACTAGATCTAACTACAATACACAGCTTTTCATAAATAATACATTTTTTCTAAAAGTTCATTAGCATATTATTCATTCAATTAACAAAAGACACAAACAACATTCTTATTGTTCTTGCTAAAAGTGTCTCAGATGGGACCTTCTATACAGGGCCAGCCTTAGGCATAGTCCAGCCACCAGTTTCCTCCCGGTGACTCGATTCTAGGTGAGTCTATCAACTGTCCCCACATCTTGAACAAATGCCAGGGATCTGTTTCTGAATCATGGCGCTGTGTATTCCTGAATCTTTCTCTTTCCTTGGGTGTTCCAGATGAGGATTTGTCCTGTAATGTTGTATGCAGGCTTGCGAAGGGTGTGGCCTAAACATCTCCAATATCTCTGAAGGATATCTACTTTATTGGGCTCCAGCTTTTTTCTTTGCCACAGTTCCTCATTCAAGATCTTGTCTGGCCAGCGAACCCTGTAACTGCCATGTACACTCTAAGAAAGTTATAATTTATTTACATTTTTTTCAAATTTTCTTACATTTGAGGCTTCTTCAGAATAAAAAAATGTTTAGATTTCCAAGTTTTAATTATTTTATTAAATTCAGCTAGCTTTCCATTAGAAATTGGAGACAATTTTTTTTTTCTTGATTATATCAAATAATTTTTTTTTTTTCAACAGTTATATTAAAAGTTGAAACATGGGACAAGCTACAAGTGCTCAAAATTTATCAGGAATGGCAGCTCAGGGAAATTCTGTTTCAGCTGCTCAGAAAAAAGATGATGGAGTCACATGGTGGTGTAAAATCCTGGCAACAACATGTTGCATAGTCGCAGGCATAAGTAGGTGTTATGAAAAATTTGTAAATTTAAAAGTATTTTAATTATCAGGCCGGCCGTCATGCATCTATTTAAGTTTGTAGAGGAAGATTCTAGTTGTTGGTTTTAGTTTTAAATAAATAGATCTACATTTCTGTTCATTTTGTGTTTATGTTAATTAAACTTCAAGTTGATATATATATAGTATTCTAATTTTCAGTGTCTTCTTTTTCTACTCTAAGACAAAGAGTGCATTGTTGATCCTTATTGGAAATTTTTTTATGGTTACAAGGACTCAATAAAATCACATTCAAGCAAGAATCAATTATCTCATTATGACACTTTCTTCTGTGACTATCTTTCTTATCAATGTTAACATGACAATTGAATCTTACTTTTTTTCTCATCAACAGCTGCCATGATCACTGGGCTTTTTCGTATAATAACATTTACACCAATCTGTTTAGTAGCCGGCATCCTGCTCATGTAAGTTGTCAACTTGGTTTTACATTGTTTGAATATTTGTTTGTCATTAATCTTCTTGGCACAATTTTGAGTTCATTGTGTGTTTCTTTTCAGGTTGCTTGGTTTTGGAATAATACTTCTAGAGGCACCTTGTTGCTGTCAGTTTCTTGAATTCATTCAACCCATCAGTAGATTTAGTCAGAGAAGGTCATACTGGCAAAAAGCCATAGCGTATTCATTGTAAGTAGTTGTTTTTGTTTTTTAATTCTTTTGCTACTCACATTTTAACGCAATATTCATAATTCTTTCGGGGGGAATGATTAGATTTTTAAATTTTTGTTTATTAAAAAAATCTTGATTTACAGTTATGTTTAAGAATTTTTAAGTAAGTTTTTCTTTTTAAATTAAATTCTGCTATTTGAAGACTCGTGTGAGTCAAGTTTCTGCTGTATGTTAACCTGTGACTCATAGACTGTAACTTTCATTCCTGATCTTTCTTATCTTTACAAAAATACTTTCAGAGATAAACTAAAAGGAGAAGCCAAAAATCAGGGATGACTTTATGGTTCATATAACTTTTTTTTTTAAAATTCTCTTTGGGATTGAGGGATTAGAAAATTACTTATGGAGAGCTTTGACCATTGGCTGATATATTTTTTTTTTTTTTTTTTGTGTGGCTGCCTGGTCATGTTATTTGTCATCCTGATGTTATCACGATGGTTCTGATTTCAAACCATCCCCTGCCATCCTTGCAGGTTGTCTGAGCTAGGGTGTTATAAATTTCAATCATGAAGGAAACTCAGAAACTTGTATAACAAACAACTTTTCTGAAACCATGTTTTCTGGTCAGTGTTTCAGTTGGTCTTGGTGATATTTGGCCCTCACTAGACCTGCACTGTAAATGTATCACTGGTTTGTCAACTTGTAATAACTTGTAGCTTTATAGTTTAGTATTTTATTGAATCAGATTTTAACTTTTTCTCTCCTAATCTACAATACCGTTGTTGATTTTACCCATTCTGCAGCCTAATCGATATTATTGTCGACGGTTAAAAAGTCAGTTGTTTGGTTTTCTTTCCTCTCAAAATGTTTTTAATTGCTTATAATTTCACTTTGGAAAAAAATACAGATTTTTTAAATTTTCAATGTTTTTTTACCAAAAGTGAAGTTTTTAAATAGTGGGAGCTTTAAAAAGGCTCTATTTCTCTCTATACATTTTTCATCGAGACATGGCATAGTGACTTCAAGACAATTAACTGAAAAGTATATATATGTTATATATTAAGTTTTGTTAAAATATGAATAACTATTTAAAAATACTTTTAGTACAATTTGGGTCTTAAAATATTGCCTTGATCTAGTCTAAATCTAGTTTTAAAATTGACATTTCCATATTGGTTAAGTTTTTATTTTAAAATTCCATTATCCAAAATAAACATTTATTTTGGTTGTATAAATATCCATTTGTATTATCTAAAAAGGGCATGCATTCTCATTTAATTCTATACCAAATTTAACATTTTCTGATAACAAAAAAAAATTATTAAAGTTTAATCATAACAGGTTAGTGAAATACTTATGATCAAAATGAATAACTCCATCTGAATATGGAATATAATTAAGGAGAGAAAGAGTTAAAATTTATCTTTGACTGATTTTGGTCATAAAATGTTCTTTGTTTTGTTTTTTATTGTCTCTGTTGAACAGACCAGCCTTCATTCCTCCCATAATGTGTTTCTCTGTGACCACAATGTGTGGAGGAGCACTGCTGGTAGCCTCAGGAGTCATCTATGGGCTGATTGCACTGGGAAAAAAGTAAGTCTGTTTCACTTCATTCAGATTGTTCAGCAAGAGTACACAGTTAGTCAATAAAGTCTAATTGCCAGTCATAACAAATATAAAATAATTGAATAATTTTTTAAGCATGTTTAAAGCAAAATGCAAATAAGTTTGTGCATATATAAGTGGCTGGATTCAAACTCATCACCATTGTTCTAAACTTTGATTCCAAGGCAGAACATGTAATGTTATCTGTAGCCTTGATGTTCTGTTTTGATTCCAAGGCAGAACATGTAATGGTATCTGTAGCCTTGATGTTCTAAGCTTTGATTCCAAGCTATTAAATCATTTAGTCATCATCACACTTTTATATTTTGTTGGTCACTCAGAGTTTCCATAGTACTTTAGTACTTTGTTATTGTACTTCCCTGACCTATAGGTCTTCAAAAATGTACAGACTTGATTTTGCTGCATATGTTGATCAAATTACAGTAGCCTTGCTTGTAATGGCACTAAATTTAAGTTCCTTAGTTGCTAAAACATTTTCTCTATGTAACGTTTAAAACAAACGAACAATGTTCTTTAGTATTGTATATATTCAGGGACATTTGAAATCCTATATTAAAAATTTCAAACTTCTTTATCATTCAATCTCTGAATTTTCAGTGTATTTTTTTTTTTTCCTGTCTTTTTCCATTGGTCAAACTCACACTTTCCTATGAAAACTTTTGCTTTTATATAGCATTCATGTCCTGCTTTCAAATGTGTAAACTATTATAGTTTTTATGTCTATGCATACTTTATTTACAAATCAGAAAACTGCTGTAGAGGATTTAGATCTAGTTTAATGACTCTTGGTGTTTGTTTGTTCTGACATCAGTTATTTCATAGTTGTTGTTTTTTTTCTTGAATACAGGGCCGACAGAGAGACCATGATGTCCAGAGCAAGGGGAGACGATGTAGAGCTGAATGAGACACTCATCACGAATGAAGTCACACCCATGCCAGCCAATCCTTAGTGAATAGAATCTCATTAGTACCTAATCAATTGGCTTATATCTCTGTATCCATGTAGAGTCTGGTTAGTTTTTTGTCTGTGCAAAATTATCAGTAAGTAGAAAGTCTCAGGTTGTACCCGAAACAAGCTCAAGTCATAAAAGTTGTAATTCATGACCCAAGTAGTTATAGAATATTTTTTTACCAGCTTTTTATTCGGTGGTGACCATTACATAAGGCTTCACGTTTTTTTTCATGACTTTTGTATGGGTATTATAGTAAAACAACTTGCGAGCATCCCAAATGGATTGACTAACTACAAGGAGGCTTGAGTTTGAATCCCTATGTGGACCAGGAGGTTTTAGCTCAGATTTGATTTGTGTTTGTCGTGTGCCCAATGGCAGCAGAGAAACCTTTTCCAAGATACCCCCCGCACAAACACCCACACCCACAACAAATGAGATTGAACAAGAGTGCACGGTGCATGCTACAGGACTTCAAAGACGCACTATACAAAAGTAACAGTAAGAAGGTGATGTGAACCTGTGCAGTATTTTATCAGGTTAGGAAGGACCGTCAGTGACTTACATTTTGTACGCATCTAGTGCTCATAAGTGTATAGTTAAGATAAATGCTCACGAGATATTGATGATATTTGAATCACATAAGTCAATCACTTGTGAAGATTGAATATAGTTGGCCTTCATTCGTAGAACAACTGCGGTTCATCTCGTAAAGCACTACTTCATCTGACTGTTGAGAGATAGAAATGAAATTATTTAGTTGTTTTTTTTTTCTAGTGTTGTGATTAAATAATAATACTTGTAAAATTCATAAAAAAAATTTTTAACAATTTGTTGGAGAGTTTTATTTTGCATGAAAAGAATTGTACTTTTTCTAATCAAATGTATTTTACCAGTAATGATCAAATTTACACTTCTACTGGGATAAAACTACATTTTTTTTTTTGTTTCTTGTCATATGCCCTCTCAAGCTAGGTACCCACAATATTAGATTATCATAGAGTTTTGGGGGGGGGGGGGGTTGGGTTGGTGAACGATTGTATTAGCATTGGAATGCCAATGGTAGAACTTGTAAATATTACATTTCCATAATTTATAACTTTGTTTTGTAAACTTTTACTGTCAGTGTTTAGTTCAATATTCATGTTTTTATATCTTCCGTCTTCACCTCATTGTGGCAAAAGCAAAAAGTATATATGACATGGTGAATTTATTTGGAAAGCATCTGCACAAATACTTACTGTCTGTAAGGGTTGTCATTGTAACATTTTGTAATGGGAAATAGTAATATTGTTTATTGATGTATATAGTTCTTTTTGTTGTTGTTTTTTTTATATCTCTACCAAATAGTTCTGTTTCAGAGTTTTGACTTTGTAAATTTTAAGTTATAAATTATTATTTAATTTGTATTTTTTTGTGTGAAATCTTTATTTCATTTTTACCATGTATATCAGTATATACTGTCATGTCAATCATAATTTTTTCCTTTTAAGCAGACAGCTTGTGGTATCTGAGGGTAATCTTTCTCCAGGTAGTGTAATATTTGTAATCAGTATTTGGACAGCATAATATAGCTGAGTGATTCTGTACAGTTTGTAGTCATTAATGGATGTAATGATGTCTTTTACTTTGTACAGTTTGTAGTCATTAATGGATGTAATGATGTCTTTTACTTTGATATATTTGTGGATTGAGAAGGTGAATGAAATAGAAATGTTTACATGAAATGATAGTGGTTTTTTTTTTTTATGTTTGTTTTTTTTTTCTTTTTTGAAAATATCTTGTGGGGCTAGCAGAGTGAATTCAAACTTTAAAATCTTTGAAGTCTTGATTTCCAAAATAGGATTACCGGTACCTGTACTTGACAAAATAGCGCAAAATTTTCCAACAAAATAGTGCTGGTTTATTAATGATATGTAATAAATATCTGATTTTTTGAAGTGAAGGCTCTGGGCAGGAGTTTTTGTGTCCCCCTTCCCTCTTCAAGCTTATTTTTAAACAGTTCTAATAGTATGTTGATATGTGTGAAGAGAGTACTTGAAAGTTAAATCTCATTTCCTTCTTTTTTTTTGTGTGTTTAATATGCCTATTTTGTTAAAAATTATATATTTGTTTAATGTAGGGACCCGGTTTAAAGTTGAGGCTCATTCTTGCTCTGTTGTAAATCTGGTCACTCATATAATGATTTTGTGGGTTACACATACATGTTACAATATAATCAGAAATCTACTGGTGGAAGCTCTCTTTGATCAAACTGGGTCATCTGACGTCACAACATTAGCTATCTTTTAGGACTGACTGGATCAGTCAAGCTTACTATCACCTGACAACCATCACCCCAATGTGAACAATCCGATTTCCTCAGAGAACAGCAGTCCACTGAGAACAGAATTCTTAGATACAATGATTGAGAACGAAGTCAAGGTACAAGTACCTCCAACTTAACAGATGTCTTGAAGCTATATTGCCAATGTATGGAAACAAGCCACTGATGGAGTTTCTACATGACATAGCATACTATTTGACTCTGCGTAAGCCTTCCTGAAAATCTGGAAGTATTATTCTTTGTGTGATGATGAGTGCAAGTTTTTCAAATGCATTTTTGGAATAAATAGGATAAATTTCTTTATTTTTTTTTACTATAATTAATTGTAATCTATTATGTTTGCCTATTTATATTTTACAATATTTGAAGTATTTACTGAAAATTGAATGAAAAAAAAAAAAAAATATTGGCACTATTTTGTTGGGTCATGCCAAAATAGTGAAATAATTTTCAGATTATAAAAGAATTAATAGATTCTAAAAAAAAAAAAAAAAAAAAAAAAAAAAAAAAAAAAAGAGAATGAAAATAATCAAATAAAATATCCTATAATAAAACATGGAGCCAATAGGCTGCAGGTTTATGTCTGTATTCCTATTCAGTGTCGTGTGTTTTAACTTTATAGATGTTTATTTTATTCAGCAGACTATGACAAATAATTCTAAAGTCTGAATCAATTTTTCGTTTAAACATGCCTGGATTAATATTCTTGTTAGTGTTTTCTTTTTAATTGTAGCTGAAGATTATATTTTGTGTTAGCGTAACATTACAATGCAAATTATGTATAATGAAACCTCTAGTTACAGATTGGCTCACCCTGCCCACTCCCATTCCCCGTCGTCCTGTAGAAAGTAGATTACCTTCAACTCAGAAGAAAAGAAACGAAACATCAAACATTTCACAAACAATGTGTGAGCTTAAGAGAGTTAGAAAGAATTCAAAGTCCAGTATCTGTGGGAGCCTGTAGTCTAGGTTGACATTATGTCTAGTTGAAACTTTCACGAACTAAGATTGTCTTTACTTGTTGACTAAGCCGAACACTTACATTCCAATTGTCTGTGTCTCATTCTTATCATAGTTTAATGAAGAGTATAGTGCTTAGAGGTTTGGGAAAAAAAAAGTGGATAGAACATCTGTGTGTAAAAGAAGTAAAGACTCATTTCAATTAAAACAAGCATTACTACGTTGATGTAAAAATTCAACTCACGGAGGTGAGTTTGCCCGGCCAAGACTCAAGCGGTCATTTAATAGGCAGAAAAAAATCTTTCTTAATCATTTAACTTATTCAGCCAAACTTAGCATTTCTAGAAAAGTCACATTCTTTGAGATTGCTAAGGATGGGTCATCCTTACTGGCCATACTGTAATCTTTGTCAAATTAATCTTAAGTTAGTTTTTGCTAAATTGATACCAAGTTTGTTGTGGCCAAATTGAACCTCCATTTCAGTGTGTGGTGTGGCACTTGTTAACTTCATAAGTTGTTTTGTTTGGAGGGGGGAGGGGTGCAAACAAATTAAGTATTTTGTAATTGGTCAGTATTAATATCACCTGCAATTTCACTTCACACCACAGATTAACAAAACAAATAAATTACAATGTTTTTCAAGTACAATTTTGGTTTTGCCATGAGACAAAAAATATTTTAGTTAAAAATTGAGTATTTGAAATCAGTTTTTGACGTTTTGAACTATAATGAGAACTAACAATGTTTGTCAGGACACACATTTATTTTATTTTTTTTTACTTTAGAGTTAGATCATGTAGTTAAAGTATAACTTAACTAAATACCCTGATTTTATTTCAACTGTCAGAGCACTTGAACCCACAATTTTTTTTTTTTTTATTTAATATAACTTAGTCATTCAACAGTAATGGCTCATTAGTATCTGATACTTGTAAATAGGACTGCTCCATTACTTGTTTTTTTATGTACATAGTTATTTCCTATTTGTGTCTGCTACATGTTTCATAAGGGCAGAGCTACAAAGGTAAAAAAAAAAAAAAATTGATATCTTATTTTTGTGTGCCAGTTTGGACATGCATTTTGTTTTGATATTGGACATGTATCATTTTTGTTTTTACATGTTTTTGTTATTTCATTTTAATATTTTGAACAACTTGTTTTTAGTATTGTGATAATTGTTGTTGGACATCATGTGTTGAAACAAATGTTTGTATTTGGCTAAAAAAAAAAAAAGGTGGTTGTTAATTTAGATCAGGGATTCAGGATCAGCATTTATTTGTGTTCTTTCCCTTGTTTTGAAACAAAAAATTGTTGTATAGCTAACTCCAAGGAGCTACTAGATATATGATTTTGTAACTTAATCCTCTTTTGGCTAGCTAGTATTTATGGCTATCCTCTTTCATATGCCTGATAGTAAGCCATGGCTTTTCCCCTCTATGTGCATGCTATCCTCTGTGCAAGTAGTTCAAGCTATTCTCCATAGGCTTGGTAGTAAATTAGGATTATCCTGAAGTAGCTAAAAACACATAACTAAGTTCTGGCTTGCCTGCTCTTAGAGCTAGAAAGATAAAAAGTTGAAGGCATGATGCAATGTTTTTCTACATTGATTGATACAAAGTTTCATCGACTCCCTACTAGGCCTAGAAAAGCCTTTTAGATCTCATGAGATGCTGTGATATTTGGCGATATTTCAGCCTTTTAGATCTCATAAGATGCTGTGATATTTGGCAATATTTCAGCCTTTTAGATCTCGTGAGATGCTGTGATATTTGGCAATATTTCATCAACCCTTGACTTTTCTTTTTTTTTTGGTGTCAGGTGTGGGGACATTAGCTGAAGATAGAAATATGTCCAGGATAGAAAAATGCACATTCTAACTTGTACTGAGGCTCAACACTTGTACATTGGAATAACAATTTCTATTTCACTTTGGACCATTAGTCTGTTCGTGTGGTAATATTCTGAGAGGCCTGTACCAAACCACAAACCTTTGTCTTCAATTCAAAACCTATCTTTTTTTTTTTTTTTTTTGAAAGTCTTTAAATAGAGGGCAGAATTTTACTGAATATTATGCTGAATCTGAAATCCCAATCAAGTGATGTTACATATCATAGTAATGATAGGCTCCTAAAGTCTTGAAAGACTAAGATGGTCATTTTCTAAAATGCGTTTGAGAATTTTTAAGCTACTGTGGTTGTACAATCCCACCTGCAGTAGACATTTTTGTAGGATCTCTACCTTCAAATTTTATCCAATCGAGCCAGATACTAACAGTTGAATTTTTAGTTTCAAAGTTGGTTTATATGATATTGCTTACCATGGTGGCGTGGTCTCTGTGAAGGCTGATATTTGGAATTTCATAATTTTTAGAGCGCCTCTGAGTCCACCCAACTCTAATGGGCCCCTGACTTAAGTTGGGGAAAGTAAGTGCGCTTGGTTTTTGTGCTGGCCATATGACACCAGCTCGTTAACCAGCATAGTGGCTAAGTGTTTAATCGCTTGGCTTCTGAACTCTTGGTCCTGGGTTTGAATCCCTGTGAAGACAGATTTTGAATGTCAGGATTTGTAGGGCACCTCTGAGTCCATTAATTCTAATGGGTCCCTGACTTAAGTTAGGGAGAAAGTAAAGGCGGTTGGTCGTTGTGCTGGCCACAGGACACCCTGCTCGTTAACTGTAGGCCAAAGAAACATGACCTTAACATCATCTGTCCTATAGATCACAAGGTCTGAAAGTGGATCTTTCGCTTTACCATGTAATGCTATTTCATCAACTAGAAAAAAAAATGTGTATAGTTATAGAAATGTTAATGTTCACAAAATGTTATTAGGATCATTCCAGGTCATTTCTATGCTGCAACAATTTGGCCCCTTTCTTATGTGACTTAACTTCCTTGTCCGTATTGATGACTCTGAATTCATTGTATTCATACATGTCTGTTGTGGGATTTGTCAAGTACTGAATCAAGCATGTAATTTCGTATAGAACTGGTACAGTGGTGGGATGAACTCTGTGCAATGTAGTACAAACAATGGTTACATTAAAAATGTGTATTCCATGTCAACAAAAAAGTGTTTATTTCTCAATGTTTGTATAATGTAGCAGCAGTTGGTTAAGATAGACATGATAGACTGATTTATTGATCCTTGCTGGAAATTAGTTGTGATTTTAAAGACTTTCTTCTTTTTAAATTAAAAACACCAACATTCCATAAAACAGACACAACATACAGAGAAGTTCATTGTGGGACTACAACAGACGTCTTGGTCTTTTTACAAAGCTTAAACTTGATTAACTCGCCCCGTTTGTTTGGGTGGAATCTTTGACACGTTAGGTCTTCCACTTCCCAGTCTCGGGTCATATTGAAACTCGGCACAGTTGTTCATTGTCTAGGATAACACGTGAATCTAACAAAAAGTGAACCAATTAGTTCATTCAATTACTTTTGTTTTAGTGGTAATAAATGTATTGTATTAGTATGTTTGTAAAATCTAATATGCATTAGTTACTGAGAGGGAAGAAATTATCGCTCTATAAGTTGTATAAAGGAAGTAGTCCTTTTTTTTAATAAGTTTTTCTTGATATTTCTTAATCACATCCAAATTCCAGTAAATACACTGAAACCACGGAGCGTGACAGTGACCAAGTTTCTCAAACATTAGTCTAGGTCTAGCATAATATATTTGCACAGATTTGTTTTTTAAAATATAATCATACAATCTATTATAGACTACCAACAAAAATCAGTGTCCATAAAGCAGCGGTCCTTCCTACATTCTTATCTTTCAGACGTTACTTCCAAAGAGAAGATAATTAGGCTACATCTTATGCAATTCATGTGTCTATTCAGTCTTGCAAGTTAATCATTGACTTAGATTCGGTTAATTCATTGATTTTCCTGGCTGATTCAGGCAACCCATTTCCTTGTCTAATGGCACTAGAGAGGAAGGAGCAATTCTACGAATTTGTCTTTTGCGTGGAACATTTCCATCAAGAGTGTCTGCGCTCCATAATGGGCAGACTTTGGTAGGACTACCTTACTGCTAGGGCCATTATGAAATGTTACCTTTATGAGGCGCAGATGCTGGAGCTAGTGTCGTGGGCCTTGCTTTTCTTATCTGCCGTTTTTCTTCTGCCAGCGCTGTTCTCTTTTCCTCAGCAACCTGTGCGCCAGTTTTCACAGCGCGACGCCATGATGCTCTGGCATGTGCTTTTGTCTCCCAGGGGCTGGGTCTATGCTGAACGCCTTTAGAGAAGCTTTGAGGGTGTCCC
The DNA here is from genome assembly GCA_030265305.1 of Biomphalaria pfeifferi. Lineage (NCBI taxonomy): Eukaryota > Metazoa > Mollusca > Gastropoda > Planorbidae > Biomphalaria > Biomphalaria pfeifferi. Next base: position 692,938 of record JASAOG010000256.1, read on the forward strand.
TGATGCGTTTTCTTTGACCACCTTGCGAGCTCCAATGGGTACCTGACATAAGTTGGGGAAAAAAAGGCGGTTGGTCGTTGTGCTGGCCACATGACACCCTCGTTAACCGTAGGCCACAGAAACAGTTGACCTTTACATCAGCCCTATAGACCACAAGGTCTGAAAGGGGGACTTAACTTTTACTTTAAACCCTATGTAGATTAAATATGAGGTCAACACGTAAATAATAAAACTAGATCTAGTCTTGACGAATCTGATGCGCTGGCTTGAGGATATTAATAATAAAAAAATCAGGAACAGATTTTTAAAAAAATCTAAAAATGCACACACACACAAATAATCAGCAAGATAATTTCTTAACACAATTAATGTATTCACAATGGACCTCATTCACCAATCGTAAACAAACAACATTTAGTCACGTGATCTTATTGATAAACCAACGGGGAAAAAACTGTCACGTGACAACCATCATGAATTAAACATGAGATCGTAAATTCTATAGAGCACCACGTGGCTAAATGTTGTTTGTTTACGATTGGTGAATGAGGTTCATTGACATTTTGACCAGTATACGTCTGGCAGGACAGTAATTGTTGAAAATGACGAAAAAAACACTCAGTTCTGCTCCGAAAAAAACACTCAGTTCTGCTCCGAAAAAAAACACTCAGTTCTGCTCCGAAAAAAACACTCAGTTCTGCTCCGAAAAAAACACTCAATTCTGCTCCGGAAAAAAAAACACTCAGTTCTGCTCCGAAAAAAAAAACACTCAGTTCTGCTCCGAAAAAAAAAACACTCAGTTCTGCTCCGAAAAAAACACTCAGTTCTGCTCCAAGAAGGCTACAGTGTCTCATAAGTGCGTCTCTATCGCCATGTTCTCCATTGTTAGTAGGCTATGTTAAAGGAGGCTACAGTGTCTCATAAGTGCGTCTCTATCGCTATGTTCTCCATTGTCAGTAGGCTATGTTAAAGGAGAAACAGTGTTCATAGCCGACACTTAGAAATACTCCAAGACAATACACAAATCTGAGTCAAGAGACTCAATGAAAAGGAAAGAAAAGTGTCAGATGAACGTAAAAAACGTCTTACAATAAGAGGTCAAGAAATTTGAGTCAGCTGAGAACTGGACAGATGGTCTATTTCCAATCACCAAATGCCCCTTCAAGGAGACGTGGAAGAATCTAATCCCTAGTAAACCAGAGAGATTACATTATGACAATGGTGCAGTATACCAGAGAAACAGATTGCATATCAACCTGAACAGAGAAACAGAACAAGATATATTCCCCGATACTGATGACAATTTAATTTACACGACAATAGAACTGAAGATCAAAACATTCGCCATAGGTCATTACAAACAAACTTTGGATGCGACAAAGAACTACTCGTCATTCCCTGCGACCAAGGGATCAGATGAAGAAACTGACAAGATTCAATGACTATGTCTCTTAATGAACTATTGAATGTTGATTTTTAAATGTGATATGTTTCATATTCATTGAAGCGTGTAGGCCTATATGTTAGGCCTAATTATGTTTAGTTGTTTTTGGTTGTTTTGATTTTTTTATAATATTCCCCAAAACACATTTTTTTAAAGAAAAAGGGATGGTGATATGGTGCACAAAGGTGCACTCGTTCAAGATAATTAAGTGTTGTTCTCCTGTTCTCCGCCATGACACTAATGGTTATTGTTTGCTTATTGCTGACCGCGAACCTAGATCTTTATTAACACATTTAAACTATTTAATAGCGATGAAACATTGAAACAAAATAATAGTCGTCAAACATTTAAATCTTATAATAGCAGTAAAAAAAATATTCAATCTGCATAAAAGCCATTCAAACTATTTAATAGCAACGTTTATTTCTAATCTCAGCAGTCAAGATGATGCTCTACTACGAAAGCTTTTGAAACATGATTGTCTCATCCAAAGGAATCATGAACAGAATAATGGTTTTTAAGAATTGAAACACCATTTAGCGTATTATGATGTCAACAACCTGACAACAAGAATGTAGAACTTGAATTTGATGCAATCATGCAAGTAAAGATCGACAGACTGAGAGACAGGAGGGTCTAACGCATCAGAAACAAATTAAGATACGTTCAAATTACTTCAAATCGACAACCAAATGTCCCTGCTACATGTTTGATAAAGGAGGGGCAGTTTATAATGATCACAAACCTTTGGACTCTGGAGAAATCTTAACCAACTTTTATTTTCCTCATCAATGAGAAGTATAGGCCTACAGAAGATGCTATAATGAGACTACGGTGGTATGATCTGAAAGTCTGTTCAAGAAAAGGACACGTTTATCTCCGATACACTTTCCTACATGTAGGCATACTAGATACCGATATAAAGAAATGAAAATTATATTGTATTCTTCGCAGATGATCTCTTGTAGGTAAAATGGAGGCAGATGCCAGGCAGATGGGCAAGACGTGGGGACAGTTAGAGATATTCGCCTAGAATCGAGACGCCTGGAGGAAACTGGTTGGTGGCCTATGCCCCAGACGGGACGACAGGCGGAGATGAGATCTATGTACATTTCCCCACTAGCGCGACCATGGGCGTAGCCAGGACTTTTTTTCGGGGGGGGGATTCTTCGCCCCCCCTGCCCCCCACCGCAAAAAAAATAAATTAAATGTATGTATCTGTGTTTGTGTGAACATAATCTTTATTATATTCTGACCTTTCATTCTTTCGGCGTTTATTATGCCCTAGAATTTCTTTTTGGAGTTAGTGAAAAAATTGTAGACTCCCTGCCATTGCCAGCAAGGGGGTCTGGGGAAGCGCTAGGAGACCCGATCTCTATAACTGACTCCTAAAATATGTCTTAGCCATCTTTGTTGAGCCATATTTAGTGTTTTTCAATTTCGCAGATGACTATTCACTGCACTTTATTAATGGAGCCCCGCCACTGGTAGAAATGTGTAACCACTCTAGAATACGCTCTTGGAACTAGGTGACTGTAGTTTGCTTTAGATTTTATATCGAAAAGGGAAGTTTTATCGTCAAAATCATCTGCTGGGGGTTTTAAACTAAAAAATCTGTGGGTTTTTGTTTTTTTTAATTCAAAACCCCATTTAGCTACGGTCATAGAATTTGGTAACTGTAGTTTGCTTTAGAATAATATTGAAGATAGAGGTTTTCCACCTCAAGACGCTCTGTAAGGGGATTTTAAACTCAAAACCATCTGTAGGGGTTTAAACTTTAAAAAAAAAGCCATCTGTAGGAGAGTCGCTTGGGAGCGCGGTGGCTGAGTGGTTAAGCGCTCGGCTTCTGAGCCTGAGGTCCTAGGTTCGAATCTCGGTGAAGTCTGGGATTTTGAATTTCTGGATTTTTAGGGTGTCCCTGAGTCCACCCAACTCTAATGGGTACCTGACTTAGTTAAGGAAAGTAAAGGCGGTTGGTCGTTGTGCTGGCCACATGGCACCCTGCTCGTAAACCGTTGGCCATAGAAACAGATGACCTTAACATCGTCTGCCCCATAGATCGTTAGGTCTGAAAGGCTACAACACCGTTTTTCTTACGTAATAAATGGCGAAGACAAGCAGCATTATTATTATTATTATTATTGTTGCACAACCCTCTCCACCCCTCCCCAATGACAATGATATTACTATGATTGGTGCTAGTATGAAAATATCTTTTAAAAAAAGATACACTATAAAATAGATCTAGAGGCATTCCCTTCAACTGCATTTTTATTCTGCTTTCATCACATCGCGTAGAATACAATCATTTTATTACGGGAAAAGCTACAAAATGTGACGTTCTAATTTTTAACTGCTAAAAACTGCAGAAACGCTAATTTCTTGTGTGGTGTGTTCATTTCCTGTTGTGTATGAGGAAATTAATCAAAGTTTATTTCACTGTAAGTGTTAAATTGCTGTTCTTGCCTTCCTTCTGTGTATCTGCAACTATTATTTATCAACATTTTATACATTTGTTCAATGCTTTTGGGGATCAAAACTTAAGGATTTCATTATTTTTGGAAGCAACAAATACAGCCAACCTTGCACCCCCTTGTCAGCCGCCGCCGCCATGTCATCCGCCCCTGACCTCGATTTGGTTTGGTTTAGTTTATCTGGTACACCTTTCCAAACAAATTTGTCGAAAATTCCCAGCCCAAATAAACTTTTTAAAAACCAATACCCTATTAAGAAAAGGAATTAGCTTCATTATAATTACATATCTCTAGGTCATTATCATACATTAAATTTATAAGATCAAAGATGAGTAGTGACTAGTCACTAGACTAGTGGTGGTCTACTTGTACTTTGATAATTTTGACAATTTTGTTTTTGTAGATTAAGTTGTAGGACTTGACAACAACACAAATATTGATTTCTAGAGTCTACTAGACTAAAGTATAGTGCATAGATCTAGATCTATACATCTCTTTCTAAATGATCTAGATCTTTTTGATAGAATCTACAGAATACAGAGATCTTGAGTAGCATATGATATATATTTAATATATATCTATAAAACTGTGACTAGATCAAATTTATATATAATATATATAGATTATGATTAGATCTAGACTCTAGTAATCAGAGTCATCAAAATAACTGAGAATATATCTCACTAGAAAATGACTAGATGAACACTAATAATTAATTTCTAGTATTAGTTGTCTTAGATCACGATCTAGAAACAAACATACTTGTATGTACAATAGAAGCAAATCTAGTAACTAAAATTGGTCTGAGTCTGGTGAACTCTGGTGTATGGAGGTTTAATCAGTTTACAACATATTGTAAATTTAATAATCCCATTATAATTAGATATCCATACTACATAGCCATACTGCAGAAAGTAGGCCAGAGAAATCAAAAAAATTAAACTTTAATTAAAACCTTCGTTCCCTGTTACATATATATTACTATACATACATATATATATATTAGATTATAGACTATAGACTGTCCTAAACTTGATTCTAGATTAAATCAGTCTTGGGATATCTCTAGCTTTATATGATATATACAATTAAAATGTATGTTACATACCATTATATTATATCTCGGGCAGAGTTGTGTTTACTGAGCGCCTAAAGGCAGCACAGAAACCAATTCCTAGATTTATCCCCCCCCCCCCCCCCCCCTTCCGCCCCACTGGTCCACAAATGAGATTGGACCAAAGCGCTCTGAGCATGCTATAAGCATGAAAGTAGCGCTATATAAAAGCTATATAAATATATATATATATATATCTTAAAATAATAGCACTGTATTTTTGCCTTTATTTAGTGATGTTAAATCCTAGAAGTGGATACAGTTTTTGAGACCAACATTTCTACACAATTTCTATGAAGTGAAACAGTAAGTAAAGTATCCCCTTTCAGGCTTTACTATCTATAGAGCATGTGATGTAGAGGTCATCTGTTTCTGTGGCCTAGGTTAACAAAGTTATCATGTGGCCAGAAAAACAATCAACTGCCTTTACTTTTCCGCAAGTATTGTCAGGTACCCATTAGGGTTGGCTGGACTCAGGAACACCTTAAACTCTTTCTCTCCGTAATTATTTTCCACATTCCGACAGAATGATTCATTTTAGTCATATATATTCCACTACCCTGTCATGATTAAACTTTAATACATTTTTTGTTTGTTATCTGAAAATGTTATATTTGGTATACAAATAAAGGAAAGTGCACTCCCTTTGAAGATAATTTAAATTGATGTTTATAAAACGAAAATAAAAGTTTATTTTGGATAGCGAAACTTTAAAGTTAAAACCTATTGACTATATCTCAACTAGATCTAGGCAATATTTTATGATCCCAATTAATAAAAAGTCTTTTTTTATGATAGTTATTTATATTCTCACAAAACTAATTATATAACATATATATTGAGGTCACACTCCCTGTGAAAATTAATATAGAAAAGAGAGCCTTTTTTAGCCCCTGCTCTTTAAAAAAAATCGTTTTTTTGTAAAAACAATCAAAATGGAAAAAATCCGTTGTTTTTTTTTCAAAGGGAAACTACTCAAGATTTAATTGTAAGCAACTAAAAGCATTTTGTAAGGAAAGATAACAAAATAACTGACGATAATATAATTGATTAGGCTGCATAATGGGATAAAATCAACGATGATATCTTCGGTAAGGAGAGAAAGAGTTAAAAGTCCTGAAATTCAAAATTTCTGTTTTTACCAGGATTGAACTCCCTCAGTTTGTAAGCAGTAGCAGCACTCATCCACGAAGCCCCTACCCAAAGTTAAAGACTATATAACATTAATGCTGCTGCAATGAATTCAGATTTAAGTTTAACCCAATAGCTCCTATTTCCGGTTAAGAAAAACCCTTGCCAGGCCCTAAGCAAAGAAGGATAACTCCAAATTTTTTAAAAAATAATCAAATTTAAGATCTAATACATATAAACAAACAAACAACTTTAAAAAATAAAACGATATGTCTAGTTTAAAATATATATACTTCTAATACCATTAGAATATAAAAAAGCTTAAAAAATACCCATTGGAGCTATGGGCCTGTTTGTTTGAAAAATTATTTAAGTAATAAAAATCTTTCTCGATTTTATTAAAAATAGAATCAGTAATCTCCTAAATGATTTGTAATCATGCTTGCAACGAGACAAGAAGAAATCTTCTTTTTAAAAAGTTTAAAGCAAGTATAATGAATAGGGGATTTAGAAATGTTCTATAACGGTTGAGGACTAAAACGGGTAAAACGTTTCCAACTGCAAACTGAGCTAATGGATTAAAACCTACGTTTAACTTAATTTGATTGCGTTGAGCTACTTATGGTCAGATAAAAAAATCTCATGTATCCACTTGTGTTAATCTGTCTTTGTTGTTCAAAACTGAAGTGAGTCATGGCCTAAATTCATGTAGTAGAAATAGAAATTGTACCGAGAGAATTTGTATCTATCTATCTATATATATATATCTATCTATATACATATGTTCTTTTATTGTAAGTTATTAAATTTTTAAATATTATAATCAAATATTAATTTTAACCTTGATAAACTTGTTACTAATATATTTTGTTCTATATGTCTATGATAATATTTAGCTGCTTTCTATAGTTAAACATCGCTAGCCAGTTTTTTTTTAACAAATTGCTTTTTTTTATTTCAGTGTATGATCAGGGGAGGCAAGCTTAGTGCTGAAAATTCAAATTTTGTCTGATGAAAAATCCTGCATCTCACACTTCCGAGCACTGCATTCCAATATTTTGAAGCTTAGAATTGTGATGGCATCATGGATTGTGATAAATAATAATTGTAATTTATTAAATCACTCAAACTTTTCTCTTCAAATGTCTGCAACGTGTCCCATTGAAGAATTCAACGGTATAAAGGCCTCTTTGAAATAAAAAAAACTTATTCTTTGGTCAAGCTTAGTCTGAGATCTGTCAATGTTCAGGTTTAAACCAAGATGGATTATACTATAGATACTCTGACTTCAGAAACTGCTTTAAATAACCCAGAAGGATCCACAACATGTAAGGAAGCTTCTGGCCAAAGAAAACCTGTTGGTCAGAATAGTACTATATCAATAGCTGCTTTCAATGATGACACTGAGGAGAGTGCTGAGAAATCAGATCAGTACCATAACAATTGTCAGTCAGCTGAATCGGAAAAGGACTCCAGCGGCAGTGATGACGAAGAAGAGGATGAGGCAGAGATGAAGCAGAGAAATAGCAAATCTGTTGATCTTAATCAGCGTGATGCTACATCTGATAAAACAAAGGAGAAACAAAAGGATGAGAAATACTGGCAGAGCTATTCCAACACAGAAACTGAGGATCTGCACAATGCTTCTCAGAGTGAAGACCAGTCTTTTGGAGGCTCAAGCTCACGCCAGCTGTTGCAGAAAAAGAAACTGCTTCTCTCTTCGAACATGGAAATTAGGCCCCGTAGAAAAAGAAAAGGCATAGCTCGTCGTTACTCTGATCAGGACAGCGTGGGTGACACCACGATGTCAGATGACATGTCATCCAACTGTAGGGATGATTTAGTCTCACCGTCTTCTATCAAACAAGAAATTGTTTCTCCTAGTAATGGCCTACCCACACATGAGGAAGATGATGATTCTAGTGATGAGGATGATGAGCAGATTTCAAAAAATGGATACCAAGGTGAGCTGGATGATAGTAACGAAAGTCCAGAAAGAAATGATTTCAGACCCATTGGCAAGTTAAAGATAACAGGCCACGGAGGTAAACTAAAAGTGAGCAAGGTCTCCATCGCCAACGATGAAAGCAAAACAAGTGATCAGGATGGGGAGATGGATACTGACGAAAGTGATGAAAACCTAAGTGATAATGAAAGTAATGTCAAGAGGCCAAAATTGTCTGATGAAGATGGGGACAAAAATAGCAGAGCTTCAGCCAGATCTGGCTTTTCATCACCCCCCTCAACTACTGGCCTTAGAAGAAAATTCCGATGCAAATACTGTAGTAAGAACTTTTCGAACTCTGACGAGCTAGCTGTACACACAGAAACCCATGTGACTCGAAAGTTTTCTTGTTCAGTGTGTAATACATGCTTCCAAACAAAAACTCTGCTCAGGAAACATGTCTTGACTCATCTTGATGCTGTCCCTTTTGTTTGCCCAGAGTGTTCCACTGTGTGCCAATCTGAACAGGAGCTTACGGATCACAAGCTAACTCACTTAAGCTCTACTCGGAATTTTGCTTGTCCTGAGTGTCCCTATGCGGCCAAAAGGAAGAAAGATCTCTCCAAGCATATGCTGGTGCATACGGCAGAGAAAATTCATAACTGCCAGTTCTGCAAATTTTCGTCCAAGCGTAAATACAGCTTGCAGCGGCACATGAAGACTGCTCATTCCATGTCGAAAATGTATGACTGTATGGTCTGCACTTTTAAGACAAGTTCGGTAGATAGTTTTAAAATACACATTGCTCTGCATGCCTCGTCTAGGTCCATGGCCTGTATCATCTGTGGTGCTGTGGTCAAGAAGCCGACCATGTTGCTGGAGCATCTGATGAGTCACTCTAATGATGTGGACAACACCTGCAAGAATTGTGACGAGTCCTTCTCCACAAACTATGAGTATATGATGCACCTGTTGATCCACAGAGACGTGACGGAAGATGACCCTGATCTTTGCATGTCCCTGCTGTTGAATGGGGCCACAGCTTTTCCGCTCAATACTGCCATCTCACCAAAGAAAGGTAAGCTAGTTATGGACACTCCTACAATGGAGGCCAAAATTGTTCAAATGTCCAGTCTATCTGCCCGCCTTGCCGATATGACCAAAGTAGTGACCCTCCTGAATGAGAAAAATAAAGTCATAAGTCAGTTGGGTGAGATATCCACCATGGCCACTGAGTTGGCAGTCATCTCTGGCAATGTTCTTCAGTCATACAGGAACATGTATGGACTATCCAGTGGTTCAAAAAATAAATCTTTGTCAACTTCCAATGATGGTGAAGATGAGTCTTCCTTCCTAGACGATGATTACGGCGGATTGGCCTCGGTGTTAAATTTAACAGCTGCCACCATCAAACAGGAACTTCAGGACACCTTTCCTGGTGGCATGGAAACTGAGATGCAGATACAGGTTGATTTCAATGGTGACCCCATTTCCTGCATTCAGAAAGAAGAAGCTTATGTGGCAACAAGATCCAGGATGGGTAAAAATATGAAATGCCCTCGATGTAATTTGATTTTTACTGACGGGCGTAGCTTAAAGCGTCATATTATGGCGCATGATGACATTAGGCCATATTCTTGCGAAAAGTGTGGACAGTCGTTCAGAAGAAATGAACATCTGAAAAAACACATGGTCACGCATTCTGATGAAAGACCCTACACTTGCAAGGAGTGCCCATATGCAGCAAAAACCGAACATAGACTTAAGATTCATATGCTGTGCCATTCTCAGACTAAAGCCTTCTCTTGCCAACATTGCACGTACACAGCTAGAACAAACTATGAGCTCAACCACCACATGAAAAGGCACGAGCCGAGAACCTGTTCGCAGTGCAGCTTTGTTTGCTACTCCCGGCCGGAGATGAAGAAGCATGTCTTCACCCACTCGACCTTTGACTGCTCAGAGTGCGAATACACAACAAATGACCGGTCTGATTACTCCAAGCACATTAAGAAGCACACCTTGGTGCAGCATCTCTGCTGCGAGCTCTGTGGCTACTCCTGCGACACGATGAAGAAGTTCAAGTACCACAAGCTGCGGCATGAAAACAAAACCCCTTACCAGTGCCCTGACTGTGACTACAAGTGCAGCTCCCGTGCCAGCTTTGATTGCCATCGTCTGAAACATGCTGGGCTTAAGCCATACCTTTGCTCTTTCTGTGGCGCTGCCTTCCGGAAAACATCACACCTCAACCAGCACCTGCTCATCCACAAAGACGAGAAAGCCTTCAAGTGTAATGAATGTGGCTACGCCTGCCGTACCAAGCACAACCTCAAGGAGCATGAAATGACTCACTCGGGTGAGAAGCCGTTTGCCTGTAAGTACTGTAGTTTCTCTTGCCGCAGGAACAAGGCACTCCAGCTACACATGCTTAAGCATGAAAATCATGGAATCCTCCTGCCCCAGATGTCAATGCCCATGATGCAAATGCCTCCCATGCAGATGCCCTTACCATTATCAATGATTTCACCGCCCTTGTTATGACAGTAAATTTTGTAAAGCCAAACATTTTTTTTTAAGTTCAATGTGGTTTTCCTTTTAAATTTCCCATGGTGATCATTTTTGTGATGTTTTAATTTGTAAATAAAATATTTTGGGACCATCTTTGCTGTTAAGAGCTAAATTTTTGTTTCAGAGAGAATTTAGATTTGTTTTTGTTTTGCTATCTCTCCTACATTCTCTGTCTTTAATATATTTATCAAGTTGTGACCTATTATGAATAACACCATTACAACAGTCATTCTATTCCTGTCATTCATGAGGTCTAGTTTTGAAAGGACAATTTAAAATTTTGATTTTTTTTTTATTTATCGAAGGTCATAATTTAGTTATCTGGTTTGTGTTAACCTATTATTTCCTCTTCTGTAATGATAGTTGAACTGCATTATAGGGTGAACTGGATGTATACATTTAACATTATTTATTTTATTTATTGACCTTGTACCTGATATGTTTTTTTTTTTTTTTTTTGTGACTTGGCAAATGACCAATCACCCTGTTTTATTGATGTGAAATGGTTGGAGAGTTTGAAATTTGTGCTCAAATTTGTACAGCCACTAAGAAGTAGTTTGCTGGGTTCTTATTGTGTTGTTTGACGGAGGGGATGAAAGGTTATCGCTGATGTGACTGCACACAACCTGCTTCTATTTGACTTGCGTTCGTAATAAATGGCTAATGCTGTAATTTTTCAAGTATTGGTCTCCAAATCCTGATAAGATTGTCAGCAGTCTGAAGAGTTTGAGAAACACTGATATTATGTTTATAAAGGTGGATTTAAATTAAACTCTTAGCATTTTTCTTCTGTAGTGGTATTTCCCTATGCCATTCAAGAAATAAGTATAGAATCCAGCAAATATTTAGTATTGTACCCAGCAAATTATGCTTACAGCTCGTCATCTAATATTCCAACTAGCTGACTTTGCTATTTGACACAAGTCTTGGAACATGAAATTCTTTTTTTTTTTTTTTTTTTAACAAACAATTTTGTTTGTTTTTCTTTTATAAATTGCTATAATAGCAGCAAATGTTTATCTAATTAAATATATATATATATATATGAAATATTTAAATTGTACATTGTTAACGTTTATAATAGTCTTTATTACCATTTAACCTAGAATTTTATATATATATATAATTTCATTCTTCTCTTGTGTGATTGAATGTTAATGTGATCATGCTTCTGCTTCAAAGTGTAAAAATAAATACTACTTATAAAACAAGCAAAATATAATATAAAATAATTGTTAAAAACACAAAGCTTATATTTTTGAGTGAAGGGAAAGCACAGTTCAGCCGCTGCAATATCTCTTAATATTGCCAGGTTTATCTCTCCCTGTTCTACATAAAACAAACTTAATTTATCACCACTAATTGAATAACTATTTGGTTAATTTTATTTGTATACTTGTGTTGTCATGGAAATGAATAATTGGGCGAAATTTCAACTTGATCCGAAAACAGGAGAGCAAAATGTGTAGAAGAATACAGAAAAACAGTGTTAAGATAAGCTTGGTAAAAAAGGGGCGACTGTCACTGTAAAATCATAGACATAAAAATGCAGATGTTCTGTAACTTGTATTTTACCACCAAAAGAAAATTTCCTTTTAGCAATCTAAATATGCTACATAACAATAATATAAAAAAAAAGGACACTTTAATCAATCCTAATATTTTTTATAACATAAAAATTACAGCAGAAAATAAGAGAGAAATTATTTTTTAAAAATTGTATTATCTGGCTTTTAATGGGATCAGTAGCTAGCATGACTAAAATAAGGAATTGGTGGCATCACGATTTTTTTTTTCCTGGTGACATGTGTGGCTGATACTGTAGCCCGAAAATTGAAAGGCAGCGCTTAAGGGTCCTGAAGCCTGATTTATACCAGGCTCATGCAGCTTTATGAGTCCCTTTTGCACAATTGAGTACCGGTAAAAAGTTCCAGAGTGTGTATAGTGTTGTAATATATCTTCTCTTGCATAATTTATCTTTATTTATTTGAATGGGTTTGAAAGTTGGTGATTGAAAAACTGTCAAGACTTACCTTGGTTTTGTCACATCAATTACTAAGCAGAAGATTGTGTAGAACTTTTTTTTATGTGTGCTTACAAGATTTTCATTTCAATTTTTTTTATTGCTTTTGTTGATTCCAGCTTTTTTTTTTTGTCAAGTGACAATTTTCAGAGAGTAAAAAAATATGTGTGTCCTTTTTATAAATTTTTTTTTTGCTATTGCACTGTTTTTACTTTATTTTTTAAAACAATAGTTTTAGTGACACTATATGATTTAATAACAATATTACAATCTAAGCTTAACCAATTTGTGTAGAATTGATTGTTTTGTAAGGAAAGGAACAACCTATTCCCCTAGTTAAAGTTGTCAGATTGCATTGTGGTGTTTGTTTCTGGTAACTGGTGAGTTCAGGATAAATTTAACAAGTAAAACCCTTTCACATGGTACCACATTACAGCTTTGGGTCAGGTCCCAATCAGTGACCGCACCTGAAGTACGTCCCCTCAACGTCTATAGAAAAAAAAAGTTCCCCTTTCAGGCCTTGTGGGGTATAGGGCAGATGATGTAATGGCCATCTGTTTCTGTGGCCTATTGCTAACAAGGGTGTCATGTGGCCAGCACAACGACCATTCGCTTTTATTTTTCCCAACTAATGTCATGTACCCATTAGAGCTGGGGGTGGGTGGACTCAGAGGCGCCCATCAGTCTTCGAACCTGGGACTCCCAGTCTGGAAGCCAAGCGCTTTACCACTCAGCCACTGTGCCTCCCAATTTACCCTCTACCTTAGGAGAAATTAAGCTGAAAATATAAAAGAATAAAATGAAATGGAAATAAGTAAGACATATAGACCTAGTTTTAACTTTTTTTTTTTGTGACAAAATTATGTAGGCTTTAAATGATTTTTTTGTTCAGAGTTTATTTATTTTAAGGTTGGCTAAAATGTTAACTGCTCTTTACGCTCGCATCTGGTGAATATGTATGTTGACTTTTAATACTATGAAATGAGCATTGAATAAGTGTTATGATTGGATGAAAAGTTACTAAATTTGTATATCTTGTGTACCCTAGTAACTTCTCATGTCTTCTTTTTTTTTTGTTAAGACATATTTAATCAGTGATTTCTGTGATTGAACAATGAAATCTTGAACGTGATACTCTGAGCATTGCTGCTTTTTGTCGACAACTTTTAAGTTCTTATGGCTCACTTTATTTCCTTGAGATTTTGGTGGTGTTTTTTTTCCATAACCTTATTTTGAATTAGGCACATTGTTGATCAGCTTTAAACCCATGTAGATTCTCTTGGGCTAGAGATATACAGCATGTGCTCAGAACAACACAAAGATAAAGGAAAATTATTTATCCATGTGCGGGGACAAATCCTTACAAGTGCTACTTATTCCGTGGCGCCATTAGAGAATAAAATATGAAAACCAACGACTTGGCAGAGTTTCAGCCACTGATTAACATAAATGACATTATGAAAGAGATAGCCGAGATATAAGGATAAAGAAAAGAAAATAATTACCAGTGAAAAAAATAAGGATTCACTTCACATTGCCCTTATTTGTACCCCTACTCCTCACTAAGTGATCCTCGATGTCCATACATTTTGTAAAAAATTATACATGGCTCTAGATGCCTGGTGCCGCCTTGGGAAAAAGCTAATATGGTTACAATTAAATTGGATAACTTTAAATATTTAGTTCTAGATGTAGTTCTGGACACTTCATTCTTTTTGTTGTCTACATGGGTTTAGAGCTATTTGTTTTTCTTGATCAGAAATATTTGTTTTCGTCGACATTCTTTCACATTGTCTGTGGTACAACAGCGATTTTCGTATACTGATATATTTTTTGGTTTTTAAACTTTGGAGCTATTACTTGATGCTGAAAGATGAAATGCATGTAAATAATGCCCTGAATATTTATACTGTTCTTTTTTTAATATGTCTACCATTGTATATTTTCAAGGAGACAGTCTTGGACATAGTGGAGATGGACAAAACAATTTTATACAATTATCACATTTGCAAATTTCTTTTTGGGGAACATAGGTCCGCACTATAAAATAGTTTGCTATTTTTTATTTTTTTTTATTTCCCGGTACATTAGTTCCTTCCTTCTCTGTGTTTCTTTTCTTGTGTTTGTAGCTCTGCTGATTTGATTCCATAGGTTGTCTTTTTGTTTGTTTTGTTGTCCTTGTATCTCTGCTGATTTGAGTTCATAGATTGTTTTTTTTTTTTGTTTCTTTTGTGGTAATCCATGAACTGCTACTGCAATACAGCACCAGTACTTGTGGTCGATTCTTAATGAGATAGTGAAGTTACCAGAAGTTTTTATTATGTAGAGCTCCTTCTGTTTCTTAGTCTTAGAGAACAAGAGACATAAGATTCTTCTATTTTTAAAATAGGAAAACTGGATGCACCAGTATTTTCACTTTTTCTTTTTTGCTATCCTTCAAATACAAGTATCAATACCATAAAAATGTGTTTATGCGGATTTGTTCTGGTTTAAATATAGGAGAAAGGCTAAGAGAGTTGGTGACAATTTTGCCGCCTGAAGCACACCGTGTTACTGGCAAAACTACTGCTGTTTCGATAGACACATGAGCTGCGTGGAGAGAGGGGAACTGCTGTGTAAGTGTAGGCGACTTCATTATGATTTGCCTTTCATTTCATATGCTTTTGCGATGTAGCATACACTCATTTAATCATAGAGGCCAACAATTCATATTTCTGAATTACATTTTTTTGGTTAAACAAATTTGAATATTTCCCTTTACTTGGGAATTGAAAGTGAGTTTTATAAGCTAAAATAAGGAGCTAATTGGTTGACTTCATTTAAACTAAATCATTTGTTCAAATTGTTTAAGATTTCATATTTACCTTTGTGCTTGCAAAACTAGTAGTTCATATTAATAGTGTAATTATTTCTGCCCTCATTAAATCAGCTCTTGTTTAAACCTTAACTATTGTGTACAAGAGAGTTGTTGAGTCAATGAAAAGAGTCAAACTATTTGTTGAATGTCTTCAATGTTTTCTGAAGTTTTTCTTGGAAACAAGTAAAATGGATGTCTTATTGTGATATAGAATTGTATGTTAAAATCTTCAAGTATGTAACTACATTTCTCTGCTATGGATTTATTAAAAAAAAAACAACAGAGTACAAGGTTTATGCTGTGTATAAGAAGAAAGCTGTCCTGGCTATACTAAGTGGATGTTGGTCTATGCAAACCATCACTAAATTTTTTTTTCCCCTCAGTGCTTCTCAAGTATTGCAACAGGTTCACTTGTAGGCTGTGAGTTCTCTCAATATAGCAATGCAGAGAGCACTATTTTATCTATTCCAGAAATGTAATTATCATAAAGTTTTCAAATTTTGCATAAGAGTATGAATGACACTGGTAACTATCTTGCTAGAAACATTGCTTTTTTTTTGGCTCTAAATAACATATTTTCCCCCTATGTGTATAATATTAATTGGTAACTGTTTGGAGTTCTTTTTTGTCCTTCACATGTGTTTCTTCATAGTTATCTGCTCATCCAAACATTAGGGTCATTCTATTTTTTTTAATAAGTATGCTAACTATTATTGAGCTGTTTCGAAGAATGCTTGTACTGTACGGTAGTTAGAAGTTTTAAATAAACAAAAAGAAAGAGGATTCCCCCCCCCCCCCCCCTCAAATGTTGTTTTAATGTACTGTTTCAACATTTGAACACCAAACTTCGTTTTTTGTACAAGTCTTGTTTAACAGTAGCTAATATTTCATGAAAGTTTCGTTCAAGTCACATTTCTTTCCAACCACCTTTTTTTTTATCATTAAATCTTCCTAAACTATGGCTTCACTCTCAAATGTTATTGTAAACAGCTTCATCCTAATAAAGAAATATTTGTCTCTGGTGGTTTTGTTGGTTCAGTTCATTCCTAGATCTCACCAGCCACATGAGGCGACACAAAACCCCCAGTGCAAAGCCCTCAGCCCCCTGGATTACATAAGTGGTAATGAACCATATATTATATAGATCTTAGTGCTTCATTCACCTTAAAAGAACCTTCCCTCTCCCCCCACCCCCCCAAATTGTTCTGAAGTAATCTGCTGGGAAAAAAAAGAGTAATGTAATTAAATTTTGTTACATATTGGAACTTACTAAAAAAAGATAATTTGTATATGAGTTGACATGATATTCAGGTCACAAATTATCTGCCTCCTAGCAGTGATTTCATACTGCCTATGGTACCCAGCTACCAATAAAATATAAGTACCGGTATAATCTCACAATTAGAAAGCCAATTATGTCCTTCAGAACTGCATGCTTTATCCAGAGGACTGACCATGATACTGACTCCCCATCTATAGAACAAAAACTATATGGAGAGCTGTCTGATCTAGAAACCACAGCGCAGTTCATCTCAGATAAAGACGAAGTATCCAAACTCTTCAACTTGAGAATGCAGAGGAAATCATTTACATTCCGACGTTAGCCACTATTGCGACATACAAACTTTAAACATTTTCTATTGTAAATTATCCTAGACCAGAGTGTGAAGTGTTTCTCTTGCACCAACTCTGCATTGAAACCTGTTCTAATTTTCAACAACCTCTTTAATTTGTGCAGCATGACAACAGTTTTAAATTTTAGAAATATTTCAGTTCATTGATTAAACTGGTGGCGATTTTATTTTGGATTCATTACAGATGTTATAATAGATCTAGATAACAAGAGGTGAAAAAGAAAATAAAAAAAAAAAAGTGTTGATCATGTGTACAATGTAGCAGGGTAGAGATTTACAAGTTCAGCTTCTAAAAATATATGGAAAAAAAAATCTGAAGATATTTTATATTTTATTTATTCCAAATACATAAATGTAATAATTTTATAATATGAGCTAATGTCATACATTTTTATAAAAAGGAAAAACTAAAATAAATACAACTTAAAAATAATGACCATATCACACAAAGAACCAATCTGAGCCAAAGTCCAAGGTTACCATAAAAACTGGTACCAAAATTTCTCATCACACACTGGGTACAATATGTACGATACAATTAGTTTTGTCGCCGTCTGGTGAAAACTTCTGGTACAGCAAATGGTCAGGACAGAATCACAACAAATAAATTATGAAGATGGCAGAACAAAAAAAAGTGTATAAAAGATGAATTTGGAGAGAAAAAAAAAACTACAACAACAGACTCCTGGAGAGGGGCAGATAATGATTAATAATAAAACTTGTACTGAGTAATAAAACAAGCTTTCACTACTACACTCAAAGAAGCTTTAAATAAAAATAGGTTCCATGCTAAAGTCTAGCGTCGGTTACTTGCACAGCGCTCACTTAAAAATCACAAACAAAATATTGTCAAACAACAACTAAAACAATCTTCACAGCTGGTTTCTGACAAACACAGATATTTTCATCACAAGATGAACTTTTTGACAGTATTTGTACTCCATATATATAAATTATTTCCTTTAAAAACAAAAACATACAAGGCTCAACGGACTACAAAAACTACTTTTGTTTCCTTGTAAAGCTGCATGTGTATAGATCTAATGGCGGACACAAAAATAAAGTACAAGATAAGCAAAACTGAAAAAAATTATTTTAATGATTAAATTAATGAAGATAATAAAACTTCTTGTTTTTACATCAGCCCCCAACAAAGGTAGAAATAAAGTGACACACACTTAGAAAGGAACAAAGACCATCACCAGAGGAAAGTGGGAAATAAAGAGAAATAATTTCAAAGTGGAATTCCATATCAAGTGAAATGAAAAAAGTAGTCATACATGTTTAGTTTCATGACAGAAGCTGAACCCTATCGACACTTTTGTTATCACTCAACTAGACCATTGATGTGTCTGTACGTTATCTTCACCTAGAAAGAAAATTGCCTCAACTACCAATAGAACCAGTCAATGGTGTGTGAACACTTAAATGTCAGTGTCACTTGTCCGCTGCCAACAGGTGTGACTGTCAGAAATCATAAGTTAGCATTAGCTAATCATTCATCCCAGCTAGTCTTGACAATTATTCAAAAAACAAATGAAACACAAGTCTCTCACATTAAATGTCCTCACAGAAACAAATACACACTTGCATCCATTCTAATTGATATTTCAAAGTGTTTCTATTTCATAGCAGATTTTTAAAACTAGATCACAGTGTCCAACTGTGATCATAACAACATTCTCAGAAATAATCATTATTCAGCAAACACACTATATCAGAAGGAATATGTATAGTAACATAGAAAATATATTTTATAGCACATTGAACGCCATCAAGGTACATTACGCCATTCCTTAAGTAAAACTTCAACATAAATTCATATGAAGCACAATTTCAATTACAAGTCTTTTACAACACATCAGTATGGTGATCTTAACAGACAAATCTTATTCTGAAAATAACCTCATGTTAAAAGAGATAGACATTTGTTGTTTTTCCCTAATTGAGTATATGTTTTAAATAGTTGACATTTTCTGTGGCGTGTTTATCACAAGTACTGACCACACTTTTAATCCTTATAAATAAATACTGTTATAGCAGTCAACAAGTCCAATTTGAATTAAAGATATGACAATGTCTTCAATTCCAAAGATTAAGAACGAGATTGGTGTTAAACGCAAACCCAGCTGCAAGCTGCATATTTTCTCATGTCTGGAAACCTTACAGAGTTTCACAACGCCTATGAGATAGGGATTTGTTTAGTTCAACAACTAGAAATATTTATAAACTTGATCTATGTATTCTCCATCAGAAACACGTTGTAGTATCATGGCTTGAAACTGATACTGAAAGCTCAATAGAAATGTTCCATCAAAACTCACTGGAAATTTAATGGCCATAACAGACCGCTCAATGTACAGAAATACCGGTATCCTACAGTTTAGTCTGTACAGAGTCAACAAAAACTTGTCTATAATAGGCCAGTGTTGGGTAACAGAAACTATTGGTACTGATAAAGGGAAAAAAAATCAGTTCAAAAGGGGAAGGATTTTCAGAATGGAGAAAAAAAAGCTGTTGTCACAACGTAGAGATAAAAAAAATAAAGACTCTTCATTGTGGAAGACTTGAATAAATGTCTCAATTCATGCACAAATTAAAAAAAAAGGTCTAGAAATATTTTAAAATAAAAAATAATTTAAAAAATCACAATAAGATTTTGTTAATCAAATCAAATCATGACAATATTTATACTTTAACAGTTTGCTTTGATACAAGTAAGAAAATTGTCAAGAATATAATCAACATACAAGACCAGTTCTTCAATGCTGACAGTCCCATTACAGTTCAAAGCCCATCATCCCTATTTTATGCTGTAGAGGTATTTATTTTATCAGCCTACCCTCAATGTGCTAAAGCAACAGAGGTATTTATTTTATCAGCCTACCATCAATGTGCTAAACAACAGAGGTATTTATTTTATCAGCCTATCTTCAATGTGCTGCACACAAGAGTCAAGTCTATCATCATTGTACAACAAAACAAGAGTTATCAACCAATTATCACTGCACTGTACAACAATTATCAGCTTATCATAACTGTACTGTACAACAGAGTTATCACCAGTAGTGCTCTACCTCACACAGTACACCACAATCAACTGTGTCAAGTAGGAAGTTACAGGAAGAAAATTTGAGTTAAGGGAGTACAAATGGATACAATAAATATATAATCCTCTATCTACAGACATGCACCTCACGACAATGTTATTTCTGCTAAACTATTTGGACCAGTCAACCCTTACACAACTTTTAAATACGACTTTTTAAAAACTGTAAAAAAAAATATTTATTGGTTTTGTATTGTAGAAGCTTATCAAAGTTTTGATAACTTTATAACCTAATCAAAACTACACTACGAGTTAGTGATTCTTTAACTTGCAGACATAGCTAGAATGGAAAATGTATGCATGTTTCAAATTGAAAAGGGGGGGGGGAGGGATGTCCTGCGCTCATGGTTAGTCCTGTTTCAAAATTGAAATGGAAAAATAATTTTATGTATGGCCTTTTGAATGTTTTAAAATACTTAATGCTTATATCAGCAATACTTCAGATCTTCAAACTTTCAATAGAAATGTACAGTAGAATCATTATACGATGTACATGAGGCAACTTATTTTTTTAGAAGACTAGCTATAAAAAAAATGGAAACTACATCTATAGATATAATATTAATATAGATTCTATGTATCTTTAGTTATTATATTATGAAAGATAAGGTTTATTTGTATGTACATCCTTTTTCATTTGCACCCAGGTGTTCAACATACACAAAAGTCATCTTAAAAACAAGACTTGCCAGTCTCGCCAACTCTTAGTGACAAAAGAATTTATATAAATAATTGAAATGGCCTTGAAGCAGCGCTGCTGTGTTTACAAATGATGTCATTTACATCTTGAGCAATAAGAAATTGCCAAATAGTGATTTACAAGCAAAAAAAAATAAATAAATGAATAAAATAAAAAATATATAAAACAATCAGAACAAGTGAACAGTTAAACACATGTACCCAGTATCAAATAATGAAGTCTAAGTGAAGGTGTTTTTACTTTGAACATATTTAATTAGGGTCTGCTAGCACTAAGACTATATCCTACAAAGAGTGGGATGAATGGCTGAGTGAGATTAACCCCTTGGCTACCAAACATGTGGGTCTTGAGTTTGAAATCTGAATTGAGCAGAGTTGCGTTTGCTGAGCACCTAAAGGCAGCACAGAAACATTCTCCTAGATACCCCCCCACAGGTCCACATACGACATTGGACAATTAGCAGCACAGAACATGCTATGGTTTGTTTTCTACACAAGTAATTAGAACAAAAAAAAGTTTTACATTTGTACGGTCAGCAAGAAGTGCCTAGAACTTGGACGTTCAATCCAGTCAATGAAAGGCGCATTAGGGCAACCAGATTATAGTAACTTGATTCACACTCTAGCAGAACTAATTCATTTCCTACTCAAGAATTTTGATTAATTACAGAGGAGAAAAAGAATCCGTTTCTTATATAAAAAGTTAAACAAAACAAAAAAACAACTAAAAAAAATAGCATGAAAATGATTTAACACGCCATACTTTAAAAAAAATAATTTTAAGAAACAATTATATATGTGTAGTATGAATATTACAAGAGAGTCTAGAACTTAACAACACAACAAGGGCAAACTATTTCTATCCTGTAAAAAACAAAAATAAGCCAAGTGAGATTTTGTCTACAAGTGTTTCCCAAACTGTGTTCCACAGCCTGAATACGAACTACTGGAATAATTAACTAGTATGCCAACAAGTTAATCCCTCTTAAAAAAAAAAAAAAAAAAGTGTTCCGCTAAATACTCAGAATGTGGGTAAGTGTTCCATTAAGGAAAAAGTTTGGGAACCACTGATCTAAAGTATGACCCACAATATATTCAATGATGTAGATCTTTCATATAACTCATTTATTGCCTAATGTCTAATTTTTTAAACAGAAATGAGACAACCTGATAGCCCTGACAGTCTAATCTATAAAGACTTTCTCTAAGCAATGTACAACTACAAAATGTGCAGATTGATTCACAAACAATAGAATGCTGCAGTTGATACTGAGAAGTCATGATGCATAGTTCAGAAATACACTATTTAAATATTCGGTAAAAAAAAAATAATTAGAAAATTCAAACAAAATAAAACAAAAAAATACAAATATACATATATTTGCTCACAAGAAACAAAAAATTTTTAGAAATGAAACTTTTTTGCAGTTTGAGAAAAGAATGCATATAATCTCTCAGGGCACCACTTTGAAAATAAAATTACGAATCTGATGTCCACTACATAGCCATTAAATGATCACAAAATGTTATATCTCATATATATATATATGTCTATACATAAATGTGAATAATTTATAAAGAAAACAATAATATTGTAATTAAATATACACTCATATGTATATGAAATAATTTTGACTAAATAATGTAAAGCTAATTAATGGAGATGGGAAATGACTTCATAACAATATATACACATCTTGAAGGTGAAATTACAGGCAAGGATTACTCGATGCAGTCATATCAAAATATTTGTAATACTAACTATAAAGTCGACAGAGTTTTAAATCAAAGGCTATGGTATAACTTAAGTTGGACAGTACCTGGCAAGTCTGTTGACTTGTCCAAAGTTCTTGACAGTGTCACTTGAAATGTTTTGACATATGCTGCTTAAGATTGTATCTTGATCTCGATGAGAAGGAGCAATAATCACAGGAATGAGGCTTAATGTCAGTGTGGGTAAGCTTGTGTCGATTCAGGCGTGAAACATTCCTGAAGCTCATCCCACAGTCTGAGCAAAGGAATGGCTTGACACCCTCGTGCCGAAGTATATGGTCGCTCAGGCTGGACCGGGAACTGCACTTGTAATCGCACTGCGTGCAGGCCAGGGGAGTCTTGTTATCATGTCGCTCCGTGTGGTACCGCAGTCTCTTTTGGGAATCACACGTGTAATTGCAGATGGAACAGGTCAACTCCTCTCTATCTTCATGCATTTTCTTGTGGCTGGCAAACTCTCTGCTGGAACGGCAGACATAACTGCACTTATCACAGAGGAACGACTTATGCCCGTCACTGTGACTTCTGAATTCTTCGCTGTCTGCACACTTGAAATCACATTTGTCGCACTCCAACACCTTCCCATCCTCGTGTGTTTTCAAATGCTCTTTCAGATCTTCATCTGTGGGGTACGTGGTCTCACACACTGAACAGGAGAAAACACTTTCAAGAGTGTGTGTCTTTTCGTGAATAGTCAGCCTGTACTTCCTGTTGCTGGTGAACGAGCAAATGTTACAGCTGAAAAGTTTGTCTGAGTTGTGTGTTCGCATGTGAGCTTTCATGTGATCCCGTCGCTTGAATGCCTTTTCACACTGCTCACACTTGAATGGCTTTACATCCGTGTGAGTCAGCTTGTGGCGCTGAAGCATAGTTTTAGTAACAGCAATGTACCCACACTCAAAGCAGATTTGTGCAGGCTTTGATGAATTGTCACTATTTCCATATTTTCTACTAGTCCTGTGGAAAAACTCCCCCTCCTCAGACATGTCATTACTGTTGCTTGGAATGTCAACTGAAATGTCATCACTTAAAACCATATCATCATTGTCCATGTGAGAGCTCTCATTTTCATGTTTATGATTGACATTGGATGCTAATTCTGCTGCGGATGGTGAAAGTATCGGGTGGTCATTAAGCCCGCTGCCAGAAGAATGATTAAGTGGGACGCTATTCTGAGCAGCGCTCTGGCTAACTGTGTCAGAGTTTAAAGGTGAGCTTGTGCCAGGATTCATATAAAAATTCATGTTGGCACCCATGCTGCCAGGAAATACAGTCTCATTGTAAATATAAGGAGTAGAAAAGGCATACCCACCATTTCTGTCCAAGTAATTGAAATTTGGATTATTCTTGGCTATGCCAGGACTGTAGGCCATGGTATTATTTTGACTTAACAAACTGTTCACTTGCTGGTATGCATCCTGATAAGCTGATGTTTGACCCATGGCTGAGCCACCAGGAAAACTGAAGCTGGAGTTGCTGCCCTGATCCCTCAGCATGGTTAGGTCACTAATGCTTCTGTTAAACAATTGATTAGCTAGGCTCAGCTGATGCTCTGTTAGTTTTATTGGATCCTGCTGGTCTGGAAAGACTGGGTTTAGATCTTTTGAGGAAATAGTTTCCAAGTAGGCAGATGAAGTAAGCTGGTTGATGAGGGGCTGGAGGTCTGACTGAAAAGACTCTTTGATTATCTCAGTTGTCGTGTTCATGGGACTGATATAAGGAATCTGCGTCTTAGGCTTGCGTCTCCTGCGTGTTCTCTCTTGGTCTGTGTGCCTCAGCATGTGCTGCTTCAGATTATACTTTGACCGGGAGGAGAAGTCACAAAAGTGACAGCCATACGGTTTTATGTCAGAGTGAACCAACTTATGGCGATTCAAACGGGAAGTGTTACGGAAGGCGGCTCCACATACTGAGCAGAGGCAAGGCTTGATCCCAGCATGCCGTAGAAGGTGATCCGAGAGACTGGAACGAGAGCTGCACTTATAATCACAGTGGGGGCAAGAATGTGGCGTTTTGTTTTCGTGTCTGGCCATGTGATATTTGAGCCGCTTGACAGAATCGCAGGTGTAGTCACACTTGTCACATTTGAGCTCCACATCAGCAGAGCTGTCAACTTTCTGATCAACATCTGAATCGCCCTCAACTTCCACTTTGTGCTTGTTCCTCATGTGGTAGCTGAGCTCACAGTAGCGGCGGCACCTGTAGTCACACGAAGGGCAAGTGATCGGCTTCACTGTTTGGTGTGTCAGTATGTGCAGCTTCAGGCGGTATTTGCGATGAGTGCCGTAGCTGCAGTGAGGACATGTGTGGGGTCTGGCATTATTGTGCGTATTTTTATGAACCTTGAGATGGTCTTTCCGCTTGAAAGCAGCACCGCACTGGGTACAAATATAGGGTTTCACATCAGAATGCCTTCGCATGTGTCGTCTCAGCAAATTTTTTGTAGAGCAAGAATAAATACACATAGGGCACTGGATCGGTCCTCCTTTCATCCTAGGTATGATCAATTTTGTATCTTTTTTGAGCTTCTCTACAGTGTGGTTTAAATTGTTCTCCAGAATTATTGTCGCATCAGAGCTATTACTGTTTTCATTTTGCTCAACCTTAATCTCAACTATCATGCCATCATCAGGTTCTGATTTAACTACCGAGGTCTTACCAGGTTTGTGCTGGTTTTCATGCTTCCTCAAGTACTCCTTACTCTTGAAAGCAGCGCCACAGACCACACAGAAATAAGGGGCGTTACCTGAATGAGTTTCTAAATGTTTATTTAAGGCCCATTTGTTTTCAAATCCCTCGCTACAGTGCTCACAGGTGAAGGGTTTCAACTCGGTCAGGCTGAGAATGTCATCACTTGAGTGGTTTGCCAAGTGCTTATCGAACGTTGATTTACTCAGACACCGATACTGACAAATGTGGCAAGAAAATGATGAGTCCCTGTTGTGTATCCTCATGTGCTTTTTAAGATACTTCAATCTTTTCCCAGAGTAATCACACTCAAGACATTTAAAGGCATTGCTTGGTCCATGGGTTTCTTCATGTTTCTTCAAATCAGATTTTCGTTTGCAGGCATAGTTGCAATGTCCACAGATGAAAGGTCTATCCACATCTGTGTGAGTCTGCTCATGCTGTTTAAGATTAGCTGCCGTCTTGCACTTCAAGCCACATAAATAACAGGAAAATGGCTTGTTGTCTGGATTCACTTTCTTAGTAGGTGTTGATTTTTTGGCTGGCACCAAGGCTGATAGGTGTGCCTCAATGTCGAGGATATCATTCACCTCTGATTTTATACTGTAGTTAAGCGGTTTTTTACCTGCTTTGAGACGCAAGCTTCGCCTGCTGGGTTTATCAAATGTACCTCGAGCCTCAGTTTTCAAAGACTCATTTTCTGGAGTGATCTCATTTTGGAGCAGCCCATTCCTGTCTTTCGCCTCAGAGTGTGTATGATTATCCTGCCTGTAATGAAGCTCATTTAGGTCACAGGCTTCATTCTCTTCTGCTGGCTTGTCTGGGCTGTCAGAGTTGAACTCATCTGGCACCAAAAACATCTGCAGGGCCCCAGCTTCAGATTCGGTGGTGATCACTTTGACTGAGGCAGACATCTTAAAGGATGCAGCCAGCAGTGTCTCAAGGTGGCAGCAATATAGCCTGGCAAAAAAACTTGCTGCACTGTTATAGTGCCCACGATTAGCATCGTTCTACAATTAATCAAGAAGCCATGGATAGATGTCTTTAATTGTTATTGCATCTGAAAGAGAAATATATATATATATATATTTTTTTTTTATTGAATTGTAAATTGATCATGTTTTGACACTAGTTCATAGATGCCATATAGAAAAATATCATTAACATAAATATGGGACACGCTTCTGCAAGGTTTCCTATATTTTTATCTATTGGTTGAGTGGTAAAATGCTCGGCTTCCGAACTGGATTTAAAATCAAATATTATTTTGTTGTCTGCCCTCAGTCATACAACCACTATGGTTCATTTTACAAAGGAATTTGGGATCAGATATGTCATTTAGGTGCTGCCAGAATGTAGCATTGTGTAATGCAAGCAGTCTATGGGTCAACTGCCGACTCCCAAAGACTTCCCCATATTTAGGTTTCAAATAGTTGTTTTTTTCTCCTTGGTTGGTAGCCAACCAAGCCCAATGAGCCCAGTCTGGAGATGACTGGTTTAGACACCAGTCATTGCTATTCTGTGGCTTGAGTAAAACATGAAATATTACATTTTAAATTTTACCACTTGTATACACTTGCGTAACTAGATCTCATTTAAAATTTAAGATCAAGACCTAGATTATTCTTAAAATTCTAGAGTATTCTAGACTCTAGACAAAAAAAACACAAACTACAAGATCAGTGTAGATCAATGCAGATTTATTTATTTTTATTTTCTAAGTAACAGCAGAAACAAAGATTAATAGGTCCAAGACCAAACCTCCTGCACGCAGGGTTCTAACTTCAAAACGCTAAGCTGGCCCTAAACCAGGCTAAGCACACAACCAGTAATACATATATATATAAAATATATAGATCTAAATACTAGTAACTAGATCTAGAGATAAGATAATTTGTATTGATCCAATCAAATGGAAATTCAGTTTGACTACAATTGACAACGGCAGCGTAACTACTGTACAATCACAATATAGATGCAAATACGAACAACATTCACACACGAAACACATACACACAGGTTATCTTTAAGAATCGTGTTTTGGAAAGTCATCTTTCATGAAAAAGCTCTTCAAGTGTTCGAGTGATATACAATGCTTTTTTAACTAGTCTATTTAGTCTACTAGAGGGAGCAGAGAGGACCGGAAAGAGCTGGGAAGCCATCAAAAAACTAGCAAGAGACCATGGAGAGTGGCGTGTTTTTGTCGAGGCCCTATGTTCTATGAGGAACCCAAAGGAATGATGATGATGATTTAGTCTAAGTCTTTGAGCCAGTGAAGTATTACCCTACCAACAGGTGATGGCAAAGTTAATTAGACTGCTGATGGTTGCTGTATAAAAAAGTTTAATTATTGTTTTGTCGATGTCAAATTTCCGTATCTTTCTAAGATAGAAGAGGCGTTGGTGAATTTTGGTGGAAAGGTTTTGACAGTGTTCACTCCATTTCTAGTACTAGATATCTCTAGAGACTATATATGATCTATTATCTAGATAGATCTAGAATTAGATGTTAGATATATATAAAAATATCTCTAGGTGAGTAGGTCTAAGTCTAGACTCTAGACTAGTTGACATACATTTACATCTACTACTAGATCTAGATATCTAGTAATACTAGTACGATTGACTAAGTAGTAGTATTAAGTAAGTAGTAACTTAAGTCATTAGAGTAGATCTATTCTAAGTCAGTAAGTGAATATAATACTATAACTTCAAGTAACTGAGTCTGAGTAAGTCTCAGTAAGTAACTTTTTAAGTAAGTCACTGTAAATCACACTCACATCACTAACTATACTATTACTAGTAACTATACACATCTAACATTAAGATTCTACAGTATTCTAGATCCATATAATAAAATATTGTTATAACCTTGCCATGCACACCGCCATCCAAGATAGTGCAGAAAGAAGGTGCACACTTTTAGTGACTAGACTAGGAAGTATGTTAACATTATTAGGAGAGAAAAGAACGATTTCCGCCCAAGTCTAGAGTCATATGAAGATGCTGTGCTCAAGGCAGGTGTCCTATAAACATCATTACCTCGTTGAGTCGTCTCCCTTAAGTTATTACAATATAATATATAGATCTCTATATATTAGTATAGATCTTAGATCTAGCTAACTAAATAGATACTCTATACTTATAGACTATAGTCAGATGTATAGTTGACGGTATAGATCTAGAAGTCTATAGTTTCTAGATCTAGATTTTAGATCTATTGTCACCACTATGACACTAATAAATACTATGAGTAGTATGATACAATGAAAATATGATAATAGGATACTTTGATAGTGACTATCACTATATATGTGATATGTTATGTGGTAAATTTTAAATACTCTACATCTAAATTATTATATTTCAAAAATTATATAACAGTCTAGTATAGACATAGTCGACATAGATTGATAGATCTAGATTATTCTAGATCATCAATTATGATCAATCATCAGAGATCTAGATCTTTCAGAATATCTAATAAACTATTATTATTATAAAAACTAACTAAGACTAATAAACTAATATTAATAATACTAGACTTAATAGTAATATTAGTCATTAGTAATATAATTATTATAATTAATTAATAATATCATACATAAATATATCATTTTTATATGAGAAGACTATCACTATCAGTATCACTCATTATGACATTATGAGATTCATCCATTTTTTTAAAGGCTATGCTCTTAATTAGTCAATCTTATTGAATTCTGCTGTTAAACTTAATATGTCTATTTCGTTAGCAACTGTCATCAACTGACTTCACTTTAGTACTTAGACTATCAAAAGTTATTTATGATCTTATCGATATTGGGTAATTAGACACCATGCAACGTTCAATCATCAATTAACGGAAATTATAGGTCTAATTGTCTGACTATTATTATAAAAAACTTCTAATCAATCTAGATAAGACGTTCAGCGTGTTTGTAATTTGATGTTTATCTAACCTAGAATTATCTAGTTAACTTAGGAAAAGGTGAGAGCATTCTGAAATAAACTTACGGCTTATCATTCTACAGTACAACATTAAAAAATGTACTTTCCTAAAAATTGCGGTGACAAGCAAACAAGGATGTTGTTTTTTTTTTTTCTTTTTGAAAAACAAATATTCTGAAAAGCGTAGATTAAATTGTAGACCATGTAAAAATATTACTATAAAAATTAAACTCCTTTAAAAACAATATATTTAGTAACATTTTTAGTTATATAAAAAATTATTATTTATATTTCTTTCAAATTTATAAATTTAGATTACAAATCTAGATATAGTTATAGATCTATCTAGTTAAGTTATCTGCAGCTGGATTAGAAACAAATAGCTCGCCATTACATTCCTATTCTAACTTTTTAATAGTCCCAGTGCCCGAATCGATTCTTGATTTAATTTCATCTGCAATCTAATGTAGACTATGGCTAGTATAAAAAAGTAGTATCTAATCTATATTATATAGACCTAGTCTAGATATATATTTTATGTTAGTAAATAATATGCTAATATAGATCTTATATATAATTATAGAATCTTATCTAAACTCTTGTAGAGTAAATAAGAGGTAACCCAAGATTCTTGATCAGTTATTTTATTAGACTTTTAGTTAGAGTATTACTATTAGTAATATGGTAGATTCTTATAACTGAACACCGACTTTCGGGAACTAGGTTAAATTTTTATTTTATTTGATGAAGGTTTAACTTACACAAAAACTGAAATCAGATTCTTATTCTGCAACTAAAGGACTATAAAAATAGCTGTGTTCCTTTGAATTACCACCCATAGTCAAGATTATATTTTAAAATAAATTGGGTCACTTCATGCTCCTATTTTGAACGCAGTGTTTGGGCTTTCTCCTTTAGTTGAACAGTGAGCAC
The DNA here is from genome assembly GCA_030265305.1 of Biomphalaria pfeifferi. Taxonomy (NCBI): domain Eukaryota; kingdom Metazoa; phylum Mollusca; class Gastropoda; family Planorbidae; genus Biomphalaria; species Biomphalaria pfeifferi. Next base: position 723,283 of record JASAOG010000256.1, read on the forward strand.
TGGTGTTGAACACCACTATGTAATTGCTAATAAATTATATGTGTTACTTAAAAATTATTTAGATTGTAGTAAAAGAAGTAGATTCACTTTTGCAATATGTATTTATAGTCTATTTCCTCATGCTCTCCCTCTCTCTCTCTCTCTTTATATATATATATATATAATATATATATATCGTATAAAGTTTATTTATTTAAATACCTATATAATCCAGACAGAAATAAATTTATATAGATTATAGAGCTATTAATTAATTATTTTAATTTAATAAACATGATATTTTCTACTAGGCTACTTGTATTTTCTCTCTCTTTCTTTTAACTCCCATCCAAGGACCCTCTTCTTGTTTTCATAATTTGGATGTTCGTTTTGTGAAACCTTAATATCCCCTCCCTCCCATAGATGCTTATAATTCTTTTCATGACTCTCTCCCGGCCCACTTCCCTCCACTGCCTGTTGGATAGTTTGTGACACTACACGCTGAGTGTATACCTCTCCTCACCGCAAGCTTATCTTGCGTGATAACATGCAGTGGGCATGGTCTCTGGCTTCAATTAGCAGCCCACACTTTTTCTTTCATTCATAAGTTATATATTCTAGATATCTCAATCTAGGTCATGTTTATTCATTGAAAAAATCATAGATTTATTAATCCCAATAGTATTTCTTAATACGATTTTGCTATGTTCAAAAAGGAGAATGAGCTGAATTCATTATTATTTGTTTGGACACCCCCTTTTTAAATTTTATTTAACTGCTAAGGGTATAAATGGGATTGGAATGTCTTTCTAAAGATGTTTGGAAGCTTATTTTGATATGCCCATAAGCCTACGATCAAACAGGCTCATAATACAGCCTTCATCCCTTATATGGGTATGAATTGCCGGGGAGGTTAAAACAACAGCTTTACATACATGGTTACCAAGAATCTAAATAACTGCCATCTGCTTTGGAAAAACGGAACAAAATTACTGGAACTTATCTAAAATTGGACATGCCCAGTCCCCAAACATCGTTTTTAGCTCCAAACATAAAAACAAATGAATTACAAACAAAAAAAAGCGACCCGTTCAGAAAGGAGAATTCGATGGAGTGTTCAAACTATAAGAGCCTCCTCTAGTATCTTCAGTTTTAGTAGTAACTTAGTAAGTAGATGTCTTAAACTTAGTATTAATAATAGTATATACTATAAGTCTATGACTATGTAATATGTTATCTTAATAATTCTTATCTAGGCCTATAAATAATATTCTACTTTATCCATATAATATATAATCTAATCATTATGTCGCTATTATATTATGTGTCACTATATTCTAGTCATGCATGTTAATCTCAGCTGCGACAAACTCTGCTGCTAAGTTTTTGGTTTTTATGGCTGATTCAGGAAGCCATTCCATAATAATAATAATTATAGCTTTTATATAGGCAATATAGCGCTACTTTCATGCTTATAGCATGCTCTGAGCACTATGTTCAATCTCATTTGTGGACCAGTGGGGAGGAGGGGGAATCTGGGTGTAGGTTTTCGATGCTAGGTGCTCAGTAAACACAACTCTACCCGAGTTGGGTGTTGAACCTTGAGGCCCCTTCCATTCTCTAATTGAACTAGGGAAGAAGGAGCACTGTACCAATTTGTTCTTGTTCTAGCTTATGGAATAACAAATGTGTCTCTATCTTTGTGTTTTTCTTAGTATTTCATTAGGTTTTCTTTTTCTATTTGTAAATTATGGTTCAATGTTATATATATGCATTATAGCTACTTTACTTTTTATTCTTCTGTCCTGAAGTGTTTCTAAGTTAAGTGATTTTACTCATGCTATTCTTCTGTGTATGTTTGAATAGAATGTTATAATCTTCATTTCAGATTTAACATAAAATATTAAATCTTATAGTCTCAGATACATTAAAAAAATGAATTGCTTTGACTTTACCATTACCGGGGTATATTTAAAATCGCATAATGTGTAGAGTTACAATATTTGCTACTATGTAGGTCATGATAATGTGTTGACTAGGTCACACACACATTAGATTATCTACCCTAAATATTAATCAAATTTTTATATTAGAATGATGTGAACTACACACAGTAATGGTAACAAAAAGTGAACCAGGATGGCATTAAAAACTAACACAGTGTGTTGAATGAATGTACTTGAAATTTTGTTGGCCTCCTTCAGTTACAGAAAGAATATGGTTCATCTTGTGGTTCGAGCCTTCCCTTATTTTCGTTGCATTTAATTCACTACTTTCTCTCATTTAAAAAGTTGGTCCCCGGCGCTGCTGTTCATTTATATTTAATACGTATGTTTCATCTTGTAGGGTACTTTTTTGTTATGTGACTGTTGAATCTTATTCTGAAGAGATAATCCCATCCTTGTACAATCGGTGTTAATGTCGCATTTGCTTTAGTGGTAGAGTAACCATCCATTTTTCATTTGTCTGGCTTTTCTTCCAGAGCTTTTCACTGTCCATTGCTTTCTTTATCACCTTCTCTCTCCACATAGTGCTGTCTAGGGCTATTTCTTATGGGGGACATGACCAAGCCAACACATGTCACGTTGCAAGCAAGTTCTCTCAGCATTGCTTGTTCTGTCTTGCCATGTAATTTTCAAGATAAGGCTATGGTCAATCACTTGGAGTTTGATGAAGGTGATGATCTGAGAGTCAGTAGGCCTAGAATTTTAAGACAACATTGTGATGTCACTTTCCCGACCTTAAACCCAATGGCACTTCTGTTTTGAAAAAATACCCAGAATTTGCCTATCAAGAGGGTAATCTATGTTTATTTATTATTATTTATTAGTATTTCATTGGTTGACTCGGTAAAGTGGGGTGACGGTCCTTGAGTTTTTTTTTGTTATTGTTCTAAGGGACCAGAGTTTTGTGATTGATTAGTAGGAGTACAATATAAGGCAGTTTTATTGTTGATGTATATTTAGGGATTCAGCTTTTGTTAGTGTTATCTACAGAACTTTGCAATTATTCCTATTGCTTTATTAAATATATCCTGTTCCTAATGCATCCCTGGTGTTTTTTTAACTGTTGCATACGTTATGTGTCCATGTCAAAGTCATAGGCCAAGGAGTTCACTAAAGGGGGGGGGGGAGCTTGTACACTGGGGCTACGGGTCTGTTCATTTAAAAAATTAAATAAATTAATAAAGTAGTTGAACAAAAATCTGTTTTTCACTAGATGATACATGAAAAGCTCTTCTTAAAGGAAAGTTTAAAAAAGTAATAATAATAGGGTCCCAACACACCTTACTGCATTATACTACATTAGGCTAATCACTTAAACTACACATCCTATCGCAATAATGCCAGTGGGTTAAACAATCTTGCATATTGCAATTTTTAAACTCCTATGAATCAGACATCTATTTAATTAACTATAAATGTTTCAAAACATCTAAATTGTTGTCTTGTCAAAGAAAAATACATTTGCAATCTATTTTCATTTTAAAGTTTCATCTTAAAAAAATCTACTATTTGCTAACAACTGCCAACTTGTTTAATTTTTCAAGGCAGCTGTTAATTACAATAGTTCTTATTGGAAACACTGTTCTGTTTTGAGTTTAGGACATATCATTCTTCAATTAGGCTAGAAAGCTTCAGGTTGCTTAACAATCCCCTCTGGTAGTAACCACTCAGATGGGTAACCAACAAAAAAATAGACTATCTGCAGATCCTTGTGGCACTATAATTGATCAGTTCCTTCCCTTTTCTATCACTCTTGTGTGATGTTCATTCATTCTTTAATGCCATCTTTGCCTGTGTTTTTCCTGTTGTATTTTTATAGAAAATTTGACGCTAGTTCTGAGGATCTTATAAGATGATTTTTTGGTTTGTTCATTATTTACTCTCTCATTTAATGGCCGATCTCGTTAGATTGTGTTACAATGTTAATATCTAGAGTTTTCACTATGGATGTGTGTTAATTTAGTACCTTTTCTTATTTACAAGGTTCTGATTAAACTTTTTTCAAAGTCCTAAAATAAAAATGCATTTTCCGGCTGCTCTCACAGAGGAAGAAGAGCTATTAAAACAGACTTTAGCTCGGCTTAAGAAAAAGGTAAGTGAAGAAAAAGGTTTGCCTACATCAATAAGAGCTTAATTTTATTTATTCAGAACAGGAAAGAGGCTAGTCAGTAAAAATATGAGGGAAGAGGCGTCATTTGTCAAAAAAGTTTGTGGTTGAATGAAGAAGAGGAGCTTTGCAAAGTAGTGTGTGTGTAATAAAGGAAGTTTTTGTTTAATTTAGTCGTTGCATCACAAAATTATATACTTTTCTGGATGGAGAACAATAGAAGGGGAGATCATTCATTACCAGTAATCATAAAACTACTGTGTTTATCTTTCTTTTCCCTTTTTGAATACCCACACAATCTAATAACTTAAGAATATTCTTGAATATTTGTTTTTACTCAATGAGTGTATTTAATTGGCAGCCAGGGGAAATCAATGCATTAATGTGCCATGTAAACATGGAATTTCAGATCTCCATCGAATTTTCAGCTGAACCTTGACATGAATAAATTAAATCTGAACAACAAATCAATATATAGTATATACATATATTATTATCATCAACAGAAGAAACAACTTCAGTCCCTCAAAGCCGCAGCTCAAAGCCAGGAGAAGGAGACAACATTGAGCAAGTCAGCTAATAAATCAGGTACTTTTATTGCAGAGTTGAAGTCCCTTAATTAACATGCAGCATTAATGACTTAGAGGAGTTCAAGTCTCTAATTAACATGCACCAATGACTTCATTGTAAAATGTTTTACATGTTTCGGATGTTCCTTCAGAGTTGAAGATAATCTACATCCTAGTCGAAACCTCCAGCAGGAGGACAGGGGATGACAGCGGGCAGAGTATGAACCGAACGACAGTCTAGTGCACAAACCACACGACCAGACAACCATTCATTAAGTCTCTAATTAACACGAATAATTAGATAATACATGGATACACGTAGGACCTAATTATCTTCTTTTTTAAAGAAGGGTCTTTGGTGCATGTTAATTAGAAATGTAAAGTCTGCTAAATCATATTGCTCCATGTTAATTAGAGACTTCTAAGTCATTGTTTTTTTACAGCCTGATTTCAGGCAACACATTTATGTTTTAATTGAATCATTAGTACTAGAGTTGATGAATGTCAGTAATATGGAAGTTAGTTTGGTGTCAGCTTATTGTTATTATGGTGTTGTTTTCTTTTCACAGTTCCTGCCCCTTCTTTGGATTCAGCCGACAAAGCGACTGAGCAAGCCAAGAAGCTAGTGCAGTCAGGGGTAGGTTATGATTTGACGACAGTGTTTTTTTTTTTTATTTCTCATCAATGACCAAAGTGTAGCAATCTGTCTCTGAATCCAAAGCTGCAGACATTGCTAGGGAAATAGGCAGGACAAGATAGTGGAAGTCAAAGAGATTTGGAAATAAATGTTATATTCTTAATTTCTATAAGGTTTTTCTTTCTTCTTCTATGTTCTCATTATTCTGTTGAAGGGCTCAGATGACTAGTCCAATATACGAGATGAACTACACAGTAGTTTCTAAGTTGAGAATGGGTTTGTTCACAGTCATTTCTAAGTTGAGAATGGGTTTGTTCACAGTCATTTCTAAGTTAAGAATGGGTTTGTTCACAGTCGTTTCTAAGTTGTGAATGGCTTTGTTAGTTTTTTCAATTTTCATGAAAAACCACATCAACCTTTTTACTCCCACTCCCATCTGTCTCATCTCCACCTGCGGTCCCTTCTGGGGCCTAGGCCACCAACCAGCTTCCTCCAGGCATCTCGGTTTTGGGCGAGTCTCTCCAACTGTCCCCACGTCTTGCCTATCTGCTTGGCATCTGCTTCCAAATCATGGCCCCATCTGTATAATGAATTATTTTAAGTTTTTTGAAAATGTGGTATCTGGGAGTTTGAAGATACCAAGTTAGGAATGTCACAGGACGCTAGCAGTGTGCTGGCTCCTGCTTCAACTGGTCGTTGTCTAGGACGATTCTGTAGGCCCGACTGTTGATGCTGGAACTGTGTAGTGGTCTTTTGTGGCTTTAGCCCTGTCTCGATTTAGGTGTTTGTTTATCCAATTAACATATAAAACTCAACTCCAGTATAATAGTTACAACATGTAGCATCTCACTTTATTAATATAGAATAATATTATGAAAACAAGAAGAAGCAGGAAATATGACCGTCGCTCTACAAAACCCACGCCAACTGCCCCTTTGTCCCCAAATTCCCCAGGTCACCCTCCCTCGTTGCAAACTAGGTCACCTGGTCACGTGATAATAAAATAAATATTAAAGTATATTAAAAAAATACTTATTTCCCCTTCCAATAATAAAATAAATCTATTTCAACTAATTAAAATATATTAAAAACATAAATAATTGCATTAGATCTAAAATAGAAATAACAGTAAACAAAAATAAAACTTTCCACAATAACTAAGGCCATGATGGCGGGTAAGGGTCAGTTAGGTCAACATTCCTTAGCCAGGCCCGTAGTGGACTGGTGTTGTTCTGCTACACACACACACAAACGGGTGTGGGCTCACAGCGGTTTGTGACAAGGAAATCTTTCAAATTTTATAGTCAACATGAGCTAGCTAATATTCTCTGATTAGGTTTTGATGAGTAGATAACCCTGTTAATAAGTAAATGACTCTGTTGTTTAGTAAACTAGCCTATTAGGAGTAAATAAACCTATTGATGAGAGCATAAGCCTTTTGATGTCACAAATCGAAGCTTATATCTGGCACTTGAGGGAAACTTTGAATATATTTTTCTCCTCAAGAACCTTATTCAGCTTTACACTCACTGGACTTAATGAGTTTAAGATTTGGATTAATTGGAACAAAATATTTAATTTTACTATACACTGGTATCTATCATTGCAGTTTTATTTCAAAGAAACTTAGCTGCTAGTGCTAACTGTATACACAGTGATTAAAAAAAAACAAAAAAACAATTCCCTGAAATGAAACATCTATTCAAGATTCAAGAAAAACAACAATTTTGAGTCTACATTTAATTGCTCTTTTTCTTTTACCTTCTCCAGGCCATCACAGTCAGAAGCCAAAAAGAGAAGTTTGGTTTTAAACGCTCTAAAAACTTTGAAAAGAAAAAGGTGTGGGGCTTTTTTTTTTTTAACGGAACAAAATAATTATAAGTATTGGAAAGTATGTGTGTTTGGTTTCAGCACTTTACAGACAGAATTTTACAGAGAAGATTATCAGGACTGAAGATCTAACATTAGCAGGAAGAAAAAAAGGAAGACTACCTCATGGAATATGCAGGGTTCGCGCTGAATATAACTAATAGATGAAAGAAGCTTTGATCAAATCACTTTCGATGTATCAATAGTCCAGTAGCTTCTTCATTTCAGTTCATTTTATAATTAGATTTACTGCTGCAGGGGTGAAGATAGTATAGAAAATACAATAAACATAGATCTATGTTGCCCTGCTTGGTTCAGCATATGAATGTTCATTGTATTTCCTATGGTTCATTTCATACAATTTTAAAATAATGTGTAATATCTTGGGCTTCTGGGTTTGTACAGGTGTAATATTAGATACAATCATCAAACAAAGAAAACAGGTTTAAATATTATTAACTACCTTGAATGGCTACTTGGAAGCTTTTCATTGGCTGGAGTATCTCCCTTCAGTTTTCTTTTTTTTTATTTCCTTTCATTCCCACAATGTCAAGTTGTATACAAGTTAAATTTTGTAAAATATTCTGCTATTTGATATTATGTTGTTTCTCTCCTTGTCAGGACTCAGACAAACCTACTGGTCCTGTTGGGTTCCAGCCTTTCATGTCCTTTGCAGGTGAGGAGGAGGAAGAGAAACAGCCAGTAAGTAGGGAGAACATTTTAGAGTCTTTCTATCATCTTGATCATTGACAGGCTAAGTTCAAAGATCAGTGTGAATTGCGCTACTGCATCAGTGGTTCTAATGTACAGCATTATTTAGATTTATTTAGACAAAAGAATTAAAGCTCAACCGATTGTATTGGGAGGGGGGACATGGTGGCTGAATGGTAAAATTATTGACTTTAAATGCCTGTGGACTTAAAAATCCTGTTGAAGATTGAGGTTTGATTCAGGAAAATTAGGGCTTCACTCAATTAACATTAGGGTAGTCGAATGGTTAAGCACTTGGCTTCCAAACCTGAGGTCCCGGGTTCGAATCTCAGTGAAGACTGGGATTTCGAATTTTGGGATTTTTGCCCCCCCCCCCGAGTCCACCCAACTCTAATGGGTACCTGACTTAAGTTTGGGAAAGTAAAGTCAGTTAGTCATTGTGATGGCCACATATCACCCTGCTTGTTAACCGTTGGCAAAAGAAACAGATGACCTTAACATCATCTGCCCCATAGATTGCGAGGTCTGAAAGAGAAACTTACTATTAACATTGGGGAAGAAAAAGGTGTTCGGTCATTGTGCTGGCCACATGACACCATTTTAACCATTAACTATAGAAAAAAAAAAAAAACATCATCAGCCTCCGTAGATTGCAAGGTCTGAGAGAAGAGTTGATAGCTTATTGTATTGGGATTATAAACTAAGGCTTCATATTGTACTTTGTTTAACACTGTACTAGATGGACCATGGAAACACCTGAGATACTCTGATATTGACAATAAACATGCTCCTTGTGTTCTGACATTTATGTAACCTAGTTTCTGAAATTACACTATAAGCAGATGGTGACTTTTCCAAAGGGTTACATTTAGTTTGGCCAGTTGTCTTCTCATATGAAGTGATTCACACAGATTCAAGTCCATGTGTTTGATTGAAAAGCCTTGATTATCTCAGTAACTCATATTTCTGATTTTAAAAAGCTACCCAATTAGCCTAATCATAGATATGTAACTCTGAAGAAAAGAAAATTCAGTTAAAAAATAAACTATTTTTAAACAGAGCAAAATATGTCTAGTTTATAAAATATATACTTTAATACCGGTACTTTTAGAATAAAAACATACTTCTTCTTCTTCTAGCCAGCTTTATTGCTGCTGTGCTGTGGGCTCTTTTGCAGACTGTGTCAAGGAAAAAAAGTGTGCTGTTCAGCACTGCCGTACAAGGTGTTGGTTATGTTGGGCTGTAGTGGAAGTAGAGTCTGCCTAAGGTGGATTAGGGAGGGGCATTCAAAGAGGATATGGTTTACGGTTTTAAAGGGGTGGGCGCAGTGTCTGCAAAGGGGGAGTTGTGTATAGTTTAATTTGTTCAGGTGGTAATTTAATAGTGGTGTGTGTCCTGTTCTTAGTTGGAAAATTGTAGATTGTTCTTTGTGGGGGAGGAAGTTAATACTGTCCAGTTTGTTAAGCGTAGTCATTTCTATGTACATGGCTCTGCCTGTGTTTCCTGATGCCCACTGGTTGAGCCACTCCTCTTTGTGATTGTTGACTAACATTGACCTTAGAGTGAGGTAGTTAACAGGTCTATCTGGTTGTTCCATAGATGAACCAAGCTTCAAAGCTGCTCAATTTTCTGTGTTTGGCTTATAAACTGGGGTATAAGAACAAAAATAAAGAAGCTATACACATCAGGTTTTCACTAAAAGAGTTCCCACAGTAACAATGAGACATGATTAGTTCTTCTTTTTTTAGTTATATGATCCTCTTTGAATGACCCTCCCTAATCCACCTTAGGCAGACCTTAATTCCACTACAGCCAAACATAACCAACCCCCCTGTACGGCAGTGCTGAACAACTGAAGAAAACAGCACACTTTTTTTCCTTGGCACAGTCTGCAAAAGAGCTCACAGCTCAGCAGCAATAAAGCTGGGAAGAAGAAGAAGATTTAGTTATATGAAAGTTTTAAAAAACTGTTGCTAGCGACCTAATCCATTGGAATAAGTTGTCTTTCGTAAACAGTGCATCCTGCTGCAGTAGATCTGAATATCATCTTTACCCTCAGTTTATTTTTTGTATATGTTTTATTTTCTGGCATTTCCTGTTTCAGCCAGTTAAAAAGATGAAAGGATTAAGTGAAAGTTTTGTTTCTGCTGGCTACAACAACAGTAAGTTATACTTTTGGTGAACATTTCCACTTGATACAAATCTGCAATGCACAATTAAATGGCAACGAAATTATTTGATTTTTTTTTTTTAATTTTTGCGGCGGGGTCGGGGGGTGTCAAAATGTCTCCATTAGTCCAAACATTTTTTTAAAGTTTATATCAACTCACTCTGTCTGGTAAAATAATTTGTGCTTGTTTTTTATTCAACTCCCAATCTCGGATTAAGCTGAAATTTTGCACAATTATTTCTTATACCTGACAACACCAGAATCAATTTTTAAAAAATTAACCAATTAGTTAACTAATGGTGATTAAATATTTTGTTTGGAATCTTGAACAAGAGAAAGAAATCGTGTTTGATAGATTAGTCCCATTGAGGACTCAAGCCCTGAGTGAACATTTGTTTTATGCATTAAAAAAAAAGTGATCATGTAAACATTCATAAAGACACCCCCCCCCCCCCCCCCCTTCTTGCCTCCTCCCTTCACACCTGGTCCAGACAAGTGAAAGGATCATAGTGCAGTGAGAAAGCTCAAAGCTATGCCAAAAGAATTTGTAAAAATATTTCAAATCGCACAACTTTATTATGTCTAGGCCGATCGTATTTACAAACATGACTGATCCAAACTAATTAATACAATTACATTTGATATAAGCCTTGTTTTTTTTTTAAAGTTAATTTTTTAATGTTTTTCTCGTTATATTGAATTTGCCACTTTGGTAAAAATACTTCTCTCAAGTATGATAATTCTTAAAAAGGAAAAAAAAAACCCAGTAAATTTATTTATAATTTTTTTTTTCAAGGAGGTTATGAACGAGAACACAGAGACCCTCCTAAGAAAGGTCAAACACTTTTTGTCAAAGGTCAAGGGATCACGAAGGAAATTATTCAGAAAAGTTTTTCTAATTTCGGCAACATCTTAAACATTAATATGGAGCCTGAGAAACAGTTAAGTTTGTTACATTGACATTTTTCTCATGTTTCATGTCTGTGCTCAGATAAGCTTGTGTGTGTTGTCTCAATTCTATTTAAAGACTTTTCTCCGAGTCTGAAGATTAAATTAAGGAGTCACGTCGCTTTGAGAAGAGTGGAAATATTGACTCATTTTTTGTTCAAACCTTTTATAAGCTATTTTAGTAGTGTGTAGTGCTACAGTAGTGTATATTCTCTTGTCATGTCTTTGTTATTGGTTACATTTGTACGCCTAATGGCCTATAATATTAAAGCTGTTTTCTTACAAACCTTCTCCAACTTCTAAATGTTCTTAAGTCTATTTCATTAATTATAAGTTTCATTTTTACATTTCACATACTAAGCAAAACCCAGTCCATTGGACATTTTTGAAATAATGTCATTTTTAGTGAACTATAAATGTCACTTAACAGTATTACCAAATTGTTGAATTTATAGAGCAGTTTCTATAGAGCGCACATTCAGTGGAAAATACAATAGTTTAAGCAATATGCAATTTTAATGAGTTTTGTCACATTTCAAATAAATCTAATGAGACCGTTTAATCAATTGTATCTGACTTGTTTGAACAGAACTGCATTTGTGACATTTGAGAAAGTGGAACAAGCAGAGCAAGCCATTGTGGGGGTAAGTTCCATTTAAATAATTGGGTTAGGGTTAGCTGTTCTTTTTTTTTTTTTTAATAACTTTGTGTGTGTTTTAGGCTAAGAACACAATTTTGTGTATTCAGTAAAATTGTATTTTCTTAATACAAAGATTTTCCATATCACCAACCAAAGTAGCTGAGACAAAGGATTGAAATTAGTTATTCGAAAAGGTTAGGGTGGGGGGGTACACCTCGAATATAATTCAGTAATTTGAGCCACTAGTTGAATTCAGGCTTGCATGAAGACTTCCTTATGACGCTTTCAAATTAGTTAAAATTATTCTAAAAAGAACATGCTGTACCACAAAGCAGACATGTACTGCTTTCAAAAACACTTATTGCAACATGATAGCATTTTAGTTCTAACAAAGTCTTGTTGGTGTAGAAGTGATCTCATTAGGCTTAGCACATAGCTCTTTTTAAGAAAAAATCTGTGACAGTTGGAGATTGTTATATATGGCAAACTGCTATAAATAACTTTTTCGGTGTCTCCAGTGTACTTAAGAAAGGAAGTGTGGATTAGATAAACAAAATTTTTTTGACGGCAGATGTTAATATTTTGTTGCCCTTTTTATCACTGCTCAGTCAAATGTCTCTAAGCTTTTCTGATTACCAACACAACTTTCAATAGGAAGGAAACATAAGACTTTCATTCAATGACTTGAAAACTTATTTAAAAAAGAATGGTCAACTAACTAAAAGTAATAAAAGAAATAATAATAATAATATGAAATACACATTCAGTTTTTATGGAGTGTGTGTGTATGTTTCTATGGTGATGGAGGGAAGAGGTGCAACATAAGGCTGCATTGTCATCACTTGGTCTTAGGGGAGACGACTCCAGAACATGAGAGTAAAAGGTTATGTTATTGTAGTGGGTTAGATTTTGTTAAAAGTCTAGTACAGTTATTACATTTACAAGAAGTTGATTTTGTCTATATTGTAAATAAAATTCTATTTAGTTTGTTCACTCATGGAAGTCATTCAAGTTATTAGAAGTTTTATTAGTTAAGATATATATTATGCCCACAATGGTTTAGTTGTCTACCAGCAGTTTGGTGCTACGAGTCAAAGACTGGTAACATGCATTGAGATTTTGTTAAAAATATGGCTCAATCCCTTGGCAACTACGCCATTCAATTTAGCGTTCTTGATGTTGTTTAGTTCAGTGTTCCGCGAGGCATGAATAGGTGTCCCATGAACTACTGGAATAATTAACTATTCGGCCACCATGTGAATTAATCTATCTAAAAATAAGCAAAGTGTTTCGCTAAATACTCAGAATGGGCGAAATGATCTGTTAAGGGAAAGTTTGGGAAACTGGTTTAATTGATAGTGAAAATGTCCAATACTGAGCATATTAAAGTAGGTAGAAAGCTTATATAAACTTCTCACATGATGACAGAGACATTTAGGGGTTAAAGCGTTAAATTAGCTTTAAGCAGCCTTCAGTGTGTGAGTATATTCCATGCATTATTAGTCTAGGCATCATGGTGGAATAGTTCTTAACCCTTTAATAAAATATGTTTCATATCTCAGATGCTTCAAGATAAGTGTGTGTTTATAAATGAGTGTTTAGGGTTAATATAAGTGCATTGTTCTCGTTTTGTTCCAGGTGGCTGGAGGTCTGACCAATAATATTCACTTACATGTTGAGATGGCTAGGCGGCAGCCTGTTTATGAACCCCCTGTGGAAGGCGCATCGCAGTCATCTTGGTCAAGCATAGGTAAGTCTTGTTAATATTAGACCCTTACAGTGAATCTAGTTTCAAGTGAGACTCTTAACCCTGTCAACACTTGATATGTTTCCATTCGCAGATATTGATAACTTAGGCTGAAGTTTTCGTTTTCATAAATCAATTTTTTGCTGGCTGTTATAGGCTTGTAAATTTACCTTTTAGAAATCTGATGTGCACAAAACATTAGACTATAACTTTAATTTGTATTGGAGATCCCCCCATTAATTGTGAACAACTAAACTATAGGTTGCTATTTATAGTGTTTCAGGTGTACAGAATATAAAGTTTTCAGCTACATTCTCAATTTCTCTAATTGCATTTACTTTTTAAAAAAAAAAAAAAAGTTAAAATGTCAATTACAACTATATCAGTGGTTCTCAACCTTTTAAGCTCGGCGACCCCTTTTTACAATCCCCACTCTGCGGCGACCCCCATCCACACAGCAATAGAAGAAAAGGCAAAAACAATCCATATTTTCGATGGTCTTAGGCGACCCCTGGCAAATCGTCAATCTACCCCTAAAGGGGTCGCGACCCACAGGTTGAGAACCCCTGTTCTATATGGAGGTCACAACATGTGCTATTCTTTAATTTTGGTCCCAACCAGTGAGGCCCTGAATTTCAGTCCCACCGTTGATACCTTGAATTTTGTTTCTGACTTATTGAAAGTCAAAAGACATAACATTTACTTAATCTCCAGGAGGCGTGGTGGCTAAGCGGTAAAGCACTTGGCTTCTGAACTGGGGGTCCGGGTTCAAATCATGTTGAAGACTGTGATTTTTAATTTCGCGATCTTTTGGCGCCTCTGAGTCCACCCAGCTTTAATGGGTACCTGACATTAGTTGGGGAAAAGTAAAGGCGGTTGGTCGTTGTACTGGCCACATGACATCTTTGTTAACCTTAGGCCACAGAAACAGATGACCTTTACATCATCTGCCCTATAGACCACAAGGTCTGAAAGGAAAACTTTAATCTCCACCTTGAGAAGGAGAATTCAGTGTGCTCCCAGAGTTAGCTAAGTCATACAGTAGATATATGTTTTGATGAGAGTAAGATATGTGATTAGATTACAAAAAGAAATAACAACCAATGTTGTCCATTTTATAATCGGGTATTGATTAGTTGTTCTTTTTTATTGTTAATAACTTTGTTTGTGTGTTTGTTTAGCTAGGAAGACAATTTGTGTATTCAATAAACTTTTATTTTCTTGACACTAAGATTGTCCATATCACCAACCAAAGTAGCTGAGACTAAGGATTGAAATTAGTTATTAGAAAAGGTTTTTTGATTTGAACCGCTATGACCTAGTTGAATTATGAAGACTTCCTTATGTCTCTTTCAAATTAGTAAAATTATCCACACAGAAAAGAAAAACATTCTTCACCAGAAAGCAGAGGTGCTACTACTTTCAAAACCCCACTTCTTGTAACATGATAGCATTTTAAGGTTTTACTTCCAACAATTTGGTATTTATATTAAAGAAAAGTTTTGTATAGAAGCGTCTCATATTATACTGTAAATCTTGACAATCCAAAACTTTTTTATCCTCTTTTCTAGCGGCCAACACATCACAGAAAGGAGCTTCCTGCAAGGACTCCAGAGAAGTCGTTAAGTACGAGGAAGAAGATTTATTCTAACCTGCGACGCAATTAATTTGTCCACAAAGAGGATACTGCCGAGGCGATGTGACAGCAATACTGAAACCCATATGGTAGAGTCAAAGCTTCAATGGACTAGTGATAATATGTTCATGATTAATCAGTGATAGATAATTTCTATCTTCAGGACAGGAACTTAGTTGTCTCCCTTGTATCATTGTGAATAATAAAAATGCAGGACAGTTCATTGAACATGTGGGTATTGTACTTTACCTAGAAACAATGTTCTAAAGACATACAGGAGTTGCAATGAGGAATGGATAAACAGAAGACTTTAAACCGAGAGGTTATAAACTATATGTTTGAGTTGCTAAATCTGGCTTCCCGAGTTTTCACTTGGCTTGCTCAAGTATTGCTAAATCTGGCTTCCCGAGTTTTCACTTTTCTTGCTCAAGTATTGCTAAATCTGGCTTCCCGAGTTTTCACTTTTCTTGCTCAAGTATTGCTAAATCTGGCTTCCCGAGTTTTCACTTGGCTTGCTGAAGTGTTTGCATAGCTTTTGGATCAAAAGAAATTGAATGAGTAATCAATGGATGTATATGGAAATGACATAGTAAAGCTTTTGCATTGAGAATCTTGGTTTCAGATCTGATGAAGACAAATGCTTTTTGCTTGACATTTGAGAATAATATTGAATCCTACCATCTTTAATGGTAAACATCTGTGGATGAGAATATTGAATCCTACCATCTTAAATGGTTTACTAGACATCTGTGGATAAGAATATTGAATCCTATTATCTTTAATAGTTAACATCTGTGGATGAGAATATTGAATCCTACCATCTTTAATGGTTACTTGACATCTCTTGAGGAGAAAAGCTGTTGTGTTGGCTACTTAATATCCTCCTCCCAAAACGTACCCCTGGGAACCAGTGAACTCAGCTCCTTCTGCTCCTTGACCATTTCACCTGGAAGAGTTTAACCCACAAACTGGAGTTAAACAAAATGACATCAGTTTTGGCTTGACCCTCTCTTCCTTGTCAGAAAGATAGTAATAATGACCTGGCACAGTCTGTTCTCCAGAAAAAGTGCAAAGCCCATGTCAGTTCTTTCTTAAGATGCCGAGCAGCAAGGCTCACCTTCCAGCTGTTGCGCCTGAGCGTGTGAAATAGGACTTCTGCAAAGGTAACTCCCTTCTGGAACACCTGAGAGGTGGTCAACTTACTGTGGGTGCCTAGTATACAAGATGAAGCTTGGCGGGCAGTGTTCCCTAAATCTGGAAAAAGAACTGGTCTGTTATCTGATCAAACTTTGTGTTCACTTGTAGAAACAAAACAAATGGTCTCTGAGAAAATGTCTCTGTATTCGATTGTTATCTGGCTTCACTTCAAACACATGTTCAACTTATTCATAATCAATGTTTTCAAGCTACATGATAACAAACAACTCTATTCATTAAATATAAACACACAGTCATTGCAAAACTATATAAATATATATAATAATAGCAATGTCTTTGATTCCGAGGATTAAGGATGAGTGTAGTGTTTCATATGATAATTATGATTATGCAAATCCATTTGCTACCTGCATATTTCTCCTTATTTTGTGCTTCTTTTTATATAAATAATTCATATCAATAGTTCATTTATATGTTAATTGATTAAAAAATAAAAACATGTCATTGTAAAAATTGATTTTGTTAAACTCAAATAGTTCTGTGGGAATTGTCACTATGCTCTGTTTGAAATGTTCTGAATACAAAATGATGTGCTAAGCTGTGCTACTGAGACGAAGGTCCTGTGTTTTTTTTATTTGTGATAAATGTCTGGGTATTTCTTGGGGGACAAATAATATCCAACTGGATGGAAGGGGAGCACTTTTTTATTTCTAAGTATATTTTAAAGTGTTTGGTCATGTGACTTTCTCATCAACTTCTCACTGCAACCACTGACTCGTTGAAAGTACAGAGCTGAAGTAGCGTACTCTGATGAAGTGACAGAAACAAGGTTAATGTGTCAATCCCTAGGGAAAATCATTTTTCTTACAGTTCTTGTCACTTTCTCGACTCTTCCAATGAATTTTGATGCATGCTAGATTTAAAAAAAAAAAAATCAACAAGTTCATCCTTTACGCCATCATGTTGGTATCACATTACAGCTTTTGGGTCAGGTCTATATCAGTGACCGCACCTGAAGTACGTCCCCTCAACCTCTATATATAAAAAAAAGTTCCCCTTTCAGACCTTGTGGTCTATAGGGCAGATGATGTAAAGGTCATCTGTTTCTGTGGCCTACGTTTAACAAGGGTGTCATGTGGCCAGCACAACGACCAACCGCCTTTACTTTTCCCTAACTAATGTCAGGTACCCATTAGAGCTGGGTGAACTCAGAGGCGCCCGAAGATCCTGAAATTAAAAATCCCAGGATTTGAAGCCCGGTCCCCGGTTCGGAAGCTAAGCGCTTTACCGCTCAGCCACCACGCCTTTATAGGAATAGTTTATAAGAGGAAACTCAGCCGCTTTCAAAACGAAAAAAAAAAGTGGCAACTGACAAGTGGAGAATGTTAACTTCTAATTACTTATTAATGTAAATGATAGGATGTTATAAGATAAATTATATTTCACTTTATAGTAATTTTGTTGCAATTTTTTCTACAATTGTTTCAATTTGGTTTTCTTTGTAAATTAACCAGATGACGTCTGTCACGTCCCGCATCCTTTGTATCTTCTACTAAATGCCTTCAATTAATTTTACTAATATGGGAAGTAACTCGTCTGAAAAAGAAAACTATAAAATCTTACATGGTCGCCTCCCTTTAGCAATTTTTAAAAACAAAAATAGACCTTGCAAACTTATTATGGTGCTTATGAAAGCTGTTTAAGAAAAAAAATCGACTTTAAAAAACAACAACCGTTTTGGTCGTGACGTTTTGTTTGTTAAGGAAGTGTCATCTCGCTCATGAAATGTTTCCTTAACTATAATAAATGACATTGTTTGGTGAATTATCTTAAGATACTAAGACCCAAGGGCTAAGCTATTGGGATGTTGGTGAATTCAGACCTTGTGGTCTATAGGGCAGATGATGTAAAGGTCGTCTGATTCTGTGGCCTACGGTTAACGAGGGTGCCATGTGGCCAGCACAATGACTAACCGGATGATGGTGAATAAGACGGCTTTATTGTTCCTAATTGGAAAGGACTTTTTCTCATATAGAAATCAACACCATTGCGATAAATAGAACAAACAACATACAAAGTTCATTCATTGACTACACACGGAAGTCGCGATCCTTTTCATGTTTCCTGGTCAACAAGTAGCGCTGATAAGTAATTTTCCCCTCTCAGACTTTGCCGGCTGATGGTAAAGGTCATCTGTTTCTCTGCCCCACGGTTAAGCGAGCTTGTCACGTGGCCAACACAACCACCAACCGCCTTTACTTTTCCCCAACTAATGTCAGGTACCCATTAGAGCTGGTTTGTCTCTGAGCGGCGCCTTCGACATAGGTCACGCTTTGAGGCGCCCTAAGATCCTGAAATTAAAAATCCCAGTCTTCACCAGGATTCAAAACCGGGACCTCGGTTCGTAAGCCAAGCGCTCAGCCACCGCGCCTCCCACGGTCTAAAACCGAACGATTTTTTGAACCGTTCGGATCTGGTCTTGAGTGGCAGAAGTCGCCCACTTCGCTACGACTTGACGTAGTTATGATGGAGCGGGTGGCGGTTGTGTTCCAAGATATTTCCCATATCCACTTATCTTATGTAATACAGACGTTACTTCAAAAAAGAAGATGATTACGTCCACTTGTGATAGATCTAGATGATTGTTTTTTTTTGTTGGGTGATAGTGTTTCGGTCTGGTATCTCATAACCTTTGTCAATGGGAAATGATGCAACCCAGCAGGTAGATTACCACAGGAGAGAATCTACGAACCATGCACAAACTTTGCACAAAAGAAAACATTTAGTCTGGTAATGGCTGGCAAAGACATTCCTTCGGGGAACAGTACCAGGAAAAAGAAGAGGCTGCGAAAAAGATGGGAAAACAACTTAAGGCATGAAAGAGCCTGACTTTGAAAGAGATTTTATTCAAGGCTAAAAAAAAAACAGGAATGGAGAAAGACGTCGACAGATCATGTGTGGAGCCACAGCGTTTCAACGAACTTAGGGATAGGTAAAGGTGAAGCAACCTGAAATTCAAAATCCCAGTCTTCACTGGACGCTTTACCTTTTGGTTTGGAAGCCAAGCGCAATATCACTCCTACAACTCACCCTTCCCTTCTGGTTGTGGAAACGTTATTCAGAATCATTAGGGTTAGAGGGGTATCCATACGTAAATTTTCCTGTATACCTTTCTAGCTCCCCCCCCTAATACACACATATACACGTACAAGTACACACATATATTCCTTTTTTTATTTGTAAAAACAAAAGTCAGCTGGCGCAGCTGCTGACGTCATTACACGGCGTTCATTATTGAATGTCGCATCAATCGTGTATTACGACAAGGTGTGGAACACATTACGTAAGAGTTCAAGGCCGTCACTCCCAGAACAAACAAGGAGGCGTCTGCTCTTGTTCACATTTGAAATCACACAATTATTTACAATATCTAAAAGTTGTCGCCCGATTTGAAACGAACTTTACAAACCTTTTCAAATCATTGTGTGTGTAGGGATAGACGTTTTGGTAGTCAGAACACATCATTTGACATCATTTGAAGCTTATGACTTATTGCGTTGATGATATCTAGGATAATGAACTCCACGTAAGGGCATTTCATGTGTCAATCTAGGCATGCCTGTGATTTAAAGCCGTTAGTCATCCTAGTTCAGGCAACCCACATTTCATATGTCAATCTAGGCATGCCTATGACTTAAGGTCGCTTGTTATCCTAGTTGAGGCAACCCATTCCATTCTCTAAGGCACGAGGGAAGAAGGAGCACTTGTATGAATTTTCCCTAGCGTATGGAACAAGAAATGTGTCTTTATCTTTGTGTCTTTCTGAGTACTTTAGTAGGTTGTGTTATTTTTTTACTTGAAGATTATGGTTCAATGTTTTATGTATTATAGCTACTTGACTTTTTATTCTTCTGTCCTGAAGTGTCTGTAAAATTTATTGATTTTACTAATGGTGTTATTTTAATAAAATGTTTTTGTTATAAATTTCGCTGCTCTATTTTGCGTTTTCCCTCTCTCTCTATCTATCTCTCTCTTATGCACCTTTGTAAACAACTATTTTATGGAGAAATGCCTGTGCCCTGAATGCTTGCAGAAGTGCCTGGATTTAAAAGGTGGAGTATGTAATGAAACAAAAATTAATTTAAAAACAACATGACTTTTGATTGTTAGGTCGGGCCACCTTCGCCTGTATATTTACCTATTTACATGTTAGCAATGTCAAATAGTAGCAGTACATTAAGTAGCGAATGGGTTTTGTTTACGACCTCGGGGGAAGCCGCTTTGTTTACCTCTTTACAAGTCATGGTCACGTTGAACAAGAGTGTAGGCCACTTCGTAAACAAAAACACACAGCTTCGCCAACACATCACAAAGCTGGAGGTGTGTGCTGGTATGAATTGATTTCCCTTTCGCCCACGACATGTTATTGTTTTGTTTCCCTCACCATCTCATCATATGACAATGACTAGAGGAGAGGCGGAGTGATCCGAGAACCACCGAACGAAAACCCGGTAAATAAATGAGTCATTCAACCACGGGGCGACTTTTTTGTTGGATGGCTCTAAGCCCCGCCCATTTCGTCGTCTGTCAATGAAATGTATTTTTAGCACAGGCTGACCCAGTTTGGTGATAGGGAGTGTGCATTGCGAGATTTTCTCAAAGTATCAGTTTTGCTTTCAACGTCAAACCCTAAAGGATTATTTAAGTCGGGATGGCTTCTCTCAATGAAATACAAACACGCACTCTAATTAATAATAACAGTTATGCAAGTGCTCATTTAGACGATGAAAAACAGTCATTAATTTGATGGACGCTGACCTAGATCTATATATAATGACGCAAATGTTTTTGTTTCCAGGGCTGACTGTTGATTTTTATAATAGCTGGAAAAAGGGGGGGGGGGGGGTATAGCACACTAGAAAGAGATATTATACATTTTAAACCTCATTAGATCTACTGTTATACATGTTACAACTCAAGAGTTTCTTTACCAAATTCTTTCCGTTCTATCAGTATAATACTACAGTATACAAGGTGGCGACACTTTGTCATCAGTGTATCTACAACAAAGAAATGCCCTTGTACCTTAGAGATTTGATCACTCCATATGCCCCTCAGAAAGCCCTGCGCTCAATGGACACAATGCTTTTCGTGGTGCCACGTTTCTCCCCCAAAAGCTATGAACTGCGGGCTTTTTTAGTGCACGGACCAAAGATTTGCAACTCAAAAGACAGACATCATGCTACACTACTTTCAAGAAGAACATTAAGACCTATCGGTAGTTGTTAAAACCTTTTTTAGATTAGTTTGTCATTTTAGCTGTCGTGTTTGTGTTTGTAATGTTATTACAGCACCTTGAGCCTACATTTTGTTTGTTAACAGCGCTTTATAAATAAAATTATTATTATTATCATTATTATACTATTTTATTCCACATTTATGATATATCATATATGATGGGCGCTCCCGTCCCTTAACACACACACACACACTTTTGCGGAGCTTAAACTCCAAGAAATAGCAACTACTATTAGAAGAGGAGAAAATGTATTTATATCGCAGTTAGTGGCTTTTGTTTTTGGGTAAGGAGGGATGGTAGATCTAGGAAGCTGGCAGACAACCAAAACAAACCTTACTGTAAGTTGCCAAATAGGACGAGACTTTCCGTGGATTCTTTTTATAGATACAGACCAAGTTACTATTTTCATCGTTTAATCATGGCACCATTTTCCTAAACCGTGAAATCTTGGTAAGAGTTTTTCCTAGGCTTAAAATATCCCCAATAAACCTAATTATAATTAAAAAGCCATTTTAGCGCTTAACTGGTAGCTTACTAGGCCTACGAGGTGTCGAGGATCCCATGAAAACGTATTTAACACAGCCCTTCCTTCAGTTTCTTGTCTACATCAAGATTTTAATCATTTAACCTTCTGCGTAGTTGACAGCTAAATGTGGGTGACGCTGTAGAGTGCAAGGCATTAGTACATCAGAGTGAACTCCCTTCTCCAGACTTCTGCAAAACAATTTTGATAAGAATGCAGATGAAGATGGAAAAAAAGTATAGGTTTGTTTAACTCTTTCTCTCCTAATCGACGATACCATCGTTGATTTTGACCTCATTAAATTAAATTAATGTTTACTTTTTTAAACTTTACTTTAAATTATATAAAAAAGAGCATACATTTTCCTTTAATTCTATACCAAATACAAGATTTTCTGATAACAAACAACAAAGCTATTGAAGCCCAATCATAACAGGATAGTGAAATAGTAATGAGCAAAATGAATTCCTTCCAAAACGTGGAAAAATAATTATAATTCTTTATTATGACAGCCGGAGGATGGGTGACTGGGTGAAGAAAACTGGATGGCTACTTATCAAGGGTGCTAGAGTTCGAATCCCGACTTGAGCAGATACCCCTTCCCACATGTCCGCAAAAAAAGATTGGACCATAGTGTATAGAGCAGGCTATAGAATGATAAAGATGACAGTAGGCCTAAAAGGACAGGAACGGCCAAGAATATGTACAGTAAAACGTCGTTTATCCGACTCAATTGGGACCGGACACCGTTCGGATACGCGATTGTTCGGATAACCGAAAACCGAAGCGATCCATGCAGTATATGCAACCGGACACTATACGAATACATGTACATGTGGTTGATTAAAAAATAAAAAAAACTGGTCCGGATATTTGACGCTCCGGATAATAAACGTTCGGATAAACGATATTCCCTTTTCTTTATAAAAGAAACGAAACTAAAGAAACTCTAGGTGGCTGGGCTGTAAAACGGATTAGCTTGTGAACAGGGGGTCCAGGTTCGAATTCAGGGGATGACTGTGATTTTTAATTTCGGCATCTTTGGGCGCCTCTGTTCGTGACCTACGTGACCATGTCGAAGGGTGCCGCTCTTCCCCAGCTCCAATGGATAACTGACATTAGTTGGGGAAAAGTAAAGTCGGTTGGTCGTTTCTAGATCGTTCTTATAAACTCGACTCTAAAGAGAAAATTATGAAAGGAGAAAAACAAACACAAGAAGCACACCGGTATCTATCTACCTTGTGCCATCTTTATAAAATAATACATTCATAAGTTAGGCACCATATATTAAACACCAAAAAAAGTAGTAAAGCTTCTAATAATAGCAGAATACAGATAGTGTTATATAACTATGCTTCCATGTTTCATCACCGTCAACTCGATGAGTGAAAAATCCAAACTCACTAGTGTAACACGACTGGACTGTACCCATGACTAAGACTAAGTAATGACTAACCGGTGTTCCTCTCTACTTATCTGACTCAGCAACGAGTCAGATGTAGAGTCATAAAAGAAAGCCCTTCAAAAATAAATTTAAAAAAATGAAACCCTTTGTTCACAGGCGAAACAAACAATAACCAAAAGGCATGCGATTAGTAGCATGAATTCTGTAAAGCAGTGTTTCCCAAACTGTGTTCTGCAGAACCATAGTATTCCGCGAGGCCTGAATAGGTGTAGCGCGAACTACTGGAATAATTAACTAGTAGGCCACCACTTGAATTAATCTCTCTAAAAAAATTAGCAAAGTGTTCCGCTAATTACTCAGCATGTGCGAAGTGTTCCTTTTAGGAAAAAAGTTTGGGAAACACTGCTGTAAAACAACGATTCCCAAACTACGGCCAGCGGGCCACTTCCGGCCCATATCACGTCGCTATCACGTTTCTGTGTTGGAAATGCAAGTGGCCCCATGCCGAAGAAGGTTAGACACCACTGCTGTAAATCTTCATTGAAATGTGTTGTTATTTTGTTTGTTTTTACTTACATACAAAGGCGTGCATGATCATCGTGGAGGGTTCGCGACATTTTGACACGGGCCGTTTTGACGCAAGACGTTATGAAAATAATTTATAAGACTCTAGGCCAAATAAAGTTTCCTTCCACCAATTTGTTCAAACAAATTGCCTGCCGGGAAGGGGCCTATGCAGATGTCTAAATCACATCACTATTGACAATGGTTCGAAACCCCCGACGCTTGGAACTATAGACGAGGCCGAAGGCTGAGGACGCAGGGGACTTCTACCATTCTTCCTTCAATGTACCACACGACCCTGTGCCGGAGTCCGCCATTATGAAGTATGTGCGTTAAAATATATCTATATTTGTATCTATATATCTATATCTATAGATCTACATCTATATTCAGACAGACAGACAGGACAGGAAAGACAGACGGACAGACAGACAGACAGATGAAGACTGGGAATTAGAACTTCTGGATTTTCAGTATCACCCAGAGTCCACGCTCACGCTTTGTGCTGGCCACGATGCCAGAGCCAGTCTAGCTCTAATCGTAGACCATGGGTCTGTTGTTTTTTTTTTTTGTTTTTTTTTTACATGTTTTGCATGTTCCTTTAGAGATGAAGATAGTTTACTTCCTAGTCCAAACCTTCCGCAGGACGACGGGGGATGTGAGCGGGCAGGGTTTGAACCCTCGACCGTCGATAAATCCGAACGACAGTCCAGCGCGCAAACCGCACGACCAGGCAGCCATCCTGTCTGAGAGGTCTGAAAGGGGTACCTTTACTTTTTTTCTTTGTGCACCCTTAGTCTACGTCTGCAAAATAAATCAGCATAGTTTACATGCAATCCAAATAAAGACTGCATACTATTTACACGGGGGACGCGGTAGCTGATCGGTACAGCGCTTGGCTTCCGTGGTCGAATCAAGATGAAAACTAGGATTTTTTTTTTCAATTTTTCATTTCGGAATATTTAGGGCGCCTCTGAATCTACCCAGCTCCAGTGGAAATCTGACGTGAGTGGGGGGAAAAGTACATGTCACCCTCTTTAACCGTGAGCCACAGAAACAGATGACCTTTACATCATCTGCCCCATAGATCGCAACGCTTAAAAGGGGAACTTTACTTTCTTCTTTAAAAATTATTACCATAGTCTACATATAATCTACAGACACGTGTTATGTGAAGTATTTTAAAGAGACTATATTGTTTAATATTGTAAGGACTCGGATTCCACCCACCCCCCCCCCCCCCTCTTTTTATATTTATTTATTTGGGGAAAAAAACTGTAGGAACCGAAATCACGGCAGTTATTTATAAATTGTATTTCCTTTACCTGATCGTACTGTGCTAATCTCTA
Source organism: Biomphalaria pfeifferi (assembly GCA_030265305.1). NCBI lineage: Eukaryota > Metazoa > Mollusca > Gastropoda > Planorbidae > Biomphalaria > Biomphalaria pfeifferi. The sequence continues at coordinate 748,600 of JASAOG010000256.1, forward strand.
ATGTTCAAAAGTGTTCCCACTTCTACCCCCCACCACCCCTCTATTTCCTATCCATGTTTTTCATTTCCTCTGCTCTTCTCCCTTTCCGCCCCCACCCTTCCTTCTTCGTGTTAGCAAACGATCTCTTTCCAGCCTCGAGTTCACGGCGTGACCTAAATTCTTAGCATCTTTTCGAGATATTCGTCTTATACCAAAGGTAGGGCGCGATGATAACACACACACACACACAGACACGCAACACATTCAGACACACAGACATCGACTGTGTTCTGAGTTAAACAAGGCTTGTCCCGGCGTGCTTCTACTGTGGTGTGCAACACATTACAGGATGGAGAGGAAGTTGTGGTGCATCGGAGACACAGGAGCGTGACAAATGTCACCACTTCAATGACTGACACGGTGACACAAGCCTTACACTTTATTCGATCTAAAACATGTTTAACCCTTGACCTGTGAACTTCAATTGGTTCACGTATACTTATAAACTTTTTTTTTTTTCAAATCATGAACTCAGTAAAGTCGCAAGAGTATTTCAAACCATCCTTGCATTACTGATCAAAGGTCAGGGGTGTAATTATCCTGGGATGTCCAGAGAAACGTAGACCATCTTTCATAGTTTGATTTTAAAATAAATATTCCAGATGTGCTACCGGTAAATATTCCGACCCGGTTAGCTTTGACCTAGATCTATATATCATGCGTTTTAGTGTTTTATTTGGTAATTTGTAGGCCCGACTATATACTTTTTTTACGGCCAAAGTCCGAAGCGTGATCGTTTCGTGAAACGATAAAACATCTTTTAAAAAATCATAAACAAACGCCTATGTCCAAATGTATACATATGCCATCTGAGTATGATTTGAGTAACATCATTGCTTTTTTTTTTTTAGTACAAACTCTTACTTCACATATTCATTTCTCCGTTGAACTGTGGGACACCACACATGATATGTCGACCGCCTTTCTCCATGCCTCTCTGCTAACCCTAACTATTACTTATAGTTTCAAAAGTCACATTCATCATTTAACCAACTAGATCTACGTAACAGGTCCGGCCTTAGATGGAAGTATAGTCGAAGTGAATTTGGTGGTTATGAAATAAAATAGAAAAGTAAAAAATAAACACCGAAAAAAAACAAACGCAATTTATTTAATACCTACTACCTAGAGTACTCCAACAAAAACATTAGGCAAAAGTCTCGCAATTTCTTCTCTAAAAAGAGCCCTTCGCGAGGCCCACCAATCGGAGGCTGCCTAGTTAGCCTATTCCCAAGGCCGGCCCTGTACGTCCTTAGACATATATTTTTTAATACAGTGTTTATCATACTTGTTTCAGCCGAACACTAGTTTCTGTTTCTACTAGAATAATTAACTAGTAGGCCAAGACATGAATTAATCTCTCTTAAAAAATAACCTAAAAGTGTTCTGCTAAATTCTAAATACTCAGAATGTGCAAAGTGTTCCATTAAGGACATTCGTTAAAAAAAAGAAGATAATTAAGCCCTACGTATTAACATGACACATACACCGTGAGACAATCTAAAGAGGAACATGTTCCCTGATCTTGAGCATAACTGTAGTTAAGATTATCTAGATCTAAGTTAAGGATGGACTTGATGCTTGGGAGTTTTTAACAACATAATTGACTTCCCTGCCTACACTTTTCTAGCGTCATTGTCTAAAAATAACCAGGCGCGAGCAGTGGCGATTGATAGCAGTTTTTTTTTTTCTTCTCCAAATCAGACGATGGCACGCTTTGTGTGTGTGACCTACTTTTGCAATGAATGCAGGCTTGGCTCGCTTTTGCGTCTCAGTGCGCGTTCTGGCGTAGAGGGGAAACTGGGAGTTGTGGGAAATATTCGCGGCTAGTAATGGAGATTAAAGTATCAAGATCAATTTCGTTTAAGATTTACCTGCTGGCAATAGTTTGGTCATCACTGCTATAAGTGAAAGCGACTTAATTTGAATAGGTTAGTTTTTTAATAGACAGGTAATATACTCAAAAAAGACTTGAAGATTGATCTATCTTGACGCTAGTGTGACGAAAACGCCGGTTGTTTTTCTGCGTAAAATATTGCATGTGCATTTACAAATAAGCCATTCCAAGTTTATCGTAATAAATCTCTCGCTTTCTCTCTCTCTGACTTTGACGTCTACCTTTGCAGTTTTTCATGTGACTAAAAGTACTTTCAACTTCTGGTATCATCCGTAATCTAGAACCCTTCCTACAGTTGGGAGAAAGAAGCACTGGATAGATCCAAACAAATACATTTAGTAATACGGTAGAACGATTTGGTCATGTTTGCTTTTATTTCACTCGTGGTTCCTCTTGTTCTACCACGCAACCTCTTAATTGTGTAAGCCAATCATTTTAGTGGGCCTGAACACTCACCTGCGACGTCGCAACTTGTGGGCAACTTAGACTATTAGCTCATTGCCACTTCAGAGGTCGTGACGTCGGACCTGTGACGTGGCAACAAGCTTTTGGTCTAACTGGCCCACAGGTTGCGACGACATAGGTCAGTATTGTGGCTTTCTATAACGATTGGTCTCCGTGGGCGTGAGTCAGACGATAGATTGACCTCTGGTGTTTGGGCAGGAGACTGTGTAGCCTCTTTCTTATTAGTATTTAATCTTAACGCAGTTTGTTATACATTGCTATGTGATCGCTCCTTTTTATTTAAAATGTCATGACATTTTAGATTCAAAATTGCAATATTTTTCTGTCCATCGCTTCTAGTAAACAACATTCTTCTGTCCATCATTTTCCAGTTCTTTCACCTTGCAGTGGAACGAATGGGACTGTTCCAAATCTCTGACCTACTTTAAAATATATCACGTGGTTTTTGGTCTTTTACAAAACAATAATGGCTATGTTAAGATGTAGATCTAGACCTAGTACTAGCCTAGATCTAGTAGATCTACTAAACAATCATATCAATCAGGGAATTATTGGAACATCCTTTTTTATTACTTAAAGATGTAAAGATCTAGACTATTTTCTTGACTAAATATCCGGTGCCTAAATTTCCAGATGCCAACTGAGACCATTGACCTAACCGAGGCCATTGGCCTAATTCCTCTATCGCTTTAAAATAGTTACTGTATGGAAACCAGACTCTGGTACTTAGGCTATGTATTTAATTAAAGCAAGAATAAATCTAGTCGCATTAGCAACGAGATCTACATCTGACTCATTTATTATTCATAGAATGACTGACTTGTATTTCATGTCCAGTCACTCCATTGCTTGACCTAATTATTCAATCACTGTGTGCGTGCACACATGTACACTGGGACACAATGTTGACCAGCATAGGACGCTGACTCGCTGGTGTAATTGGGAGGGGGGGGGGGGGTGAGAAAGAATTCGCATTCGCCTTTTTGTAAAGCGATGGTTGACTTAAGTAGTAGGGAGGAGGGGGTAGGCCTGACTGACGAAGGACTTAATCACCTGTTGAACACACAAGCTGCCTAGACGTGATTATGATCACACACCTATGAGACGCAAGTAAAGACTATTTGATTAATTGGTTGATCCCTTATTTAGGACAGGGGCTCTCACATTTTAAACATTTCATAAATGGCCTTCTTTTCACAATGATCATGAACACACCCAATATGAACGAGTCTATTAGTAGACCTTACTAAGTCAGCGCTTCTAAGACTGTGGGGCGCGCCCCCTTAGAGATTCCAAAGTTCTGACAAAACCTTTTTTTTTTTTGTAAGACAAAAAAAATATTCTGTTTGCAGTGGAGTAAAAATCCTTCTAAAGATAAAAATGTCAAATACAGACGACATTAATAGGAATGTGTCAAAAATGTCATTATTAAGTGACGTCGTTTCATCACTCCAGTAGCACTTTCCATACTCCGAAAATATCGCGTTGGCCGTAAGCATCTTTTTTTTTTATTTTGAAGTAACGTCTGTATTTTTATAAGATAAGATAAGACTTTTTTTTTTTTTTTTTAATAAAGACATTGCGATACGTCTTTCGCCAATGTGATTCTTGCGCCAAATTTGTCCCGAATGGCGAATCAACGTTTTGTTGATCATATCCTAAGAAAGTTCCATTTGATAATTACTTAAAGTAAAATAAGTACCTTCTCGAATGTCTCTCACACGTCAGTATCGGTCCGCCCACCTCCCCCTTCTTAGTTTACAGCGCACCACCAGACTTGGTTGGAGCGACACCTTCGACACGGTCACGGGGTCGTACGTTTTCTGCTTGAACTAAGGGTCGTCAAAAGTACTAATTTAAGAAACACTACACTAAGTAAATATCAGTGCATGGGCTAGTTATTACTGCTCTTTGCTTACTTAAAGACAATTTTTTATATAATATGTGTTTTGATTGATAGATAACGAATATATTATTCTTTTTTTTTATTTGCAAGTAATTAGTAATTGATGTTTTTGTGACGTAATTTTTCTGCGCAATCAAAACGGTCAGATTTTCACCGAATTTCTGTGTGACGTCACGAAGGTGCACTCAAATCCTATAGATCATCATTGTCTTTTACGAAGCACACATTGAATATTTCTTTCATTGTAAACAATTTTAGTAGTCAAGGTAAAGATCTAAGCTTTAAATTAGTATTATTAACTATATTTATATCAAGATCTAGATGGATTACAATTTTAATTTAGAATGTACGTAATATATATATTTTTTCCCAAGTTGAGCTTCTTGTTATCTAGACAGTTATATTATAACTAATATTGTCATATAAATATTATTATATATCATTAGGCTACATCTAGATTTTACAGATAATAAAATATTTGAATCTGTATCACTATATCTATAAATTAAAAAATCTAGAGAAAGTTAACTTTTTTTTCTTGTATTTGTCTCATTTTTGTGTTTCAACTTTCTATCTTGTTTTTTTTTTTTACTTAAATTGAATCTTTGTTAGATAATACATGGCAGGAATCTCTAACACTGAGCCTTCTGTCTCACAGTCTCCAGTTCTTGAAAGAATGAATACTAGTAGACTAAGTGATGCGACTACTTTTTGGTAAGTGGTACCAAGACATTGCTTGACTGAAAAATTCTTATGTATACATGTTTGATAAACAATTCTGATTTTAGCTTTCCTATCATCAGGTGTAAATGTGGATGCTGTAAGCACATGGATACAGAAAATTAAAATATATGCTGTACAGAAATTTACAATATCACTTAAAATGTCTTCCAATAACCTGCCATGTATAAGCAATCATCCATTATTCAGGCCTGTTTGTTTGGACAAAGACAGTCTACAAACTGCACATCACAATTATAGAGAACTATTTGGAGACCATTTTAATGATAAACATGAGTAATTATAATAAATATACATTCACAAAGCAATATTGATTAAAACATACTAATTTGAAATTCATAACTATAAAATGTAATATATAAGTTTAGAGTCGATTTGTTTAAAATAATGTTTCTCTACCTAAAAAAAATATATTAAGAATAATACAATTTTGTACATTATTGATGTATAACTTTCATTTTAGACAATACAGATATACAGCAAATAGACAGTTTGTTCGCTGGGGCTGTCTGGGAAGAAGCATTAGAGTTCCTCTTCCATCCTGTGTAGTGCACAAGATCAGAAAAGAATTTCCAGAAGGCACAAAAACAGGTTTCAAGCCATCAGTATGCTAAAATGGCTACATAAGTTTTGAAAATAAAATGTGTAAATATAGCATGAAAAAAAAAATTTAATTTGAAATAAAAGTTACAATATCTTATTTACAGATGGTACAATGTTATTTATACAGATTTAAAACCGTGTCAATCTCTTAATATTGTCCCATGATGGCCGTTCAAATGGCTCTGGTATGTGATCCACACATTCAGTGAGGCTCTTTGTCAATTCTTTTGGGTCCTTGCCAAATTCATTGAACAAATAGTTCAAAAGTTTATGGACATAAACTGAAAAATAAAATTTTTATGGTAAATACTTTTTAAAAAATGTGGGAGCAATGTAACATTAACGTAATGTGTAAATATAATTTCAGTTCCATAAGCCTTGCTATCAGACATTTGCTATGTAATTAAGACAAAAGTATGTTTTTGTTTAAAACTTTTGCGTTAGTTTCAAAAGAAATGATATACATAAATTTCAACCTTGTGTTGGAGATTTCTTTTGTTTTTTGATGCTGTAGTCTCCTTTTTTGTATTTTGGGAAAATGATGCTACATCGTACATTTCCTTCCTGTGTCATCAGTTTCCTTACCACAATTTTCATTGTAGTGCATGGCTGCAATGTGGAGTCTAGTTAACAAATAAATGAAAAGGAAATTTAGAAATATGGAACTCAAAAATAGTAGTACAAACAGATTGATGAAATATTATATGTATAGTATTATCTACCTGCTTCGCATTCCTAAATATTCCAAAAATTGCATTGTCTGACCTACTAAGCAACCTGTAAATAGTGTAGCAGCAGACAACAATAAGTTGCCTACAGGCGTCTGATGAATTTTTGGTTGACTGTTCCATTCTCGATGGTAGCCACACTCAGAACAGAGTTGAGATATGTTTACACAGGTGCCATTTTCTAGAAAAATTGCTTTCATCACACACCAACAAGATGTGAATAGTTTTTCTAAAGCCGATTTGAAAACCATGTATTTCCTCTCATGCTGGAGGGCTATTTCATTTGGTGGGTATGGCGCATCATAAGGAATACTGCAATAAAAGAACATATTAAGAAGTCAGTGCCAATAAAGATCTTACAATATTTATTTTATAAATCAAGTACCGTACATAAGAATTGTTTATTGATACCTGATATTGAATGAGGTATCTATGCTACTCCTTATAGATGGTTCATAGCAATCAGAACTATATTCACAGCTATAGCCTGAATGTAGGGGTGATGATGCCTGGACAGGATATGGAATGTCCATAGCTACATCTGTCTGGGTACCAGTATCTTTCATGACTGTCATACAACATTGTGTATCTAAACAAATATTGAGAGTAAAATTTAAAAACAATTATAATATAAGCAATGGATTTAAATCAAGTCTACAATTCTTTTTGGTGACAAAATGAAAAAAACTTACATTAACTTCTTTTATGTAATTGTATATTGCACTGCACTTTTTTGTTTCCGGTTTCCAATGTGTCTGTCTGTATTGATGTACACAATGGTAGTTCCACTGGATCAGCCACAGTAGCTACCTCTGAGACACTAGTTAAATCTCTCAGTAGGCTAAGGTACAAGTACTCCAGTTGCATTATCGTTGATTAGACTTTCCAATCGCTGAAATAAATTTTTATTAAAATGACTCGGAATTTTTAAAAAATTGGCAAGATTCCAACGCAAGTTCTAAAAAGACTACAATTTAAAATTAAGTTTTTCCTCTTATCTAATCTCTACACCTAGATTTGACGTGCACATGCACCATAAATTTCATTGTCTAAGTGAACCAGTCCAGATCCTATTTCTATTTCATCTTTGATTATATAAATAGATCTATCTAGGCTTGGACATACCTGTTTATTATTTCATAATTTAGATGTAATTTACTATAACATTCTTATCTAATACATTCTAATAAATGTAGATAATAACTAATAATAATTACCTTCAGTGCATTATGTTTAACTAATGCCTTAGATTTTCTTTTTGAGCCAGAATGTGTCTCAGTAGAATTCTTTGGCCTGGAAATCCTATGTATTAGGGTTAGGGTTGCTCTTCGCAAGATGGCTGCTCCATGTTTACTGTTATCAGAGATGAGTTAAAATTTTCGTTTTGTTGTATTAAAATCAAACCAAATTCCTTAAAAAAAGCTATTCAACTAATAAACTAATATCTTTAAATTATATATTTAACTTAATTCAGCATTTTTTTCCACTAATTAATTCAAATTAACAACTCTTAGTTTAGGACTATTTTGTCTCACTAATCCTTTTTTTTTAGATTTTAGATCTATTCAGTCTAGTGTTACACTTAGACTTTAATTAAGGCTTTAGATCTACTAATCATCTACTAATACTACTAATTATAACTAATAGTAATATTCTATATAGTTAGTTATACACGTAAATATATTGATCTAGAATTAGATCTAGTCTAGGTCCATATTTTGAATTTAATAAACCATTTGATTTGATTTAATTGTCATTGTAAATTAGCTTTCACTTTAGACTTAGACTTAACTTAGGCATTGTAAACCTTAAACTAGATTTAGACTAGACGTCTAAAAACTAAAATCAACAACAGTCATCATGAAATTGCTCTGGCTATTTATCCTAATAATTACTAAATACACACTAGCTGAACATAGAACTAGATCTACCTTAGTCAACACTAAACTTAAAAAGGAAACATCAGTCATAATCAATCATCACACTCTAGGTCAATGCAACTTCAAAAATAACCTAACATACACATCCATAACATTAAAGAAGATCACCCATCACAAATGGAAGTTCTCAATCAGACACAGCAGAAATAAATACCTATCACTGTTAATATTAATAGCAGGAGATGTAGAGTCAAATCCAGGGCCTAGATCTAAAGATAGATGCAACAGCTGCAAAAAAGTATGCACCATGAAACAGAAAGCCATTCAATGTGACACCTGCGATGAATGGTACCATGCATCATGTCTCCATATGAATACACCCGTGTATTATGCCTTAGGCAACAAAGACGCATCATGGCACTGTGTACCGTGTGGGTTACCTCAGTTTACATCAGGACTGTTTGATTCCTTTGATGCAGACACGTCTAACCCATACAATATCCTAAACACCATCCAAAACCAAACTCACCAACCTCTAGCCAGATCCACTCCTGTTAAACCTAAATCTACAAAAATTAATACAACAGCCTCACTAAACAAACCTACTAAAGAAGTAATACAAAAATACCTTAAAACCTTAAAAATAAATTTTCAAAGCATTAGGAACAAAATAGCAGACAGAAATTTTATTAGAATGTGAGAAACCAGACATAATTGCAGGAACAGAAACTTGGCTACATCCTGAAATTTATAATGCAGACATTTTCAATAGTAATTATGAAATTTTTAGAAAAGATAGGGCTGATAATCATGGAGGAGTTCTAGCAATAAAAAACGCTCTTATAGCAGAAGAAATTACCTTACCTAACTCAAAAAATATAGAATCAACATTTTGTAAAATTAATACCACCTCAACATCCCTAATAATAGGCAGCATTTACAGACCACCAAATTCTAGTTTAGAATACATGCAGGAACTATGTAATCAGATTACTACACTACTAGACAAATAAAAATGCAGTATTTTGGATTATGGGTGATTTCAACCTACCTGATATAAATTGGAAAACACTAATCATAGATAAACACCAAAACCTTAAGGACATAAATGAGCTTTTCATAGAAACTTTACACAACCTAAGTTTAGATCAAATCATTAAAAAGCCAACTAGATTAAACAACACATTAGATCTCTTCTTAACCAACAGACCTGGATTAGTAGTTGATTATGATATTATCCCTGGTCTATCAGACCATGAGATCATAAAAATACACAGTCAGATAAAAGCAGTAGCCAATTCAAAACCCAAAAGAAAAATCTTACTCTGGAATAAATGTAACCTAACACAACTACACCAAGCTGCATTAAACTTTCAACAAACATTCTTATTAGAAAAAGACATTAACCAACCAGTCGATGACCTCTGGAATTTCATTAAAAACCATCTTAAAAGCATTATAGAAAATCATATACCAACTAAATACACATCAAACAAAAAAAATAAATGCTGGTTTAATAATAGACTAAAGAACCTTTGTAAACAGAAGGAAAACCTATATAGAAAATTTAAAGAAACTAAGGCAGAAAGAGTTTACAAAAAGTATATAAAAATTAAACACTTAACCCAAAAAGTAAGCAGACAGCTGCAGAGTGAATACATATACAATGTAATATCTAAAGATAACAACAAAAACCTATGTTCATTCATTAAGTCTAAGAAATTGGAAACAACAGGCATAGCGCCATTAAAAGATGAACATAACATAATACATAATGATAATGAAACTAAAGCAAACATCCTAAACAAATACTTTGCATCAGCATTCTCAGCCTCAGGAGACAAAGACATATTACTGAATTTGAACCAAGTTGACAAAATGGAAGATATAGTAGTACAAGAAAATGGAATTCAAAAACTATTAGCCAACACCAAACCATATAAAGCGTCTGGACCTGATGGTTTTCCAGCTAGATTACTCAAAGAACTAAGCAATGAGCTAGCCTCAGTGTTCAAAATACTCTTTCGGGCTTCACTTAACCAGGGCAGAGTACCAAAGGACTGGAAAGAAGCTAATGTCACCCCCCTATTTAAAAAAGGAGAAAAATCTGACCCAGGAAACTACAGACCAGTATCACTTACCAGCATCACATGTAAAATCCTAGAACACATAATATGTAGCAACATTATAAACCACTTAGACAAACAAAATGTCCTCACACCATACCAACATGGCTTTAGGAAATATAGATCATGTGAAACACAACTAATAGGACTAATTGATGATTTTTCTAAAGGTTTAGATAATAGTGAACAAATAGGTGCTATCTTACTAGATTTTTCTAAGGCTTTTGACAAAGTTCACCACCATAGTTTGCTTAAAAAATTAAAATATTTTGGCATTAATGGTCCACTGCATCAGTGGATTAAAGATTTTCTGATAGGGAGAGAACAAACTGTAATAATAAATGGCTCTAAATCAACACCGATAGCAGTAAACTCAGGTGTACCTCAAGGAACAGTCTTGGGTCCACTACTATTTTTAATTTACATAAATGATTTACCAAATTGCATTACTTCAGGAACAAATGTCAGATTATTTGCAGACGATTGCATAATATATAGAACAATAAAAACAACACAAGACACAGATATTTTACAAAGAGAATTAGATGAATTACAGAAATGGGAATCAAATTGGAGCATGTCTTTCCACCCAGAAAATTGTCAGTTGTTAAGAGTAACAAAAAAACTAAAACAAATTAATTCCACTTATCTTATTCATGGCAAACCAGTAACACAGACTAAAACGCAAAATACCTATGTGTTATAATAAATGAAAAACTGTCATGGAATTCACATATTGATGAAACTAAAAAAATCAAACAAAGTATTAGGATTTATTAAAAGAAATTTCTATAAATCAAATAAGAACATAAAACTAAAATGTTATTTAACCTTGGTTAGGCCAATAATAGAATATGGATTCTCCATTTGGGATCCCTCAACTCAAGAAAACATTAAGAAACTGGAACAAACACAAAATAGAGCAGTGAGATTCATAACAAACGAATATTCACATTTGACTAGAGTAACACCATTAGTAAAATCACTAAATTTAGAAAGCCTTCAGGACAGAAGACTCAAAAGTAAAGTAGCAATTATACATAAAACACTGAACCATAATCTTAAAATACAAAAACAAAATTTATTAAAATACTCAGAAAGACACAAAGATAAAGGCACATTCCTCGTCCCATATGCTAGGACAAATTTGTACAAATATTCCTTCTTCCCTAGTGCTATTAGAGCATGGAATGGGTTGCCTGAGCTAGCCAGGAAAACCAGTGACTTGGCAGAATTTAAGTCATTGGTTAATATGCATGACTAAATGCATGACGCGTAGGACGTAATCATCTTCTTTTTTGAAGTAACGTCTGTATTATATAAGAAAAGATATTGTTGGTACTGCACCTGGTATTAGCTTCATTTGTTTTTTCAAATCCCATTTCGACAGCAATGAAGTTGCTGAAACAGCTTCTCTCAAAATGGTTCGAGCATAAATGGGAATTAGCTAATGCCTTTGTAAAATATTTGCTCTTCAGACGAATAAATTTTTCCCTTTAAAACTTCATCTCTTGGAAACATAAAAAAGAGACACTAATTTCTGTGTCTGCATACTAGCTGATTTTATCTATGTGATTGGAACTACTGCAACAAGCTGAAGAACAGTATTTCATTTTCTTCAAGTAGAAATAGAGGTTTAGATCTAGTATATTATTTATAAACAAAGACCGATTATAAATCAACGTGGAGACTATATCTGGCTGTGGAGCGTAACAATAAATGCGATTCGATAGGTCTAGATCTAGAGAGTTTATCGGTTATATAGGTCTAGATCTAAATTTAGCCAGCACTCTCGTGAGGTCACGTTTTTAAAAAACTAAAAACATCTCGCAGAACCCCGTTTTTTTTTTTGGGACGTGAAGAATTTTCTGTCTAATTTATTAAATATAAAATTTTCTGAGCATTTAAATAAAAAATGATATAATGTTTACTATTACAACTTTTTACGCAGAATTTAAATATGTCAATAACTAAAATTTGAAAAACTATCGGAGTTTCCCTTGAAATACAACAAAACTGGAGAGGGTGTTGTCCAGTTTTAGATGGCAGATGTTCTAGTTCTCTCGGGATATACATGTAATAAGAATCTAAACTCCCTCTCGCCCCTTTTTGTGTGCATTGTTTCGTTGTGAAAACATGGTTTTCTTTGTGAAAACATGGTTTTCTTTGTGAAAACATGGTCTTCGTTGTGAAAACATGGACTTCTTTGTGAAAACATGGTCTTCTTTGTGAAAACACGGTCTTCTTTGTGAAGAATACACGGTCTTCGTTGTGAATACACGGTCTTCTTTGTGAAAACACGGTCTTCTTTGTGAAAACACGGTCTTCTTTGTGAAAACACGGTCTTCGTTGTGAATACACGGTCTTCGTTGTGAATACACGGTCTTCGTTGTGAAAACATGGTCTTCGTTGTGAGAACATGGTCTTCGTTGTGAAAACATGGTCTTCGTTGTGAAAACATGGTCTTCGTGAAGAATACATGGTCTTCTTTGTGAAAACATGGTCTTCGTTGTGAATAGAGGAATTTCAGGCGTATATAATGAAGAGAGCTGGGATAGGGATCATTGATGCTTGAAGATACACCAGAATGCGTTGTTGATTTATAAGTAGCAGCACTTTGATCTTTGACCCCCCAGATAAGCAAGACCAGTAGGTTAACCACTAAAGCTATAGAGTCTATACACTGTGTCCTATATATAGATCTTAGTCAGGACAGGAAGTAGGCCATCAACAACAACAACAGCAAAAAAAAAGTATGACTGTTTAGAAAAATTGGTGTATATTGGTTGGGGGGGGGGGGGGCCAAACCGGAGAATGCTTACTTATTCCAGTGATGGGAACTATGAGGAAAAAACAAAAGAAACAATATTTAAAAAAATTACTTTAAAAAAAAAGTTTTATGGGGAAAAGAACTGCACGATTACTGCTAAATCAATCAATGTTGAAACATTTACCTTCTTTTTTTTTTTTTTGTATTTAAATCAAAATAAATGTATTGTTTGTTTTTTTAAAACTGATTCATGTATTGTCATCTACGATGAATTATTGTGCAAAGTTTCAACTTGATCCGAGAATTTGGAAATGGGAGAACTAAAGTGTACACCATTTGTACCAGACGAAGTTAGTTCAAATACGTTTTGTAAAAAAAGAAATGGGGAATAAATATACATATATAATACAACTTGGTCCCGGCAACTCGACTAGGCCTGCACCTCTCTATCATTGTCACTTATGATCAACCTTTCTCAGTCGATGAGAGGGAGAGGAGACTGCCATATACATTTCCAACACACGAACCACTTGCCACATTTCACTTGTCAAATCATGTACGGCGTTATTTGACTATTTAAACACTGTGGATAAAAAAATTCGATGAGTCGGAAGGCACTGCACTTTGGGCTGGATACAGCCCGCAGACCCTAGTTTGAGGAAAACTGCTTTATTTTAATTTTTTTTTTTCTGGTTTATCCTCAATGTCTGTATGACAAATATCGTTAGTAGCTGGTAGTTGACATCGGCCATGACCCTGTTGATCTAGCCTTGCGATGACCAGTCCGTGCTCTGTGGACCATCCGAATGAACCGTAATGTGCAAGACGTCAGTACCTTATCTCCAGGTAAAAAAAGAAAACGCTGGTAGGCCCTAGCGTGCCTTAAAACCAAGCGTAAGTTACTGATACGTGTGTGTGTGGGGGGGGGGGCAGTGATCGAAATCCGGTATGGACCGGACAGATGGTCACTGCGCAACGAGAGGAAGTAAACAAAAGGTTAGACGCGCGGTCAGTTGTCCGTTAGATAGAGGTAAAGGAGAGAAAGGGAGAGAGTGAAATTGAAGAGGATATTGAGAAAAAAAAAGGGGGGGGGGAATAAAATGCGCAGTTGGCTAAACTTGATGGAAGTAGGTCAAGGCGGGAAACCACGTCTGGCCACCGCTCGGACGCAGAACTAAACGCAAATGGGATAAGCCTTTCACTTCGCCGAGGTCACGATCTAAGCGCTAGGGTACAGCGAGTGTGCTGGTGATAACAGCGTGCTTGCCTGTCACATTGGCGTCAAATAGGTCACGCTAAACTATTGAATAGGTAAAGCAGCACACACTGGGTAGACAATAAATTGCTGACTAAAGCAGACGGCGTTGGTGTTTTTGTTTGTGTGTGTGTGTGTGTTCGTACGTCTCAGCCGTGACGTCAGCTCGCACCAGATTGTTTTAGTTTGGTCCCAAACATTCATCCAGGTCTAGGCTGGTATTCTATATTGAACTTTAAAATCTCACCAAAAGTAACTAATTAAGTGTTTTGTTGTCGTTGCAAAAGGTCAAGAATGTCACAATGACTAATATCGGCCCTTATGCTTACTATAGACCAGGGGCGGACTGGGTGTCGAAATAGGTCATGGCATTTCTATACAATCCGGCCCATAACATGTATAACGTACGATGGGCATCCAATGGACCTCATTCACCAATCGTAAACAAACACCCCTCAAGTCACGTGACAACCATCAGCTTAATCTAGACACCAACATGGAATCTATTGTTAGAAAACCACTCTTGCTTGTAAATTTTACTTTTGTTAACTTGTTAGAATATTGCGATGTTATAAATACAGCACATGCATGTGACAATGATTACAGACACGTCATTCTCACAGGACAAACATTGTTCACAGAACATTTTGTGACAGATATTAGATTTAAATCTGATGAAGAAACACTTGTCACTACGTTCAGGCTCGAGTCAAAGCCGAGATGAAGATACGTTCTGCTTACAATGTTACTGGAGTGATTAGCTACAATTACCATAGAATCTATGACTATCGAACTATAGAGTATAGATCTATGATCTAGATTAGTCAATCTACTTACTTAAAGACTAGATCTAGTACTTATTTAACTTATTAGTTAGGCATACTAGATTACCAGGCACTATTACTGAGTATTAGTATTATGACTAGAAATGTTGAAAATTAATGATTATAGATCTACTAATTTATTAATTATGTAATACATTTTAAATAATAAAAATGATAAATTTAGCAAGTAATATAGTCTCTAGATCTACCTGGATCGTGATTACTTTGACTTGAGATATAGAATTATAGGCCTATGCTATGTAATTCTTTTTATTGTAGTCAAGACCTTCTTTACTAGATCTAGATATATATATATATATTTTATATATAGACCTATACTTATAGTCTTAGTCTAGACTGTCTAGAGCAGTGTTTCCCAAACCTTTTTCTTATCGGAACACTTCGCACACTATGAGTATTTAGCGGAAAACTTTTCTTATTTTTTAAAGAGATTTATTCACATGGTAGCCTACTAATTAATTATTCCAGTAGTTCAGGCGTAAGGTTCTGCGGAACACATTTTGAGAAACACTTGTCTAGAGTGATTCTAGAGATTAGATCTGGAATAGGGCTAGTTCTAGAAATCAAGATATATATATATCATTTACTTATCACCTAGAATAGAGTGACAAGATTTATAATGTTATTAACACAATTTAAGTCATGAACATTGTAGGATTCAATATAATTCTAAACTGATAAATCTAGATGTCTACTACATTTTATCTACATTATAGATTTAATTTAAATTAGAAATCATATATTCAGAGGCAGTACAAGAGGTATGCGAAGTGGGCATAATCTACAACCTGTGAGTGGGGGTTTTATAAAATTAGTCTATGCACACCTATTAATTTTAGAACATCTAATGCATTTATATATATGTAATTATTAATTTTTTTAAAAATATATTTATTCTTTCAGGTCATTGAAGGAGAGTGTCAGTGTGCAGGGGGTTGCAAGCCCGCCTGTTGTAAACATCTTTTTGGTCTTCTGTCGGCTCTAGAAGACTATAGCAGAAAAGAAATGTATGCAGCACCAACAGACAAAATTCAGACATGGCATCAACCTGCACCTAAAGCAATTTCGCCTCAGAAAACGAAGGATAGTTTTAGATGTGATAAGACTGGTCTAACAAATTTTGATATCAGTGTTTCAATGTCTGCTTTGGCTGCCTTACCTCAGAAAACTCCTATATTTTCAGTTCTGCAAGCCGATCCTAAAAAATTAACCTCTGACATTATTTTCTATGACAGAACTATACCTTTGCCAGCTTTTGTCTTATCAGACATTGGCAAAGACCTACCAACTGAACTTCCTCTTTTTCAAATTGTTTTTTATCACGAAAAAGTGAGAAAAAATCTAGACGAAATTGTGCATTTAGAGAGAGAGACAATGCTGCAAAATTGTGAGCAGTGGCGCAGAGAAAGAATTTATCGACTAACAGCATCAAATGTCCATACAATTCTAAAGAAGCAGGATAATTTTGTGAATTTAGCTGCTTCTTTACTGGCAAATAATAGAAAAGATTTTAGTGCT
Organism: Biomphalaria pfeifferi; assembly: GCA_030265305.1. NCBI lineage: Eukaryota > Metazoa > Mollusca > Gastropoda > Planorbidae > Biomphalaria > Biomphalaria pfeifferi. The sequence goes on from JASAOG010000256.1 coordinate 765,373, forward strand.
GTTTTGCCTGTGAGATTGGGTAAACTAAGGAAACCCATGGTCAAAAATTTTTTGAGAAATAAATTCTCCAAACATATTGTTACAAATGAACAGTGATAGGTAGAGGTCAACGTATGACCCCGGCGAGATGACACAGCAGCGAGTGTTCTCTGGAATCTACGCGTATAAACAGACAGGATGTGACGTGTCCTCACGTGTTGTTCCAGGGGACAAACAGATCTAAGAAGGGTGCAGTTACTAATGAACAGTGACAGATAGAGGTCAGTACGTGTGACCCCGGCTGGATGACAATGCAGGAGGTGTTCTCTGGAATCTACATGTAAAAACAAAGACAGGATGTGACGTTTCCTCACTTGTTGTTCCAGGTGATACTAGCAGTGTTTGTGCATTTTTGGAGGAGCGATTAGGGACTCTATATAAGCCAGAGAGTTAATGTGAAAGTCAGTCGTATGGAGCCGTGAGTGAGTCGTCGGTACTGTTGTCTACTGTGCGAGACAGTAGAGGAAAGATCTGTACGACTCGATGCAAGTTAACTAGGGTAGAGTTAACTGGAGTGGACTACTGTCGTTAAAGTCTATACAGCGAACTACAGTGGACTTGAGCCGTTACAGTCGATGTAAGACGTGTGCGGCTCTGATTCGGTAGACTTGAATACGACTTGGTTCAGCTTTGGGAGACCTGGAGCGACACTGGAAAGTGTGTCGTTGGTCTGTTCTGCGGAATACGGCTCGATGCAAGTTGAGAAGAGATGAATAGCAACGAAGTGAAGAGATGAATTGCAACGAAGTATAGCTAACTGTAAACTGACAGATATTGTACAGTCTTCTACGCTACATGTTACAGTAACAAATTGTTAGAGTTAATAGTCAATAAAGTTATATGAAGCTGAAAGTTTAGTCGTCAAGTTCTTTACAGTATTTTTATTTGTGTGCCTACTAGTACATTTAGCCAGAAGATTCAGAAATACGTAACAATATATTCCGCAACACTGAACTAGTTGTTCACCCACTCTTTCCTTTTATTGGAGCTTCTCCTGATGGGCTGCTTGACCATCCTGACAATCCAATGATTGTAGAGATCAAGTGTATATACAATCCTTCCAGACAAAGTCTTAGTCAGTTATCTGATAAAAGGAAAGATTTTTGTCTTGAATTTTCTAAAGACAAAGGCAACTTTGTGCTTTAAAACAATCCATAGTTATTACACCCAGATACAGATGCAACTGTTCTGTACAAATTTAGATACTTGTTTATTTGCTTTGTATTATGATTTCAAACAGCCTCTTTTTCTAGAAGTCATTCATATTGATCAAGCATTTTGTAAAAATGCCTTGTCTCTGTTATCTAAATTTTACTTTCAATATTATCTTCCAGAACTTGTTTCAAGGGATATCTAGATGTTTTATGCCTTGTTCAATTAATTGAAACAGGAGCCAACTTGGTTACTAATCATCATCTTAAACCCACCCAATTATTATTATAATACTGTATATAGTATTAATTTTATTAATTTTTTTTTTTATCTTTGTGACTTTTTGACACCATTGTCTCGAGCATTTAAATCAAGCATTTTGTTAAAATGCCTTGTCTCATTTATTTGTTTATGAATGTCTAGATGTTTGATGCCTTGTTCAGTTCATTGAATCAGTAGTCAATTTGTTTTAAAGTTATTTTCTTAAATCTACCCTCAACTATTATTGTACCAAAATACATGCATCTATATTTTTTTTTTAGCTTTGTGATTTTTGCGATTCATTTAAATAGATCTGATACATTGTTATAGCAAAATAAAGTCTTTGTTTCTCTACAAGTGTATTTTTTTATTGAATGATATGAAAAAGTATATTGTACACAAAGAAGCTGATATTATTACTAAAAAGATATACATATATACAAAACATGAAATAAACAAGCTTATGTTAATAAAATATGCACACCAATTTTAAATTTCAAGTTGCCCGATCAAAAATTGATAAGTCATAATAAACCAAAGTAACAACATTGTAAGGGGAAAACTATATTAATAAGGAAGTAATATTTAATATTTTTGGGCACTGATCTGTAGAAGTACATAATAAAAAAGTTTATATTAATAAATTATATACACACCAATTTTAAATTTAAATGTTGCTATAATTCATTAGTCATAAAAATGCAAAATTAAGTCATGAGTAAACATTATATTTATAAGGCAAAGTAACATTATTTTCAATTCTTGGGCACTGCAGCAATAAAGCTGACTAGAAGATGATTTGATTAAGCTATATTTATAAAAGGGTCTAGGAAGTTAACCAGAAAGCAAATAACATAGTGAATCTCACCAATGATATGTAATAGAGCATATGGGATTTCCACAGCCAATATTTTTAAATTTTTAATTCTGCTTATAGCTCTTTCTACATGACATCTGTGACAAGAAACCTTCTTGTTTTCTCCTCTTTCTGTAACCTCAAATTGAGATTTATTTTTTTAAAAAGTGGGGAGTCAAGAGTGTTATACCTTTGGCTTCAAAATTATCTTTTAAAACAGTGAAGCCTCTGTCTGCCAGGACACAGTCTCCAGGCTCCAACTTCTCTATCAGTCCACTTCTTAAAGTGATTTCTTTGTCTGATATAGAACCATTATATAGATCAGAGATAAATGAAATCCCCCCACTAGGTGTAATGCCAATTAGTGCCTTCACAGTATTGTGATTTTTATATGTACTAAAGCTGCTTTGCTGTTGCTTGGAATTTTTAGGCTGCTGTATAAAATACTCACAAGTATCTATAATAACACAACATGCTGGGAAATGGTTAACAAAAGTAGAAGGCATGAAAGCTTTGACCTGTTCAGTACTAGGCCATATGTTGACACTTTGACATTTCGCACACAATGCCTGAATACATCTAGTAAAAATCCTAGAAATAGTTGACTCACTTACATTTATTAAATAAGAAAGAAAATCTAGATCTAATTCTGATTGTAAATTTAATACAATGTATAGATATAGACTCTAGAATACTAGAATAGGTCTACAGATTCAGATTATACAGTAGATTTGAGTAGATCTAGAATAACCTAAATTACTAGATCTAATTAATATTTTAAACTATTTATATCTAGAAATTCTAGAAGTAGAATTAGATCTAGATTCTGAGCTAGACTTATATAGATCTAGATTCTTCTCATCTAGATCTAGTCTAGACCTACTAGTCAAAGACTTAAATATCATCGTATTATTACTATTAGTATATAATACTTCTAGATGTAGAATATAAATATAGATTAGATCTAGATTCTATAGATTATTATATGATTATAGATCTATCTACTTACTTGTAAAAGGCTGGTAAATAAAACAGTCCTCCTCAAAATGCTCTGAACATATTACAGAATGTGCACTTGCAGTTAAGTTTTTTCGTTTCAGTTTTATAACCCATTCTTTACATAGCTTTGGATTGTTCACAGGAAAACGATGAAAACTTTTTTTTTTTCCTCTACATTCTTTTTTATGTTCATAATTATTACAGTCAAATGCAACTCATTGCTTCCCCATCTTTCCAGTACTAATCTATAGTATAATCTATACACACAAGTGAAGCGTTGATGGTTATCACGTGACCGTACTTTTCGGTGAATGAGATCCATTCTAAGCCTACCTGTCCTCTAAGTCATTATGTTAAGTTTCATAATGTATCGATATGCATGCATACAGTGAACTCTAAACCTTTATACAAATATACGCCGTATGTTGCTTTTTTAATCGCTAAATGTGTAGGCCCTAAAAGGATGAAGCCTTGCTAGTAGCACTGTCTAAGGATGTAGGCTATCACAATATTAGGTAAATGTGTGACATTAAAATAGTTTTACACTGTAGAGTCTGTGAACGTTTTTTTTTAAAACACAACGCTCAGGGGGCCTTTTTATAAAGTTTGTATAAGGCTTTAACAATGGACCTCATTCACCAATCGTAAACAAACAACATTTAGCCACGTGGTGCTCTATTTCTTCTACATACTTTAAGATCTCATGTTTAATTCATGATGGTTGTCACGTGACAGTTTTTGTCGTTGTTTTATCAATAAGATCACGTGACTAACTGTTGTTTGTTTACGATTGGTGAATGAGATCCATTTGATGCCTGCTATAATGGCATCCATGCGGCCCTTTCCTGGCCTTACCAGCCCATTTAAGTACCGGCCTACCGGGCATTTGCCCGAATGCCCATATACATACATATATGCCCAAACACTAAACTACCATGTGTGTGTAGGGCGTGTTATTTTTTTTAAGGAAAGTAAATTTTAAAAAAAACGCTAACAAAAAACTCTATGACCATATTGAAAGGTCCTCAGGGCTCGCAAAGATTCCTTCAAGGAAAAAGTACCAGGAAAAAATAAGAAGAGACAGACCCAGAAAGCGTTGAGAAAGCAACATAAAAGAATGGATTCATAGGAATGGAGAAAGACAGTCAACATATCTCATGTGGTGCCCCAACGGTCCTACAGACTTAGGGAAAGATTAGTTGAAGAAGGAAAGTCTGTAAATGTAACTGAAGAGATAAGTTATTTTTAGAAACAAAAAGCAGACGCAAAATAAAGGTCAAGGACGAAAAAGATAAATTTATTGTATGAGTATCACTGAGGCGGAGCTGGAACTTCATTTTTTGTTTCGCCACTTAACAAAAAGGTTAAAGTTTTCAAGTTCTTTTCCCCTTCCTACCATCCGCTTACACTTAAACATAGTAAAACAAAATGGCGGTAGGTTGTCAAAATTGAAAACGTAATTGAAAGCAGAAGTAACAAAACTTAATCATTTAGTAAAGTTCCCTTTCAAACCTTGCGATCTATAGGGCTGATGATGTAAATGTCATCTGTGTTTTGTGACCCACGGTTAACTAGGGTGTCATGTGGCCAGCACAACGACCAACCACCTTTACTTTCCCCAACCAATGCCAGGTACCCATTTGAGCTGGGTTGACTCAGAGGCGCCCTTCCAAAAATCCAGTCTTCACCAGGATTCGACCCACTCAAAACAAAAATCCACAAAACTGGCACACAAAAAAACGTCTCAAAAGGACCAATTTCTTACAGGAATCTCTAAGCCTAAAAAGGAAACAACAACTTGAAAAAAATAACTCTGGAATCCACGATACACCATGATGAATCGCCACCCTGGGACGAAAGCTCTCTTCCTACTATAAAGGACCATATTGAAAATGTAACCAAAAAAAAAAAAAATCGGACTACATTCCAACAGAGCTCAAGGAAATAGTGAACGTGGAATTGTTCACATCCGTTGTCCAGACACCATCAGCAGGAGTGACCTCTAGCAAAGAACCAACCAAACTCCTGTAGAAGAAGAAATCAGAAAGAGAAGATGAGGCTGGATTGGGCACACTTTGCGCAAAGCACCAACTAGCGTCACAAGACAGGCGTTGAAGTGAAACCCACAAGGCAATAGACAAAGAGGGCGTCCTAGAAGCAACCGGCGACGCAAACTAGAGACAAACATTTTAAAGTTTGGTCACACCTTGCACAAGATGGAAAGGTAGGCCCAAGACAGGGGACTATGGAGATCTATAGTTGGCGGCACATACTCCAAAAGGGGTGGCGGGCTGTAGGTAAGTAAGTAGTTCGTGTTGGCTGAGTTGATAGAGCTGTGCTAATTACGCGAATGTCGTGAGTTCGATCCCAACACTGACCCTTTTTTTTTCAATGACAAAAAAAATAAATAAAAAGTCAATATTTAGTTTACTAGATTATTGGAACATAATGTAGGAATAGTGATAAAAGAAAAAAAAATTGAAGAAAAAGAACGCCTATTATAAAGCTATCCCGACATGACCAACGCATAATTTTTTTCTACTCAGAACCAGACACAACAGAATGAGACAACATATGTTATGGAAGTTAAAAGTCGGGACCAGCGAAACCTGCCCATGTAGAGCATCACTAGAGAATGCTGACCATGTACTTCAAAGCTTCATACTATATCTAGAGGCCTGAACAAGACTCCCCAAAACCCTCCAATAGAACAAAAACTATACGGAGAACTGCCTGATCTGGCAACCACTGCGCAGTTCATCTCAGATATAAGATTACTGATCTGAACCCTCCGACATGTAAAATGAGAACGAAGAAGAAGAAAACCACAACAAAGACGCTGAGAGTCACCGAATTCTGTGTATACTACTTAAAAAGAAAAAGCCTATGTGCATAACTTTATTCTGTGTGGGTGGGTGCAAGAAACGTCACGTGCAGACAAAAAGTCTTTTAATAGACATACTTTTATCTCCTGTGATCTAGTATCACCGTTTGATTGTCGTATGAGCTGAGCCGAAGGCTCTTCGAGCTCAAAGTTTGAAAAAAAAAAAACCTGTTTGGTCGTCCAGCCAGAACAGTAAAAAAAAAAAAACAACCTGTGAGAACACAGTTCTGTTTGAGAGCGACCCGAGTCAATGCCTATGTAAAGCATTGCTGTTTCCAATGCCTTTGGCCCCCGACTCATGGCCGAAGGCCGAGGACACCGGGAGCCTCCGTCATTTTCCTTCGTTATACCAAGCTAACCGTGGAAGACTCGCCATTTATGTAACGGTCTTTTGAGGAACGGCGCATGGATGTGTGACAGGTTTGTGGGGACTTTTTTACAACCCCGCCCGTGCAAGGGGTGGACTCTCGTCTACCCGTGGGCATCCCCACGGGAGTTATGTTTCGCCATTCATTTAGCCTAGCTACCCCTTCAAGTAGCCGTTTCCACCCAGGTGCCACGATGAGGCAGAACAGCGTACCTGAGTCTAGTATCACCTGACGTCTGAATGGTACACATTCTGTCCTGACCTAACAGTGCAAGTTTCTGGGTGGCCTAGGTCACGGTGATCCCAGCTCACCATCAAGAAGTGCAGATCGTGGCCTGAGAATGTTGTTTGCTTTTCTTTGTTGTTCCAATATTTTCAAATCCAACAACGAAGTCCACCATATAGATAGATCTGGGTACTGTACGCTGGACTCATAATGTGCGAAGCGTTCCGCTAAATACTCAGAATGTGCCGAGCGATCCGTTAAGGAACAGTTTGGGAAACCAATGCTGTAATACATCAAATATCAACAAAACACGAAAGTTTACTAAATACTTGTAATAAGACTTATAGATAGCAATAAGACATGTTACTATTTTTAGGCTACACCCCTCCCCCTTCGGCTCCAACACACACACACACACACACTCACATAGAACTAACGTACTGAGCTGAGCAGTATCAGGTTTTCCAGGAAAGAAATCCAACACTATCAAATCTATCAGTACGACCCAGATTTAGCGCTATTTCAAATTCCCAGATTTAGCGCCATTTCAATTGTTGTTAGTTTTTGTTTCGTAACATTTTATATATATATATATATATATAACAGAGTTCAAAGGTGGTAATTAGTGTTGACACCCCCCCCTCTCCTCTCTCACACACGCGTACACAATTTTTCAAATTTGTTTGTTTGTTTGTTTGTTCACCTTGTGAAGAAAATAAAAAAATCTCTACCTGAGTTTGTTTTACAGTAAGGTAGTCTGCTGCCAGAGTAGGCCGTAGGTCATACGTTGTTGTATTTCTAGTGGCAGAAATGGTTCATCGTAAGAGACTTCCAGGTCAATTCTATTGGAACCGCGACCTGTCTCCACTGGACTATGGTCCATGGCCTGTTTGGATTGAACTACGACCTTTGACTTATCTGAATTGAACTATGATCTATGACTTTTCTGTATTGACCTATGGCCTGTCAGTATTTAACCATGGCTTTTGCATATTATATTTTTCTCGATTTCACCTACCAAAACGCAAAGATAATTACTTTAACGCAAGATAATCACATTACAACATATGAAGGTCTATCACGTTTTCCTTGATACAACTGATCCTCCCCACGCCTTTTTTTTCCCAACTGAAAATGAACAAAACACCCCCCTCCCTTTTTCCCTCGACAAGTCCTCGTGCCTTCCCTTCACCCATTTACTATAAAGCTACGCATCCCCAGCTGTGACCTACATATTTTGCCACATCCAGCGAAAGCGTAACCATTTTCCCCTAACTGTCGATTTAGAATTTCTTTTCGCCGTCTGCACCTGTCCTCTACAGCATTTTTTCATTAGGTCTCAAGTGTGTATCCCGCGGCCTTAGTAAGTTACTTCTGGCTGCCTTGTTCTGTGGCCCCATTTACTAAGTGATCATTAAATCACATCCTTCTTGATACGTACACGGACCAACAACTTTTAATTTCTTCCCCCCCCCCCCATCCCAACCAGGCTCAGACAAGACCACATACGTGACCCAGAAAGACATTTAAGACATATATATCTTAAAACGTTATTAGATCAGTTCATGACATCAGCGTTCTCAATCATCCGGTATTGTAAGTAGACAAGTGTTGCCCCCCCCCCCCTCTCCGGGACCAGAAAACAATTTAATAAAAAGTCCCACTTTAAGGTACTTAAGAGAAATCTCTCCCCCCCCCCCCCCCCCCACCCGGTGTTCGAGTCCCGGTTGTGATCGTTCAGGATGTCAAGAGTTAGGTCCTAAAAATCACACAACTCTATATTAAGTACCGGTACCAGACATCCGGGTTATGAACCACTGACATAATCCCCGCCGGCCCCCAGGAAGTTGTGGAATGGACCCACAAAGGAAGTTCTGGAATGGGCCCACAAAGGAAGTTGTGGAATGGGACCACAAAGTTAGTTGTATCTATCTGCTGCTCGAGAAAGGTAAAAAAAAAAATAAATGTTTCAAACACCCCCCCCCCCCCCCCCCAAAAAGAAAAATCCAGGTAGGAACGTCTTTCAACTGGAAAAGTGGTTGGGGGGGGGGGAAATGGGCGTAAAATTTTTACTGAACGCATCACGAAAAACAAAATCTTTGATTAAAATGGAGGGTGTGGAGGGGGGGGGGGCGGTGGCTGAGTGCTTAAGCGCTTAGCTTCCGAACCTTGATCCTAGGGCTAAATCGCGGTGAAGACTGGGATTTTGAATGCTGGGATTTCTAGGGCGCCCCTGAGTCCACCCAACTGAAATGAGTACCTGACGTTGCGGACAGTAAAGGCGGTAGGTCATTGTGCTGGACACACGACTACATGCTCGTTAACCGTTGCCCCATAGATCGCAAGGTATGACGGGAAAATGTACTACATTGGAGGCCGAGCTCCTGCGATATCGAGTAGAACTGCGTGACAGGCCGAATTTAGCAGATAGTTATCTTACAATGACCCAAATGTCTTTTTCTCTCTGTTTGTAATTCCCAGTTTCCGGATCATTATGCAATAATGACAGAAGAAAGAGAAAACTCGTTTCGTTTCGTGATTTCATGACTGAAGTTTCCGATTTCCCTTTGCAGCACTTGTACCACAAAATTAAATTTATTTAAAAAAAAAATAAAATAAATATATAATAAATATATATATATATAAAGCTTTTATGTGGGAAAGAACTGCACATTTACATGCGGTTTCTCTCAATACTATAAGATTTATTAATTAACTACCACTACTGTCTTTCTATCGCTCGTCCCCCTAATTCTTATTTCAGTCCCCCTTAGTCTCAATGACGCCATACTTCATCGTTGTTACATCAGAAACTAGTGTTAGCTTATAGGAACAATGTATCTGCCATAGTACACATTTGTACTCATGTGAACACTCGCATACTCCCTAAAAAAAAAAGGTCTTCTGAATATGTGTTAAAACTGTGTGTTTATATGTGCTAATACTGTGTGTTTATATGTGCTAATACTGTGTGTTTATATGTGCTAATACTGTGTGTTTATATGTGCTAATACTGTGTGTTTATATGTGCTAATACTGTGTGTTTATATGTGCTAATACTGTGTGTTTATATGTGCTAATACTGTGTGTTTATATGTGCTAATACTGTGTGTTTATATGTGCTAATACTGTGTGTTTATATGTGCTAATACTGTGTGTTTATATGTGCTAATACTGTGTGTTTATATGTGCTAATACTGTGTGTTTATATGTGCTAATACTGTGTGTTTATATGTGCTAATACTGTGTGTTTATATGTGCTAATACTGTGTGTTTATATGTGCTAATACTGTGTGTTTATATGTGCTAATACTGTGTGTTTATATGTGCTAATACTGTGTGTTTATATGTGCTAATACTGTGTGTTTATATGTGCTAATACTGTGTGTTTATATGTGCTAATACTGTGTGTTTATATGTGCTAATACTGTGTGTTTATATGTGCTAATACTGTGTGTTTATATGTGCTAATACTGTGTGTTTATATGTCCTAATACTGTGTGTTTATATGTGCTAATACTGTGTGTTTATATGTGCTAATACTGTGTGTTTATATGTGCTAATACTGTGTGTTTATATGTGCTAATACTGTGTGTTTACATGTGCTCCTGGGTCCACCCAGCTCTAATGGGTACATGACTTTAGTTGGGGGAAAGTAAAGGCGGTTGGTCGTTGTGTTGGCCACATGACACCCTCGTTAACCGTTGGCCACAGAAACAGATGACCTTAACATCGTCTGCCCCGTAGATCACAAGGTCTGAAAGGGGAACATTACTTTCTTTTTCGTGAACAGGAATTCTAGTATCTGTTATCTACTTCCCTTAAACTGATTCCCCAGCTGACGTTGGACTTAAAATCATTGGATTTAACTCCTGAAAATACTAAGTCGTGTTATTCACTCTATTCCATTCAGGGCCGGATTAAGACTTTTTAAGGCTCTAAGCCATTAGAGATATTAGATTACTCGTAGAACTTTTTTAAAAAAAAATCTTTTTTTCAAAATTATTGAAAATATCCCTGTAACCATTTGTGGACCCCCAGGAAAGCTAGGAGACCTAAGCTATAGGTTATGTTTCCTATAGGTAAATCCAGCACTGATCTAACATTCTACAAAGTAAAGGTAGCACTCATAACCAGAGGCGTAGTGAGCAAAATGTGCGTCCGGGGTAAGTTACCTTATCTCCCCTCCCATTTTCCATTAACATTTCATAAGAATATAGGCTTCGTGTGGCGCCCCCTTATGGATGGCGCCCGGGGCATAGTGCCCACCTTGACCCACCCAACCCACTTCGCCTCTGCTCATAACTAAAACTATTTGCATTGATCTATTTTCGTCCCAGTTTTCCTCCAATCGCAACACGTGCATAGAAAGGGTCCCTTGAGAGTTTTTTTTATTACCATTTTTCGTCCCCCCCGGACTTAGAGCGGCCCCCCACAAATCCTCGCCGATGAAAATAGCGTGCTACGTCATCAGGCGTACTGTTCAACCGGCGCGGTTAACCAACTTTCTCAAACATTTTTGTAATTTGGCTTCTCCGCCAACGCAACGAGCTACGCGCGCGCCAATGAAGAAACACTAGGACAGAGTTGATTATCGTTAGCACGCAAAGGAGTGGGAAGCGAACGGGGGGGGGGGGGGGAAGGGGGCGGCTCTCGACAGAGAGGTCTGCTGCGTGTTTTAATTAAATTAAGTGCATTGCTGCAGGTAGTAAAAACATCATCTGTCCATTCATGTGGCGTACTAACGAGGGGGGGGGGGGGGGGCGGGGATGGAGAAGCTGACGCGGAATAGAGGCGTAAGGGGGGGGGGGGCGCCAACGTGGGCATCACCACATAAAAATGCCCTAATTTTCATTGGCTTCACATTGTTCTTCGATTTCGTTTTGCATGATGTGTAAGTTCTGTGCTGTGCACAGGCTGCTGTTCTTTTGGTGGCTGAGTGGTAGAGCGATCGGCTTCCGAACCGGGGGAGGGGGGGAGCCCCTGTTCGAATCCTGGTGAAGACTTGGATTTCAAATTTTGGGATTTTTAGGGCTCCTCTGAGTCCCCACCCAGCTTTAATGGGTGCCTGGTATTCGGTTAAGGGAAAAAGTAAAAGGCGGTTGGGCGTTGTGCTGGCCATATGGTACCCTCGTTAACCGTGGGCCACAGAAACAGATGACCTTGACATCACAAGGTTTGAAAGGAGAACTTTTAACTTTAAAGTATTTGTTTGGGGGGGGGGGGGGAGGGATGACAGGCCTTGCTTCCCCGGCCGCATGGCGCTACTCTACTGGTCCATTCAGGTTTAACGCAACTGGACCATCTTTTTAAGACTAATTTTTGCGGCACCAGATGCGTGGATTCAATGCCCTAATTTGATATAATAAAAAAAACAAAATCCTAACCCTGCACATCACTGCATTGGGGGGGGGGGTATGGTCATGGAGTGTATGTGTTTTTCCTAGGTGATATGTAAAAGGAGCATTAATTATTAGTTGCAGAGAGAGAGAGAGTGAGAGAGAGCATTAATTAAATGTTAGTCTTGTAGAATCATGCAATATAGGCGGCGCAGTCATAAGCTGTGGTAAGCACGGAAGACGGCTTCAGTTTGCCAGAGTGTACAGACGTGTTTTTATAGCGAGTTAGGTTTGTTTAAATATCTATTTATTTAATTTCATCTCAAGTGGATTTTTTTTCTATTTTGTGATAAAAGTTCTATTTAGTTCTATTTAGTTATGTTTAGTTCTATCTAGTTCTATTTAGTTCTGTTCACCAAGAAAGATATTTCAAGTTGTTTTTTTTAAAGTTAAACTGGTATTCGCCTACAGCGATTTAGTTGTCCACCAGCAGTTTGATGCTACAAGTCAACGACCTTTAACAACATGGGGAAAAGGTTTCTCAAGGTTGGTATTTAAAGTGGGATGCTGATATTTTTAACCAAAGCTCTGAGAAAGCGGATTTTAGGAGGATAACCCATGTTTGCGTTATTTATAGTATTCGGCTAATTCCTTCGTAAACTAAGTTAAAATTGTTCTTAATACTCTTTGTGTTGTTATCTCTTAACAGAAGGGCTTTCCCACTTAACGAGTTATGACGACACTTATAAATAGTAACTAGACTGCCCTCTAGGGGCTACATTTTAAAGAGGAAAAGTAGATAATGCCTGCTGAATCTTGTGTTCCCGTTGCATCGATTTATTTTTAGAAACTAGCGTCACGCAACTCATCTTCAAGTTAAGTGTTTATTTCTAGAACAACATCCCTATTAGTGAAATAGAGCTTTTAAAAATTTATATTTTTCTAGAAAATTAATAACTTTTATATATGCAGATTAGGTCCACCACTATTTTATTTGACTCTGTATTACTTTTATTTATTTTCCCCAAAAATGAGAAAAGATGCTAGAGTTAGTAGCACACTAACAGTATGATCATTACTCATGTAAAGTACAATGATATTTATATGTGCCAGCCCACTGTATGTAGTGCGGCCTACCGTATAACGATGGTTCTCCGACTTTGATTGCCTGTTGTTGAGCCACGAAATCACACGGCACCCAAAATGTCTTATTTATTGACCTGCGCTCTCCGTGTCCCAAACTGAGGTAACCACTCTTTTGATTATAAATAGTCAAGTCAAGATTATACCTGCAAAGGTATTGAGACACTAACTCGGTCGCATTGGCCTGCTTCCACTATCACCATAGTGTACCGCAGTTAAAAGATACGGGTGAGATTTATGGAACATCTTTCACACAGTCTAACCAGCGCTGAAAGTGACCTGTCTTCAGTTTTATCAAAAGGGACTCGATCAGGGGCGTAGCTAGGAATTTTCCATCATTTGGGGGCCCCTGCGTTTAGCGTAATATTTAATATTCAATGTAAAAAAACTCTCATTTGCCCCCTCTCAAGTGGGGGCCCGTGGGGATTTTCAAATTCTCCCCCTACTCCCCCCACCCTAGCTACGCTACTGGACTCGATCTCAGTCTGTCCCTTTCTGTCAATGAAATTGTTTGATGCGTCCTTAGAAAATGTACAGAAACTGACCGAATGAGACTTTAGAAGTCGATTACCTGTAATTGGCTGTAAAGCAATGCCTAATACTACTAACCCGAAGATTGCGATTCCGACTTTGACTTGGTAAAATTGACTACGATAGCGATACCAACTTTGTTTTCAATTTCGCCTAAAAGTCTAATCGATATCACTGATTAGTAATCTAGTCATGCGTTCTTGACTAGCGGCGCAATACTGACATAGTGCATTGACCAGCCTCAATCTGTTGATTGATGACGAAATGTGTCACACCCGCTCGCGCGCACAAATACACACAAACACCAAGCAATTACACTCGCTTAGAACACTGACATATAATCTCACTCCTAAACACACACACACACGCAATCCGTTATCTCCTTTACATAGTTTAAGCATGAAGATGTATAATAGATAGGCCCGTGTGAAGTATAAGCTAGAAGAATGGGCCACCGAAAAGTACGTCTAGAGCTTTATGGTATAGTACTGTGGGGATATAGTACTGTGGAGATATAGTACTGTGGAGATATAGTACTGTGGAAATGTATAGTACCGTGGAGATGTATAGTACTGTGGAGATATAGTACTGTGGATATGTATATTACTGTGAAGATGTATAGTACTATGGAAATATAGTACTGTGGAGATGTATAGTACTTTAGAGATATAGTACTGTGGAGATGTATAGTACTGTGGAGATGTATAGTACTGTGGATATGTATATTACTGTGGAGATGTATAGTACTGTGAAGATATAGTACTATGGAGATATAGTACTGTGGAGATGTATAGTACTGTTGAGAAGTATAGTACTGTGGAGATATAGTACTATGGATATATAGTACTGTTGAGATGTATAGTACTGTTGAGAAGTATAGTACTGTTGAGAAGTATAGTACTGTTGAGAAGTATAGTACTGTGGAGATTTATAGTACTGTGGAGATTTATAGTACTGTGGAGATATAGTACTGTGGAGATGTATAGTACTGTTGAGAAGTATAGTACTGTGGAGATGTGTAGTACTGTGGTGCTCACCTTTCTTATTAGTCCATGGGGGCCTTATAAACAACGACATGCGCGTCAAGTGACACATCCCCAATTAAAAAAAAACAAAACAAAAAAAGATCGTCTGCTGCTTCGTAATGCACTATGGGAAGAGGTTTTTAAAAGGCCGGATATAACCGAATGGTCTCGATATGGCCCGCAAGTCCCTAGTTTAGCCATCACTGATCTAACGGTCAGGAAAATCCATTCGCGCTTGTTTTGGTTCTTCTTCTTCGTTCTCATTGTTATGTTGGAGTGTTCAGATGACTAGACCAATACATGAGATGAACTGCGCAATGGTTTTAAGGTTCGACACCAGACTCGAGCAGAGTTGTGTTTACTGCGCGCCTAAAGGCAGCACGGGAAACTCCCCCCTCCCCCCTCACACCCACTGGTCCACAAATGAGATTGGACCAAAGCGCTCTGAGCATGCTATAAGCATGAAAGTAGCGCTATATAAAAGCTGTAATTTAATTAATTATTTTGTTTGATATCGAAAAAAAAAGTGAAATGACTTCTACTTTATTAAGGTGTACTATTGAGCTTGGTCTATGCAGGAAATTAAAATTTTATGATATACACGCAACTCTCGTTAAGTAATTCTGTACGTAGTAAAGAATGAATAAAATGTAAAGACGAATTTATTTTCTAATACAAACTCTTAATTTTCACTTATTATCCGTATCCCTACCCAAACTTGGCCCGCGAAATCCGTTTCGCATAGGGCCGCACAACGGTTGAGTCCGGCCCTGATATTAAGTGACGGGTGAATATTACTTGTTCTCCTCCACCCCCTCTTTTTTTCTTTCGTAGGGTAACTCTAGTCCGACTTGTAGAAATAAAAAAGTGATCTTTCGTTTACTTCTTGTCCAAACTCGAGCCACATGAAGAGAATTATTCATATAGATTGCTGTAAAGGTGAAGTTTTTCCCCCTTAGATAAGCTTTTTGTTTTTTAAAGTATAATTATATTTTGCTGGTTTTGTTTAATGTCAGTGATCATATATATATTTCTCTCTCTCTTTCTCTATCTTTCTCTCTCTCTCTCTCTGTCTCTTTTTCTCTTTCTCTCTCTCTCTCTCTCTCGCTCTCTCAGAAAACGTCATATCTATAAATAGAACATATAGTCTTCGCGGAGATAAATTAGGTTAAAAGTAACCAACTAATTGTTAGTAAGTACGCTTAACTGTAACGGCCTTGTTTCCTTGTAATGGAGCACAGCCAATTCCTCGTTATCTGTCCACGATTTGACTGTCACTGAGTTCCTGGTCTGACTTAAACAACTGAAACCATGGGAATGGTAGAAACAATAGCCGAGTCGAAGTTTAAAATTCCAAATCTAAAATTTAGAAATGTCCCATCAATACCGTGAAATGGCATCTGAGTGAGAAAGCTACGTGAACAGAAATGAAACAAGATCAGCGCCACCTGTGTATATAAACCGAGTCTGAGACCGAGTCTGAGATAGTCAACTTGTAGACCTAGTTGTGCAGTTTTGAATGAGACAATATACACCGTTGCACCAAGCTGCACCTGACGCACACGCTTGTACCAAACATCTACATTCTACACGTCATCGTAAAGTTCATCCACTCAAGGTATTGTTCTATTCAATACTAAATGTATTGTTCTATTCAATACTAAACATCCACTCAAGGTAGTGTTCTATTCAGTACTAAACATCCACTCAAGGTAGTGTTCTATTCAGTACTAAACATCCACTCAAGGTAGTGTTCTATTCAATACTAAACATCCACTCAAGGTAGTGTTCCATTCAATACTAAACATCCACTCAAGGTAGTGTTCTATTCAATACTAAACATCCACTCAAGGTAGTGTTTCTATTCAATACTAAACATCCACTCAAGGTATAGTTCTATATAATACTAAACATCCACTCAAGATATTGTTCTATGCAATACTAAACATCCGCTAAAGGTATAGTTCTATACAATACTAAACATCCACTAAAGGTATTGTTCTATACAATACTAAACATTCACTAAAGGTATAGTTCTATACAATACTAAACATCCACTCAAGGTATAGTTCTATACAATACTAAACATCCACTAAAGGTATAGTTCTATACAATACTAAACATCCACTCAAGGTATAGTTCTATACAATACTAAACATCCACTAAAGGTATAGTTCTATACAATACTAAACATCCACTCAAGGTATTTTTCTATACAATACTAAACATTCACTAAAGGTATAGTTCTATACAATACTAAACATCCACTCAAGGTATTGTTCTATACAATACTAAACATTCACTAAAGGTATAGTTCTATACAATACTAAACATCCACTCAAGGTATAGTTCTATACAATACTAAACATACACTCAAGGTATAGTTCTATACAATACTAAACATCCACTCAAGGTATTGTTCTATGCAATACTAAACATACACTCAAGGTATAGTTCTATACAATACTAAACAAGCATACGCTGGAATCGTTTTAAAACAATGGTTTTACTACGTTCGCAGATTAAAACAAATTTACGTTACAACGAAAGGAAACAAGTACCTCAAAAAAAAAAATATATAGTGACTCTTAAATTATCTTCTGTTTTGAAGAAAAGTCTTTAATTTATAAGAAAAGATAAATATAAGATAGGATGTTTTTATTTATTCATTTTATTTTATGTAGTATTTTTTGGTTTGTATCTTTTTTTTTTTTTACTAAATGCTTGGGGGGGGGGGGAGGGGGAGGGGAAGGTCTGTACGACATGGGGACGACCTCTTCGTCTCCACTGCCCACAGGTTGTGACGTTGCAGGTCAGTAGTGAGGCCTTCTAGAACGTATCGGGCTTCTAGAACGTATCGGGCTTCTGAATTTCGCGCTCGTGAATGATCTGATGGTCGAGGGCCAGGTCGAGGCCGAGTTCAGTCACGAAGGTGACGATCAGATCCTTACGGGCTTTGCAGCTAGGCACAATTCCATTACTTGGATGAGAGGGTGACAGAGCGGCAAAGCGTTTTTCTTGTGAGTCGAATGGTTTAGAGTTCGCGTCCAGTGACGCATGGCGATTTATGGGCAAACGCAGTGTCGAGTTGGACTTTGAGCTAGCCGTACCCTATTCGACGGCCTTGATTATAAAACAAGTAACCTTTACATCATCGACTACCCCCTCCCCTTTTTTTTTGGCTTATCGGACCGCTAGGCCGCAAATAAAGACCGTCTATGTGGCAAGCCTCACGTAGATTTGAAGTAACGTCTGTATTATATAAGATAAGAAGATAAGATTTGCATTTATGCTTACAACGAAGTGGCCGAAGCATTCTGGTGTGTTTTTTTTTTTTTGTAAGCCTGTGATATAATGTTAAAGACTAGCTATTAATGGTTTCTGTAAGATTATGGTCATGATCCGCCGTCTTTAATCATTCAATGAGCACTACCATCGACGTCATAGCACGATTACACAACGCTTCTGCCCACAGGTCTATTTTTAGCATCGGGTAATTTCACTATTTTTGGCTAGTCATGAGAAATACAGTTAGCCTTGGGGGTCTATTTTTAGAGCACGGCGCTTGTTAACGACGCCACTTTGCGTTACGCCGAAACAGTCTCCTCTCACTCCCCCCCCCCCCTCCCTCTATTTTTTGTTTTCAAAAACTCTTCCTCTCTGTTTCTGAGGCCTGGCATATTTTGCCACTGACTTCGCACTTTATTAGTCATAGGGTATCGACTCGGTGCAGTCGTCGAGTCTCTTGTGCGCCTCGCTCTTCCCTCCCTTCGCAGGCGCGGGAGCAGACGTTTATTGTTAAAAACTTGGATCCAGTTATGGACTGGGCCGAAATAGAAACGAATACACAAAGAGGATCCAAAACGTGTGTGTGTGTGTGCGCGCGCGCGCTCTTTCGTGTGTGTGTGATTTTTAAAAACTGTTAACTTACTTTTTTTTTACAAAGCTTATATATTACAATTTGTGTACACGTTGTTTCTCCCGCGCCCCATTCTTGGATCAAGTTGAAACTTTACACAATTATTCATTGTACGTAACTAAGTATAAGTCAGTTTTTTTTTTTAAATAAACCAACTAATTCATTAATTAGTAGTAGTTAATTAAATTTGTTTGATATTTTATTAAGGAAAATAAATCTTACAGTACTGATAGATATGGCTATAAATATACAGTTCTTACTCATATATAAGCTATGTTTTTAAAGTATTTTTTGATATTTTGCTTGCTTATTTTTACCCCCCCCCCCCCCCCCCCCCCCCCATTTTATAAGAATTCTTTAACTGTCTTTAACATAAAGGGCTATTTTCATAATACAGTCAATCAGAGTACTCTACTCTTTGTTCATATCTTGAGTTCACGTATAAACAAAAGAAAAGTGGCAAAAATGAACAATGTCAAGGACGCATCAAGGAAAAAATTCGTACTTGCCAACTAAAAAATCAAACTTCTGAAAGAGCTCAGACACTTTTTTCCGCTGTACAACAACAACAAAAAAAAAAAGCACAAAAGGCTAAATGATTTTGTTTTAAAAAAAAAAACAACTCATAGCCAATCAATATTTCTGCCCGTCTTTTGTACACCGGATACACCATGGGCTGTTTATGAAAATGCCCCGTAGTACAACGCGTAAATAGGGATCCCACTTTAAAGCGTATTGTATACTATGTTACTATTTGAACAATTGGGTCAAAATAGTATGAGTGTCTTAGCGTGTATGTGCAAAATTGAGATCATGTGATTCTCTTCTTTCTCTTATAGTGTGTACTGTATGTATATTGTATGTTATTGTATGTATAGTGTACATTATTGTTTATTAATGGTGCCAAAGATGGGGGGAGGGAGTGCCTTAAGTTCATCTACAAGCAGATATCTATCTAAAGCTTTATCCACTGTGGTGCTCTGGCCATCTCCATTTCAGTACCAGTAATTGCCAAGGTTGTTTTTTTTTATAGTATTATTGTCTGGGTGTTAAGCTTAGTTTTGCTGACCCTTCACCCCATTCCAAATACTGACATAAGCAACAAGAA